>JBBBDQ010000278.1:2085000-2527270 GCA_037127315.1 Ascarosepion bandense
TTATATATATATATATATAAATATATGATTATATATATATAAAAATATATATATATATATATAAATATATGATTATATGATTATATATATATATATATATATATATATAAATATATGATTATATATATAAATATATATATATATATATATAAAAATATATGATTATATGATTATATATATATATATATATATATATATATATATGATTATATATATATATATATATATATAAATATATGATTATATATATATATATATATATAAATATATGATTATATATATATATATATATATATATATATATGTGTGATTATAGATATACAGTTAGAGCATTAGTGAGATTCATAACACAATTTTAAAATTATATTTTGGCAAAAATATCTTTCTGTACACAATCTTTAAAATAGAAGCTTACAGTTCGTGTATAATGCTTGAGGTTGACAAAATATTTTGAAAAGCAACATATTTAGACGACTGAGAATTCTGCATATTTGAATTGACTACTTTGACTACTTTGAAATATTTTAAATTCTTATTACTGAAATATTATTTAAAGTGTTTTAACTACAAAATCAAAAAATTCGAGATATCTATTTTATTTAAGCAGAAAGAATAATATTCAAAGTAAGGAAATTTTCTTTTATTAGAGCAATAAAGGACATTTTTATAACAAAAAACAGAGGTAACAAAAATATATACTACTGTAAATTAGTAATACCGAAATATGATTAAAAAATAACTAAGCTGGTTTATCAATTGTCTTTCATCATAGCAAAAATCAAGGACAAAAAATGTGTATAGTGATTAAAAAATATACAAACCCAAACAAATGTTATATACAAACAAAATGTACAATATTAAAGGCTAATTACCCAACATAAACTCCTCTTGCTTACAGAGAGATGGTTGGTAAGATTTCAAATCCTTCAAGTGATTATCAATATTAATCTTACTCTGTACTGAGAATATGTCTGCACCAAGCAAACTTAGATCTTCAGCTATTACTATGTATTAATGATACATGAACACACCTATGTAAATTGTTCACTTTTCCCTTGTAAATGCCTGGTCTGTGTTGGTTGATATGTGCCTCCAACTATTGATTCTTTCTGTTTACATAGTCAGAATTACACTGATATCTGAATCTGCAGATTAAAAAATTACATGATGGGTAAGCAGAGCATTCTTCCAGATTGGTCTCAACATAGGCCAGGCACCAAAAACAATGTATGGATGAGCAGAAAAATAATAACTTGCACCAACGGCAATTGAATTCTTACTCAATATGGATAAAATTTAAAATCTGCATTTTTTATTAATATTTCAGTGTTTAGTACTATCATTCTCAACATTTTGATCAATTGTATAAATATTGAAATACATTTGTTGGATCATTTCCAGACAGACAGACTACGTTGAATAATTCAAGAACCATTTGCATAGTCTTGATATAGTTTGGTAACCAGTCAGAGAAGATTTTACTGCACATTAATGAACAGACACTGTTGGATTATTCAGTTGGCAGTGATTGATATGTTTTTTAAGGCTTATCAAGATTTGGCAGGTTATTTAAAGCCAGAAAATATTTTTATATTGTAAAAATTTATTTTTGGTACTAATAATGATTTACTTATATTAGTCCTACTAATTAACCCGTAGCAGGGTTCATACCCTTCCCAAGAATATTCATGCATAAATGAATATAATAGGCCTAACTGGAATTGGAAATTGGCTATCTGATTTCCAATTCCAAGCTGTTATCCATTACATCATTCACACATCCCACCTTACAGCACCTGATATTCCCAAGTGGTCGTTCAGGCTTGACGTTGCTTAACTTCAGCGATAGTACAAGAATCAGTGTTCTGATGTGATATGGCCATAAGCCAGTTGGCAGTGATATTTACTTCAATGAGCTTGTGTGTTCATAGGGATTGTACATAAAGTTTTGATTAAAACATGAACACTTATCACAGTAAACGTTTTGAATGATTAAAAAGGCTTTCAAGGATGATTCAATGAATGAAACAAAGATAAAAAAACTGTTTCTATGCTTCAAACTGGGAATCTGTGGAAAATAATTTATGCTTCAGCTGGTTTTTAAGAAACAGAACACCTGAAAAATGTTTAACAGATACAAACTGCAGTCAAAAGAAGTTGCCAATTTACAATGCCAGAATTAAAAGAGCTGTTTATAAAGTACTCGACCATTTTGAATATCACAACTGCTTAAACTTGATGCTTTGTAGAGTTTTTTTTTTTGGACATTACATTACACAAACTTTTCAAAACTTCTGACAGCACAGGTTTTGCTCTGGTTTTTCTCAAAATGAAAATCTATAAGGGATTACAAACACTCAATTAGTCCCGGGCCTGACATATAGATGGCACCACTAATAAAAGATCCATATGATTTTTATGAAGTACTTACCTTCAAATAGCTTGTGACAAAATTTGGGACCAATCGAATTATTAGTTGACAAAGTACAATTATTTAAGTATAGCTACTGTTGCAAATTTTCAAAACAATGGAAAAATCTTAATTTCCTGTGTTAATAAAGCATTGCTTTCTGATGGAAAAAATACTGTTCAAGCAAAGCAATGGCTTTATAAGTTATTTGAACTCTGCTCCGTCGGAAACAATGGTTAAGAGGTGGTATGCTGACTTTAAACACTGCTGTATAGACACAAATGATGTTTAAGGCTCAGGTCCGCCAAAATTAGCAGTTGTCCCAGAAAATACAAAAAAAATCTACAAACTTGTTTTGGTCAATCGTAAATTGAAGTTGTGTGAGATAGCAAAGGTCAGTGTATTTACCATTTTGTAAGAACATTTGTCAATGAGAAAGCTGTGTTTAAAGTGGGTGCCATGTTTACTCACAGTCAATCAAAAACAACATTGCGTAAACAATTCAGAGCATTACTTTAAACTGTTTAAATGCAACAAAAAGAATTTTTGCATAAATATGTGTCAATGAATGAAACATGGATCCACCACTTCATTCTGGAGTCAAATGGGCAATCAGCTGAGTAAACAGCAAGGTTTTGGCATCAGTCTTTTGGGATGCGCAAGGTATTTTGTTCATCGATTACCTTGAGAAAGGAAGAACCATCAATATTATATAGCATTATTGGTGTTTTTGCAGGAAGAAATCATTAAAAAACAGCCACAATTGAAGAAAAAGTGATCTTTCACCAAGACAATGCACTGTGTCACAAGTCGATCGCAACAATGGCAAAACAACTGCACTTTGAATTGCTTCCACATCCACTCTATTCTCCTGATCTTGCCCTCAGCGACTACTGACTGTTTGCAGATCTCAAAAGTATGCTCCAGGGAAAGAGATTTGGCTTTGATGAAGAAGTGATATAAGAAACTGAGGCATATTTTGAAGCCAAAGACAAATTGTTCTACAAAAAAAGGCATCAAGTTGTAAGAGAAGCATTGGAATCAGTGTATCACCCTAGAAGAAGACTGCATTGATGAATAAAATTCAATTTTGCTTAAAAGTTGTTTTATTAGTTAGGCCTAGGATTTATTGAGTGATGTGTTAATATTATGAATGAGATTTAAAGGCAATGTGACAAGGCAGCAGATGGTGATCCTTAAAAAGAAATTGAAAAGTGTAAAAGGACACTGAAATAAACATTAAATCTCAAAAAGATTACTTTGAAGAGGTTTAAGATGTTATTGCCTGAAGTAATAATATTTTATGGTTAGATTATTCCCAGACAGACTATAGAGAAATCAAATTATCTTTATATCTTAAAATTATTTTAATGAAAAACATGTAATATGCTACCCACAAATTCAAGAAATTCAAGGCATTAAATGGGTCATTGAAAAAAATAGAAAAAATTGATAGGAAATGACATTTCTTGGTGGGGTGATTTTGAGTGATATTTAAAATGTCCAGCCAAACACAAGAAATGCTAGTTAACTTCACAGATGACTAAATAAATAAATCTGTCCAAATTTGACAAATTTTTTTGGTTGTATTACATATATACACACACACACATTTTATTTATATATATATATGTATATATATATATATATATATATATATATATATATATAGGGCACCCCGACGTGGTGTAATGGTTAGTAAGCTTGTCTCGCTAGAAGCTGTTACAACTGAGTAATGAGTTCGATTCTCACTGGGTACCCTATACTTTCAGCCTTGTGCCACATCTAAACGGGGCTTAGAAAATCAGTATCTGTGTGTGTCAATTCAGTTGGGTTTTAATCCTGACTTGAAGCAGTCGAATGTCTAACCGTACTGATCAGCTGTGATACAGCAAAACAAAATTGTCTGCAGATGATATATATATATGTGTGTGTGTGTGTATGTGTGTGTGTGTCATCTGCAGACAGTTCTGTTTTGCTGTATCACAGTTCATCAGTATGGTTAGACATTTGATTGCTTCTAGCCAGGATTAAAACCCTGGGTGAATTGACATCAGTCGATGATTCTATCTCTAAGCTATAGGTAATCAGTGGAGGAAGGTGGATTTTAGCGTTTTATATACATGGTTTGAACACATGCCACTAGCTGAGAGTGCTCAAATTAATTACTGAATGAATGATGCGTAATGTGTGAGAAGCTACCACTTTTAAAGTCTACCATTTCTCTATACTGCTCAATGGGCAGGCAAGAGCATAAATAGTCATCCGCAGACAGTCCTGTTTTGCTGTATCACAACTTATCAGTACGGTTAGATATCCAATTGTTTCTAGCAAAATTGAAACTTGACTGAAATGACATTAGTCGACAATTCAACTTCTCAACTATGGGTGTTTGGTGGACGAAAGTGGATTTTAGTGTGCTATATACACAATGTGAACACCCGCTAGTAGCCGAGAGTGTTCAAATTCATTTTTTTTTTTTTTTTAATCATCTCACCCCAAGCAAGGCATTCCACTGCCACTATTGCGCATGGGGCTACATAGGGGAAGGTAAAGAGAAGGAGTGGTTAGACATAGGGGATGTCAGGAGGAAGGTACCAGATGAGTAAGGGTAGTGAGGATGAGGGTTGGGCAGATGGGAAGAGTGTTTGATAGAATGGGAGCAGGTTAGTGTGTTAGGAGGTGTCTATTGACCTTACATTTAAACTCCTGGAGATTGTAGCCGTCGGGGAAGCAATCGTTTGGAAGAGAATTTCTGAATGAACGATGAGTAAATGCATGAACATAATAAATATATATATATATATATATATATATAGTCTTTCCGGGCTGCGACTTGCCGACAAAAAGGCATGTCCGATAGAAATTTTATCAACTTTTTCAGTTAACGGCATGTGGTAAGTTTGTTTAATTTATTCTACTGAATTTGTATTTTATTCACTTATAATTGTTATTCATTTCTTTGTTACTAAATTATACTAAATTGCTTGGTTGTTTAAAAGGTCATTCGATACAGATAGTTTGAAATTTTTGTTATTCTGCTAGTGACCTCTTCCAAGGAAAGAATTCCTAAGACTGTTAATCTTTGAATTCAGCCATTTTCAACTTATACTAAATTAAAACTTAGTAATTTTATATATCCAAATGTATAAGGAACGAAGAAAATATTAACAACGTTCAAAACATTAATTTAAAACAATGCTCAATATAGAAATAGATCTGAGTATTTATGATAAACCAGTCAGCAAATACTATTTTTTAAATAGCGTGAACTGCCTGATAAAACATCGCTCCTTCAATGTAGAAACAAAAGACGACCCTCGTGTCGAGTTGAGAATCTTTTATTTGAAATATTGTTTAAGTCTTTTTTTTTTCCTTCTGCCTAATTTTAAATTCTAAGCTTTTCATGTTTAATTGGTTTCTTTAATTCTTTTCTTTTGATTTTAGCAGAAATCTCTTGACTGGACTTTCACTACCATGATTTTTTTTTGTTTTTTTTTCTTCTTTCAATTGGAGTAGATAGATCTATCTATCACCCAGTTCACATGTCTATTGAACAGGTTAAGAGGCTCATCCCTTGTTTCCTGTTTAGGATGTGGTTTCCGGATTTCTCTTTTCCAATCTTTTCACTATTACGTAGCCTCCTGCACATCAGTGGCATTACCGCCTTGCTCGGGGGTGATATGATTAAAAAAAAAAAATATAATATATATATATATATATATATATATATATATATATATATAGTGTATGTCAGTTAACTGCCATATGTGATACACGCTTGGGCATTCATGTTTCTTTTGTCCATGACTGACTAGGTAGAAGATTTTTCCGCAGTAGGTTGCCATTTCTTTATGCGCTAAACTGGTTCCCATCCAAGGCTATAGAACCCAAGCTGTCCTGCAATTCAACCCATAGCTGGAGGCAGAAGAGATTAATTATTAGCTTTTCCAAGAGCATTTACACATATGTGAATGCAACGAATTCAACTAGAATTCATTCCGAGCCAATATCCATTGTATCACACGCACACGAAATTTTAGGGAGGAAACCAGAAG
The DNA here is from genome assembly GCA_037127315.1 of Ascarosepion bandense. NCBI lineage: Eukaryota > Metazoa > Mollusca > Cephalopoda > Sepiida > Sepiidae > Ascarosepion > Ascarosepion bandense. The sequence continues at coordinate 2,091,469 of JBBBDQ010000278.1, forward strand.
AAATTTTCCCCCAAAATTACCAGATTTTGCCTTGCATACAATTTGTATACATATGTATTATATAATACATACAGAGGTAAGCCTGTAAGTCCATGACGAAAAAAGCATTAGATAAGAACACTAGTTTAGGTTTCTCTTATTGAATTGGTCTACAGAATTGATTTGCCTTACCTATGTACCCTGAGGAAGAGTTGTTTTATGTCAGGGTTTTCCTTTTCTTAGATGACTACAGGTTCTCATACTAAAAAGTTCCATCTACCTGGGTTTAGGAATTCAGAGCTGTCTTCTTTGACTGCTACCAACCAAAACTGAAGAACCCAATCTGCTCCTTCTATTTAGCCCATAGCTTGGCGAATAAATGGATTCATACCTAAGGGGTGTTTGTTTAAAAGTGAATGTAACAAATTCAACCAGAATTCAAATTCTGTTTGCTGATTATTTGTTCTTCCCAGACATTATATATTACATCACTTGCACATCAGAACTAAGATTTAGGAAATCTTAATTCTGGTATTTGTGGGAAGTGGGAATATGGAAGAATAATCATGATTGGATTTTAGTTGTTGATGATTGGTTGGTTTGATTTTTTATAGTTTATCAACCCATTGTGAGTTATTTAAAGCAGAAACATTATGGATTGTAAGAACAATTTCTTTTTTCGAAAGTGAATTTTTTTTTTTACAATAAATGATTTTTCCAGATATAAGTCCGACTATTTAACTCATAGCTGGAAGGAAGAAATTTGTTTTTTAATACTGACTGCAGTTTGAACATTATATGTATAGGCAAACTTATGACATTACTTACATTACAACTACTTCAGAACACTCTTGCAGTTGTAGTTATTTTGCACTAAGTAGTTAACTATTTCTTGCAGTAGAACAGAAATTGATAGTGAAGCAACAAATTTTGCAAGAAAAGTGGTCAGTAATTAATACTAACAGACTGGGACTATTATATGGATAATTAAGTATATATGATTTAGATTATTACTCTTACTATTTCTTTAAAAGCTGGAGGAGATCCCAAAACTAGTAGGACACAATCAGGAGTCAGAGATGCAGGTCATTAGTAAGTGACACATTAGCAGTTACAATTCATGTAACCACAAGTTCTTTATAACTTGATGCCAATATAGAACAAGATATAAATATTATAACAACCAGACAGCCAGGATTATACTAATCCAGGCAGCAAGGAAAACAAGTTACAATCATAGAACGCTGGTAAGCTTATTTCATTGCAAAAGTTGATGGTTATGAATTCAAATTTCATTGCATGATTCATGAACTTGGCATTGTGTTAAATATGGACTCACACAACAGGAACTAGTTCGATGAGAAATTTTGCTTTACGTTATTTCAGGACATTATTTAAAAATTATGGTTAGTGTACCATAAATATTGAACATTTTTCTTCTCTGAAATTAAGAACCATGTTAATTTTCCTCATTATACAATCACTTGAAAGACATCTTTCTGCTTCCCATCAGCTTGGCTGATGTTAACCTCTATGAAAGTAACTCATTGTGCATTCTTTGTCTAATATTCTCAGCTGATATGAAGTGGAAATAAATTGCTAGGTCTGCTGTTAAAAAAGTTGGTTTTGTGCTAGACATTTTTTCACTCCAAAATCTATCTTTCATATTTATATATTTACCATTTGTCCATGCTTTGACTACTGATGTCACATCTGGTCCAATGCTCCTGCAATATATATATATATATATATACACACACACACAGATTCTTCATAAAATCCAAAGAAAAATCAGCAATATTACTGATCTTGACATGGTATCTCAGCTTCAGTCACTTTCCCACTGCCATCATGTAGCTTCCCTCTGCCTTTCCTATTTGCTATGGTACCTAGACTTTATGAATCTAAGTGTAGTACTAGATTAGCAACAAGGACTCATTAATTCAGTTAAATTGACAAAATGTAGCCATAAATTCTACGCTAGCAGTTTTGCTTATCACACTTCTTGGTTGTAAAAATGTCTTCCTGCTTCATGCTAAATTAAATCTTCAAAAATTTAAATGCAATGTCAATCACTATTATATTGATTACACTTCTATTCTTCTCACTCCCTAATGTTTCTAGTTTTTATTCTTCTACACTCAGTCCCTGTTGTCTTAGTAGCTTTACTGTCTTGCATGAGGTTATATGATTAAAAAAATCAAGAGTATCAAAAGAGATATGAGCACGAATTCTCTATCTTTTCAAAGTTTCATCTGGTGCTTTGTCCAGTCACCAAGATTACTAGACTTGATGATATTCATAGAAATTGTCTATCATTTACAAAATCTAATATTTTGCTAACTTGTAAGTTGATGGCAATCAAAGAAAGTAAACTACAAAAACCCCTAGGGTAGGTAGTAAAACAAAACAAAAAAAGAAAACTAACCATAAATTGTAAAAAGACAGAATATATGCTTCTTAACAAGAGGAACAGCCCAAGAGGCTAGCTATGAATAAAACAAGTAAAAAAAAATTAAATACACAGAAAATGTTGTAACAGACAATGGAAAATGTGACACTGAAATATGAAGGCAACTTGAAATAATAAGATACTTTCCAAAGACGAGGTTTTAAGAAAAAGGACAAAAATGATTCAAAACAAAAAAAAATATATTACTGAACAACTATCAGTCCTCTCATACAACAAAGAATGCTGGATAATTTCTGCACAAAGAGGAGTCTTAAGGTAACACAGAAGGATGATGAGAATATCATAGTTGAAATAAATGATTAATGAGAAAGTTTTAAGAAAAATGGACATTTGTGCTTGAGATATTTCTGGGATGCATGCTGAGGAAAGAAGGTATGGAGAATTAACCCTCACAGGATATACTGAAGGTGTGAAGGTTAAAGTAAAGTGAGTAAAGTACCTAATAAGCTTGTCAAAGTGCACAACAGAATAAAAACTGAGGGGATAGTAAGGGGAGAAAGATTGCTTAGAACTAAAAAAAGCAAAGAAAGTATATGGGAAGCTGTGGTCACCCATTTCCTGACCGAGTATTGAATTATAGTTGACTACTTAAATTATTCTGTTTAAAAAAAAAAAATCAACAAGTGCTTAACAAACCTTAAAGAAGTCCAAGTTTAATGACCATTTATTAATTTGTCAGTATTAATATTAATACTCTATACCATGTTTTTGTTTATTAAAGGTCTTTCCAACTTTAGTTTAAAATATTTTCCTAGTAATCGAGTTACTATTAATACCTCATCAACATGAAATTAAAGATGGAGAAATAAACATATAACCTGAGATCATTAACCAAATACTTTAATCCCTCAATCACCTTACTGAATAGACAAAGTGGAAAACTAAATTTGTAAAGTATAAAACAATAAATCTCAAACTTATGTAAGCAAATATATCTTTTGGCAGACATATTCCTTGAGCATCCTGTTTTTGTCTCTAGATCACAAACTGATATTTCTGCATTTTTTTTATTTACAGTATTTTTGCTTGTTGCTTATTGGCTGTTTTGTGGGACAAACTCACAAGGAATGGCTGAAGCTTATTAGAAGAGGCCAAAAATACTTAATTGCTTCTCCTTCAGTTCTTTCTTGGTGGTAAAAAATATGTTAGTAGCACAGATCACATTGGATATTGATGCTTTCTGCTATTAGTTCCTGTGCACAGGGAGAGAATGTGAAGGAAAAGTGATGTTTTAAATGTGTGAAAAGAACAAAAATACAAAATAACATTCAAGAGAGGTTAAGAGTGAGTTAAAATACATAAAGAGAAAAAGAAAGGGAAAATAAAAGGGGAATCAGAGAGAGAGTCAAATATGAGTTTATCAATAAAAGGAAGAAAAGCAAAAAGAAAGGCAGAAAGATATGTATATTTACAAAGAGAGAAGAATAAAAGAGAGGTCGTATTTATAGGGAGAAAGTAGTTGAAAATAAAAATAAAAAAGAAAGGTAGAGGGAAGAAGGAATGACTAGCTCAAAGCATAATATAAATGAAAGTGAAATCCAAAAACTGATATAGGAATTATGATAAGAGAAAGAAAAATATGCAAAATGAATAATTTCTAATGCGCAGAAAGAAAAAAAAAAGTAGAGAAAGTAAAAGACTGTGGTAAAAGTAAAGGAGATGAACAGAGATGATGAAAAAGAGAAAGTGAGAAAAACAAAGAGAGAGAAGTACTGAAATAAATTAAGATGAAAAGAAGAGAAAGGGAGTGTTGATTTTCTAAGTGCCGCTTAGATGTGCCAAAAGTATGGGATACCCAGTGAGGATTCATTACTCATTACTGAGATGTAATAGGTTCTAGCAAGATAAGCTTGCTAACATAGAGCTGACCAAAAAGAGTTAAAACTGCACTGAACAAAAAAAAAAAAGAAATGAAGCTATCTTCAAGAATGAAAGAAGAGAGTAAAGTTCCTGTAGAGAGAAAGATAATGAATGAATGAATGCATATGAAGAGTGAAAAAAAGAGAGAATGAGTTTATCTTCTATTTTTCTTTCAGTCTTTTCAGTTTTATTTTCATACATCCCTCTTCCAATCTCTCCTCCCTTCTTTTCGTATTCTTTCAATACTGTTTTTCTTCTCGAATACTCTTTTTCATCTCCAACTCCTCTTTTGATTCACTTAATTCTTCTTTCTTTGAGTACTCTCCTTCCCTTCTAATACTTCTTTTTCTTGCACTCACAACTTTTAACTTCTCTCTCAACACTCCATTTCATTCAATCTGTTTCTTCCTTCAAAATCACTACTTTTCTTTCTTTTTTTTCTGCAATTCATCACCTTTCTTCTTTTTCTATTGCCTCTTCCTCTCATTTAATCTTAAACTACACCTCCTTCTACTGTACTCTCTTCATCATTCCCTCACACATTTCCCTATCTAATGTTGATTTGGTACTTCCTATAACATACATAAGTAGATAAACATGTGTCAAATGAATGCAACAAGCAGCATATCACTTAGAGTGGATTCACTTCTAATGTCTTAATATTACTTCATAGTAGATTTATATGATTCAAATGTAAACTATCCTGTTAGATTTTACTTAACTGTTAATTGGAGTAGATAGACTAAACTATCGCCGGTTCGCACTCCACCCACGTCTATTGAACAGGTTAAGAGGCTCATCCCTTGTTTCCTGTTTAGGATGCAGTTTCCGGTTTTCCCTTTTCCAATCTTTTCACTCTTTTCTTTATTTTTTTTTCAATTGGAGTAGATAGACTAAACTATCACCGGTTCACACTCCACCCTCGTCTATTGAACAGGTGAAGAGCCTCATCCCTTGTTTCCTGTTTAGGATGTGGTTTCCGGTTTTCTCTTTTCTAATCTTTTCACTCCTATGTAGCCCCCTGCACATCAGTGGCATTACCGCCTTGCTCGGGGTGATATGATTAAAAAAGAATACATATATATAACAGTTAATGTTCATTTACCTTTTCTTTACTCCAGAACCGAATAGAAATACACAAAACAAAATATATAAATGAATAGAATAAATAATCAATCTAAAGGTCATGATCATAAATAACCCTAACCAAGTTATATACAAACTTACTTCAACCAAACAACAAATAAGCAATAGAGAGGTCAAATAAAATCATTAGCTCTAAACCAAAGAACTGTGAATGGCCTGTTTCTTTCATGTCCTTTAACTCCCCTAGTAACCTATATTTACGACCCACTAAAAGAGTAGTGGCTCTTGGCTTGAATATTGTCTTGAGGCACATATATGAAGTGTTGATTCTTATGCCTGTACTATATAAGTTTTGTCATATTTAGCTGACAAGGTGTGTCTGTTGAATTTTTATTGGATTTTTCTAATTTTCAAATAATATATTGTTTATTGGGACCAAAATTGTAGATAAACTATCCCAAGTTCATGATTAGTTCTGTTTTTGTTGAAATACTTTTGACTTTTCAATATCAAGAACTGGATACTGTCAGTGTAATAGAAAAGATTTTGTTGTTTTGTTGTCTAAAGACTAGAATTTCTTTTCATACAAAATGATATCATGCATAAAATGGTTACAGAGCTAGTCCATACTAGAAATAAATATTTAAGATATTCGTATGTATTAGTTTTTTTGTAAGCATTTTAAATATCTTATACACCCTTTGAGATACTGCTAAAGATTATATATTTTTTAACAGCATATACATCTTACATAATCATTCAACCATGGCAGTGGTTGGATATATCAAGTTTGATATTGAGTGAATGTAGGCAGATTTCAAGCTTCACCACTAATTCAGTTCTCAACCAAATTTTGAACAGTTTACAGACTTGGATAAAAGACGTCCTTAGCTACATTTTGAAAAAATAAATTTTGAATTTTAGTTCAGTAGAAAAAAGTTACATCAAAATATGTGAAGTCTGAAAAGGGAGACTAACAATGTGAATGAGTGACTAACACTTATAATAAATTTTATTCTTTGTAACTTTTTTCTGTTTAATATTTTTGTATGCAGCTTTTAACATTTAAATTTGGATGATATCTGTTATCATTTTTGTCAATCAAACTTTGCTTATCACTTATTTTTTTATTTTTATCAGAATTGGTTATCAGAATTAATTATAAATAATCAATTTTTTTATTGTTTTTTTTAATCAACTGCATATAATTTTTTTTATTTTTAATATTTTTTAATGCAGTTTTCAGCTTTAAATTTATTTTAAATAGCAATGCCTGTAAAAATCATGGATTACATGGGAAAATGCGTGCATAAAAAGTAATATTCATAAGAGTATATTAAATCTGAAAAAGAACAAAAAGTTATTAAACATGGAAAAGTAAAAGACAAGATATTCTAGTGAAGTAAAAAATAAGAAAGTTCTTATTTAAAATATTGCAGTTAAAAATAAAATTTGAATGCATTATTTTCAGTAAGAAATTTTTTATTTAATAAATAATGTAATAATAAATGAAATAAATTTCTGTTCTTCATTGAGTTTAAGAGCTATTTTTTCAACAGCCATTGTATCTAAACATGCAGATTGTATTGTAATTATACTATATATCTTATGTTCAACCATAACTTCTAGTCACTGAGGATTTCTTTTTGCAGGGTGTGGAGGTGGCAGATAAGGCCAATCTTTGCACGGAAGAGCCTGTTACAGCAGAGTTGTGGCTGTGATCGCTAGTGGCTCACACCTGTCACTTTTTGGCACTTGTCTATTGCTGCAAGGCATTGAAGTGATGGTTCAAATATACTATATATATATATATATATATATATATATATATATATATATACACAAAAAAAAAATACTATACTTCAGTCAATTTCTTATCTATGTTACATGGCTTCCCTCTGTCTTTTCTACAAATATTTTTATGTCCACTGTTTTGATGGGCTTTTTTTTCCTGGTGCTTCATCCATGTGAATTTAAGCATGCTACTAAATTGACATCTAGGTCACACCCTTTTCCTGTTTAAGTAGTTAAATATAACTCCCACTTCTACTCCAAAAGTTTCTTTTCCCCACTTCCCACCTGTGGAGTTCCTTTTTGTTTACTGGCTTCCCTGATAGCTACAATCTCTAAAATTTTTAATTTAATGTCAACTGCCATCTTCTATCTTCTTGAATCCTGTTCATTTTTTATCCTTTCTTCAATACTCCTGTACTTAATCTTTTCTCTCACTGTAACCCTATGTTCACTAGTGACAGTTCTGCCTTGCTTTGGGATGAAATGATTAAAAACAAAAAAAAACTATAACACACACATACAAGAAATGCTTTTGCTTCAAGCTTAAGAAAAAGTAGAAAAGCATAGTACAGGACTGAACAACTATAAAATTTAATCCCAAATGAGAACAAGTCTACTTCATTGGATGCAATAAAAAATGTAGGTTTTATGTATGAGTGTTTTCTTCCACATGGATAATTTAACAAAATTAGGAATCTCTCTCTTACTGTAAACTAAGTAGGTTACTAATCAGATTCTACACAGAATGACAACCCAGAGATGATGCCACATATCCCAGAACTGCAAAACTTATCATTGAGTTGGATCATTGCACACTCGATGCTGCGTGATATGTGTGTGTGTGTATTTGTGATGCGAAAGGTTGGAGATGAAAACCTGGATTATGGGTTTTTACATCATTGTAAAGATATACTTGTTGGTTATCACTGACAATTTTTTAAATTTTTAAATCATTAATCTCAGCATTGTTTGCTGTGATTAGTTTATTTACATACTTTTTAAGGAATGTGGGATTTTTTCATAATTTAGTAAATTTGCTCGTGTCACCTAGAATAAATTGTAATTTTTGCTGAATCTAGTTGGTTGAGAACTATATAGTTAGAACGTAGTTTCCAAAGAGCTGCTGGTTGAATTTTTGGAGGAGGGAATGATGGGTGTTGTTTTTCTTCTTCTATGTACCTTGTCCTTTCAGTATGTAGGCGATCATGGCCTTCCACGTCTTCCTATCCCTGGTGGCTCTTAGTATACTTTGTCCTGTAACATCTCTCAGCCCCCGTTCCATCATCCACCTGCTCAGGCCCTTCAAATATGTTATCCACTGCTTTCCTCTGTCTCTTTTTCCCTCTATCTGGCCTGTTAGTAACAGGTTCTCCAAGCCTCGCTTCCTCATTGCCTGTCCCAGGAACTTCATTTGTCTCTTCCTGATGCTCAATATGATGGGTGTTAGTAGCTTAAAAATCAAGAAAATTGTCAGTACCAAGCAAGATATCTTTACAGTCATGGCAACTATCATATGTGTGTGTGTATGTGTGTTTGTGTTAAATTGTAATAATGCTAGTGCACAATTGCTGTTTTTCCAGTAGTGTACTGGTATAAAGGCACTTTAGGCAAGCAGATTTTTGTCATAAAGTGATAGATTATTAATAGAAATAATGTAGAGAAGTTTGTCACTTAGCTGAGCAGTGTTATTTCAGTCATACTGACTTTGGCATTATTGGAATGTATTCACTATTCAGGGTTTTTTTTTTGTGTATATATATAAAACTGTGTGGACACAACAATTAACAATGCATGGTGACTGTCAGTTTTACATGCTGTAAATCTGTAAACTTAAAATAAAACTAAAATAAGTGGCCAAAAAATTGACATTTAGGTCACACCCTTTTACTGTTTAAGTAGTTAAATATAACTGCCACTTCTATTCCACAAGTGTCTTTTCTCCCACTTCCCACCTTTGGAACTCCCTTCTGTTCACTTGCTTCTCTGATTGCTACAATCTCCAAGGAGTTGGTGGTTGAATTTTTGGAGGTGGGATTGATGGGAGTTAGTAGCTTAAAATTAAAGAAATTTGTTGGTGATTACCAAGCAGGGTATCTTTACAGTAATTTAAAAATCCATAAACCAGGTTTTTCTCTCTGACTTGGCGTGTGTGTGTTAAATTGTAATGATGCTTAGTGCAAAATTGCTGTTTTTTTTCAGTTGTTTACTGTTAGAAAGGCATTTTAGGCAAGCAGATTTTTTTTGACAAAGTGATAGAGATAGAGTGTTAATAGTATTAGTGTGTAGAAGTTTGTCACTTAGTTGAGCAGTGTTATTTCAGCCATGCCAACTTCAAAGTTTCATCAAGGCATTGGACACAACAATTAACAATGTATGGTGACTGTCAGTTTTACATGCTGTAGATTTACTCTGAGTTGAACTAAAATCAGTGGCAAACAAAATTTACACATAAAAAACAGGTTGTCATTACTTGTACAGGTGGAAAGGAGATGGAATAAATTTCAAGGCAATATTTTCATGCATTTTATACTTGGCTAATCAATGATTAACAAGAAAGAAAAATAGCTAAAGAGAAAGACATTAAAATCTGTCTATTTTGAATTGTGCTTTGGTATGTGGAAGAGTTCCATCTTTCAGGCAAAAACATCCCGAAGTGAGGGATGAATTCCTGGTTGGTTGGTACTACCAATAGTGAAGTAAAAAAAGAGGAAAAAACAGGAAGCATTCCATTTTTATAGCTATTTAACAATATCACCTAACATCATCTTAGCAAATCAAGTGGGGTTAATCCCACAATGTCAAGCAATCTTCAGTCACTACTCTTTTTGTAAACTCTATAGTTCATTAGAGGATTAAGGAAAGTGGGTTAAGGTAGAAACCAGACTTTTCCAGTTCTTTTATCTAGTTTTAATGCTTTATTTAGGATCATGAACATTCTTCTTCTTCTATGTGTCCTGTCCCTTCAGGATGTAGGCGATCATGGCTTTCCACGTTTCCTTATCCCTGGTGGCATGCTTTCTCCTGTTACACCATGCAACACTCATTCCGTCATCCACCTGATTATGTCCTTCAAATATGTTATCTGTTGCTTTCCCCTGACTTTTTTTCCCTCTATCTGGCCTGTTAGTATCAGGTTCTCCAAGCCCTCCTTCCTCATTGCATGTCCCAGGAACTTCAGCTGTCTCTTCCTGATGGTCAGTATTAATTTTCTTTTTGTTTCCATCATTTCTAAGATCTCATCATTGCTCACATCCTTGATCCATGATATTCGCAGCTTTTTTCTGGAGAACCACATTTCAGTTGCTTCAAGTTTTTCCTTCATCTTTGATTATATTGTCCAGTAATCACTGCCATATTGAAAGGTGGGCAGCTAGTAGCAATCCAGTTCTCTCTTCCTTGTTTCTAGCAAAATTGTCCTGTTTCTTAATACCTTACTCAACTTCTGGAATGCTTCCTTCGCCATGCCAATTCACCTTTGGAGCTCTGTGTTGCACTTTCCGTCTTCTGTTATAACACTTCTCAGGTATTTAAATTTTTGTACCTGCTTGATTCTAATATCCCCGACCTGTATTTGGCATTTTGGGCTGCTCTTTTTACTGATGACCATGCATTCGGTTTTCTTGCAGTTTATTTCTAGTCCTTTTTTCAACTACCTTCTGTAGGAGGTCTTGTAGTTTCCTTTCTGTGTCTGCTATCAGCACTGTATCATCTGCGTATCTTAGGTAGTTTAAATTGTGGCCTCCGATGACAAATCCAGGCATAACTTCTAGGGTCCTCAAAATATTCTCGCCGTACAAGTTGAACATATCCGGTGAAAAGACACATCCTTATCTTAAACCCCTTTCTATCTTTGTATTTCTGATGAATTTATTACCTGTCCGTATGCAAGTGGTTTGCTGCCAGTAAAGATTCTTGATTACTCTCAAGTCTTTCCCAAATATGTCAAGGCTGCCGAGCCTCTCCATCAATTCTTTATGGCATATTTTGTCAAATGCCTTCTCATCATCAATAAAGCACAGGTATAAGTCCTTCTTCATTTGTATTACCCTTTCAGAGAACATCCTAATCATAAATATGGCATTCCTTGTTCCCGTGTCTTTAACGAAACCATACTGTTCTTGTCCTATCTCTGGCTTGATTCTGCTTCTCGCTCTATTCACCAGGATTCGGATGATTTGCTTATTTTATCTACTTATTTTTTAATTTATATATTTAGTTATTCTGTATATTTTGGTTCCAACTTTTAGTGTTTGAACTAAAGTTTATTAGGTTACATGATTTTATTTCTCTTCATCCCTCAGTAGGATATATAGTGAGCTCATAAAAAAAGTAACAAAACTTGGTCTGAAGATTGAGGCATGAAACTGAGATACCATGATGATTGTGTTCTCATTTCTGAGTAGCATCATTGTTTAATACTGCATCTTTCCAGTGTCATTAGTGTTATGAGCTCAGCCAGATACTTACACACTCTGGTATAAACATTGCCTCAGGTAATGGGGACAATACCATGGATTTGTATGTGACACTTTAAAACTCTCTGTTATATTCACTATATATAGCTTGATATAGTAACATACACTATGAAGATGATTCATTTGATGATTTTTTTGAAAGGCAAACTCTACTGTGCTCATTGTAAGTTAATTCTTGAAGACTGCTTATGGTTTAAAGATCAATCTCAAATCCCTTTCACAAATTTCTCTTCAGGCAATTTCAGATTCCTCCCTGTCATCATAAACCATCTCCTATAAGACTTGAGCTACTGCTAAATCTTACCACAAATTTGTTAGAAGTTTCACTTTATCCAGGATTATTTTCATGCTGTTTTTAAACATCATATTTAGTTTATGGGCAAGCTTCATTCTTTCAGTATGATCACTATACAAGAGCTGCTTAGAAACTATCATCTTTTATTTTCATTAAAAAAACATTCTATCTCAGATTATATATGAAGTTACCTCTGTGTGTGTGTGTGTGTGTGTATAAATATATATATATATATACACACACAAACAAGTTTCACCAAAATGACAGACAATGTGCTATAGGCAAACCTTCCATACAAAAAAATTATGGGGGTGTGGCCAAAAGTGCTTGGATCAGGAGGAGGTATTCAGACAGTTATTGTGTAGTTTATGTTCTGAAAGGAGAGAGGTTGTAGGATCACCTGAAGGGTTGTATAGAAGGCTTGACCATAGAATTTGTCATTTTTGGTGAAACATGCCTAAAAGAGGGATTGCTGCCTAAATACACTACACACATGTGTTCACTTATCTTGACCCTACTTTGAGTTTCATTCATGGAATTTTATAATCAAATTTCTTGGGTGGATGTAATCTCTGTAAAACTCAGAGTAGGAGCAAGGTAAGTGAACATTTAATTTTAGTACTACTTTTTGAGTGGTATAATTACGAAGTCTGTATACCTTATAACCATCATCGTTCATAAGTACTTTAGTCGACCCTTGTTTTTTGACAAAGCATTATCTTTGTTAAATATAAGTATTTTCTGCTATTCTTAGGTAACTATAAGTTTATCTTGTGCAGAACAATTCTTTTACTATCACATATTGCCTTACTCCCACGCTTCTATAAATGGCATGCAAAAAGTCATTGGCAATATATAAATCGAGACAAGGTTAAAATATTCTTGCTGCAACCAGTGTTTAACTATCACCAGCTTAATGTGCTTTATCCTCACAATTCTAAAAGAAAATGTATGTGTTAAAAGCAAAAATGGTAAAGAAAAAAAGAAATTTATTTTTTCATTCAATATTGGGAAGATTTTAAAAATTCACCAGAATCATGTATTACATGAAGTTTATACCCACAAATTGAACATATTTCCATTAACATTATACTGTGGAAATTTCAGATCAAAATTCAACTAATAAATAACATTGACTTAGCTATTCTTCCTCATCAATAATTTATTTCCATAAAGTAATAACTTATGAATTCAACTACAGGTTGAGTGTCTTTTATCTAAAATTCTTTCAGGTGCTCTGACATGATTTACCACAAATGAAAATTTCAGAAAGCACTTGGAAGTTTCCTAGGTGATGTGCAGCTGTTGTGACCTTATCTGTTGTGGGCGGTGAATTCCCAGCCGAGCTACATAGCTTATATTGGTGACAGTTTCTTTTTGTTAATGATTGTCACAGTAAAGCCTTCGTTCCTGAATTACTTACCAGGTGTTTTGTGCTCAGTAAAGATATTATTCAAAATACCAAAAAGTCTAGGGTTTATATATCTTTGTAAGTAGTGATCATGTTTTTGTACCTGTACAGAAAGTATAAAACATTATTTTTATGTGATGTTGTGAAGTATCAATCTCAGAGTAAGCTATGTGATCTCCCCTTCTCCATAGTACCTGAGATTCACTATATTTACACGTGTCTCTAATTTGCATACACTTTCCTGAACCTGAGAGATTTGATACTTTTAGTTGCTCTATAGCTTCTTCTGAATATTCTGGATGGTCTGCATTGCTCTTCTGTTTGTTTTTCTTGTGTCCTCTTTAAAGAAGATCTTGGCTTAAATTCATCTTCCTCTTTTAGGTCTGTTAACTTATTTCCACTTACATCAATGTTCTATTCTGCTGTAATTTCGCCATCCATTGTCTCATCTTGTTCCTCATTTTGCATTTCTACATCTTTAGGGTCAAGCCTGGTTCTCAATTGATCAGTATGAGTTAATATTGGTTGCCTCTTTAACTAGTACAGCCATGTTCTGTCCTTTTTGTAAGACAAACCTTGCTCTTTCTGGCTCTGCCTCCTTATTTTTTTTGTACCAGACTTTCTCCTCTGTGGCAAACATGGTTATTGGGGCTCTAATCTGCCTGCCCATTAAAGCTGATGGGCTTTGCCTTCTATTCGTATGAGGAACCATTCAATAGTTTAAAAGTAAATTAGGGAGATATGCCTCTATATTCTCCCATTTTTACTGTTTGGACCATCCTTTCCGTGATAACATTCAATTGTGGGTGATACAGTGGTATATATGGTATACATCCTATTTTTTTTTAACCAAGACACAAAATTTTCATTGCAGAATTTCGATGCATTGTACACCAATTTTTGCAAATATTGTTCTCAATATTTTTTTCACAGTGACAGCTTTCTTATCTCACCTTTATTACTTCTGGCCAGTCCTAGAATGAGTCTACTATGATTAAAAAATAAACCAATATCTCTAATGTGGGCATCGTCCAAGTGAACCTTTGTTCATGCCTCCCCCTCTTTGGGACATGTGGGTAATTTGGTTTGTTTAAATGTTTTAATTTCCCGACATTTGAGCCTCTTCTTATGTGTTCTTTAATATCTTTTGAATATACCAGTCACCAACTTTGCAGTTTCAACCTTCTTTACATTACTGTGACGTCACAATGTATATTGTTGGGCACACTTAATTATTTCTTTCCTTAAAATTTGGGTAGGCACTATTGTGTCTGCATTACATATAAATGCCTTTCTCTTCCACTAACCAATGTCTTGCTTCCTTAAAGTCTTTTTGCTATAGTGCAGTTACTCCACACATTCTAATATCCTCTAGTATTTTGCTTAGTATCAGGTTTTGTTGGGTTTCTATTCTGAGTGTTTTGCAGGATAATATGTCCGTTTCCACCCAATGTATAACTTTATCACCTGAATTTTCACATTCCTTTCCATTTTCATTCCGAAATCCTATTCTTGATAATGCATCCACATTAGGAATGGTGCTTTCTTCAACATGCATAATGTCAAAATCAAACCCCATGATTTTAATAGCCCACCTTGATGACGTTACTCTTGATAACTTTTTTCACAGATTGAATAAGAATTCCAAGGGTTTGTGATCTGATTTTAACAGGAACTTTTTACCCAACAAGAAATTCTATGTTCTCTCCATACTCCATTCTCTGGCCAATGCTTCCTTTTCTGTATTAGAATAATTACATTGTTGTGGTGTAAATCTTAGAGAAAGCTTCATGATTTCTCTTCTCTTATGGTACCTGAGGCTTGCTCTATTTATGTGTGTATCTAATTTGCATACCACACAACATGTGAAATCTTAATTTCATCATTTCTTCTAACTTGCTACTAATGGTTATAATATTATGTCTTGACTGACTCCAATATTTCTCTAATGAACACTATCAGAACTGTTGAAACGCTGGGTATTTACCCAAGTTCTTACAACAGAAGCAGGATTTGATACAAGGTCAGGTTTAACATAGGGTTTCCGGCGCATACACTTGGACGAAGCTTTCCCAACTCCAGTATAAGTGAGATTGAACTTGTTTATTGTTCTCAGTTAATTCTTTACCCAGAGACACAACCCTGAATTGCTGTCAGAAGGCAGAGAGCCTGACAAGAGTTAGTTCAAGCAAAACTCTGGGTATTTATCTGCCTTCCTACAGAGGTGGAATGTGGCACAAGGCTTTTTTAAAGTGGGATCGTCAAGTCCTTAAGCTCGACTAAAAATATCCCATAGACCCTGCACAAGGCAGGGCTGGGCACCTGTCTATTTTTTTCCCCAGACAAGGCTATGCTCTTCGGCTGAGCCTGGTCTAGGTTTCTCTTCGCCTGGAGACAGAGAGTCTGATCAGATTAAATTTGAGCAGAAATCTTTGAACTGTTTGAGTTCTTTATTTAAGGCATCTTGCCTAGTTCATTTGTGTTACTGGGGGTATCTTCTTTACTCCACAACATCTCCACTTTTGAAATTTTTTTATTTTCTGAAATATTTTATTTCTTAGTATTCAACCCCTCCTCTTTCTAGTGAGTTCACTACATACTGAACTTTGTATTTCTTTTGTCCTGGATCAACCTCTAGTTTTTCAATGAATTCTTGGGATGTTGGTATGTCAAAGATATTCAGTACTTGCATCGAGTCTTCCTTTAAGTAAATCTTTTCTTTAACTAATTTCTGTTCCTATTTTTTTTCTTTCACCATATAAATCATTTTTTCAATTTTTGAACTTATGGCATCTTCCAACATTTTTTCCATATCCTAAAAGACACTTTTTCACCAATTTTGTGTCTTTTTCGTTATTTATTCTTATTCTTTTTTGACCTGAAAACAACTTGTAGAACATCAATTTAATTTTTCTTGTGAACATAACTTTTGCTGGTGACATGTCTGCTGATGTATTGGGAAAGTAATCAAACCATTAAGCTTGTCTGTTTGACTTTGGGTGATACAGCAGGGTAGTCAGTCAGTTTAGGTGCCATACGTGATACACGCTTGGGCGATCATGTCTCGAAAGTGACATGACTGACTGGGCAGGACATTATCCCGCAGTAGGTTGCCATTGCTTTCTGCGGTAGACTGGTTGCTGACCAAGGCTATAGAACCCAATCTGTCCTGTTATTTAACCCATAACTGGAAGGAAGAGACGGATTAATACCTTTCCCAAGGGTATTTGCGTGTAAGTGAATACAATGGATTCAGCTGAAATTTGAACTCGGCTCCCCGGTTTCTCGTTCCGAGCCGATATCCACTGTACCACAACGCACATCCCAGGGTAGTAATATGTTCAATTGAGAACATTTTACAATAAACTTTAAATTTGTAAGCAGTGAACTGTGTACCATTATCTGAAACTATGACATTCAAAATGCCATATTTTGCAAATAATTTATGTAAAAAAATTCACTGTAACCATGAAAGTCGGTTTGTTTTTTGCACTTACAAATTTCAGGCCACTTAGTAAAGCTATTCACTACTATACAATAATGTGATCCATTTATTGTACATGCAAAATGTATGTGTAGTCTTGAGCACAGGGTATCTGTCTTTGGCCAAGGTTGTAATTCCCTGGTTGGTGATTTTGCTGCAAGTGTACAACATCTGCAGGCCTTTACTAATCTTTTTAATGTCTTGATCTATTTTGGTCCAATATACAGAACTTGTCATAAGAGATTTCATCCTTGAAATTCCCAGGTTTCTTCTATGAAATTCATTTAATATCTGCTTTTGTAACATGATATATAATACTACTTTTTATGCAAAAATTAGTACTGTCACATAACAAATAAGCTTTCAAGTCTGGATTTTGTTTTAAAAACCATCTTTCTTACTTTCTTTAAGTCCTTTTTTTAATCTTCCAAAAAAAAAAAAAATCATGTCTTGTTCTGCTTTTATTTTTATTTCTTCCATGGTAACTAGCAGTTTGTATAATATATTTTTAATTTCTATTTCGCTTTTAATGCTGTGATCACAGTATTCTAAAATGGTTCAGTATTTTTTGGTATTAATCTTGATAAACTATCTACATATACTAATTTTTTGGATGGCTGGTATTCCATTCTAAAATTATAACTTAATAAAATGGTACCCTAGCATTGTCATCTATGTATGCATTGGAATACCTTCTTTTTTTTTTTTTAACCAAAAACTGATGATAGAGATCTGCGGTCTGACTGTAAATGAAAACTATTTTTGTATATAAATTTGTGAAATTTTTTTTTGCTGCAAATGTTATTGTTAATGCCTTTTTTTCAATCTGGCTGTAGCTTTTTTTTTCCTGGTAGTAGCAAATGCAAAACATACTACGATCATTAGCATCTGAGGTCATACATTTTCGATCATAGTGCACTAATGTAAGTCTGACTTAATTTCTTCATACACCTTTTAACACTTATCAGTCCAGTCCCACTTGATACTTTTTTTTAAGCAAAGTGTTCAGCAAAGCTCTCAAGATCTATATATTAGGTATGTAGATTTGATAATAATTTCCTAGTCTTAGAAATAATTGCACTTACTCCCAACAGATCTAGGTGACGACCATTTTAGTCAATAATTTGTCCAAGGAACTTGAATTTAGGCAAAAACAAAATTTTCACTTTTCTTCATTGAGTTTGAACCTGTAATCTTATATTTTTTCAAAAATTCTATTTATATGATTGATATGTTGTTCCTTGGATACACTTTTAATTAATATGTCATCCAGATAAGCCACTGCAAAATCACAATCCACAAACAAGCATAGTGTCCATAGCTTGTTGAAATATGGCTGGAGTTATTTTATCACAAAAGGAAGTAAGTTGAACTTATAGAAAGCATTGAGTGTATTTATTGTTATTAACTCTGAACATTCTTGTTCAACTTGTATTTGCAAATACACCTCAGAAAGATCTAACTTTGAACAATTTTTTCCACCATCACCCACATCTATTGAACAGGTGAAGAGGCACATCCCTTGTTTCCTGTTTAGGATGCGGTTTCAGTTTTCTCTTTTCTAATCTTCTTCTCACTTTGTTTTTTTTTTCAATTAGATTAGATAGACTAAACTATCGCCTGGTTCACACTCCACCAACATCTATTGAACAGGTGAAGAGGCTCATCCCTTGTTTCCTGTTTAGGATGCAGTTTCCGGTTTTCTCTTTTCTAATCTTCTCACTCTTATGTAGCCCCCCTGTGCATCAGTGGCGTTACCGCCTTGCTTGGAGTGATATGATTAAAAAAAAAATTTCTCAAAAATTTCCTCTGGACTTGGTAATGGGTAGTTATATAATTCTAAGCATTTGTTTAACCTCATCGAAAAATCATTTCAAACACAAAATTTATTCTTTTTTTCTTTATATACACTGCTGGTGCTGCCCATTTTAAACGGTCAGTTTTTTTCAATTATACCCATGTTTTCAAGTCTGCCTAATTCTTCATTGACTTAACCCAAGGCTGCAAATAGTACACTACATCTTGGTTCAACACTGGTTACAGCTCTTTTTCACTTGAAACTTTGCTCTGGCTTTGGAACACTGACTCATTCAACAAAACATACAAAAATTTTTTTCAATTATTCCTTTAAATTTTCACATTGTTTTAAACTTGTCACTTGTCCACTAAATATTTATAGCTAAATTCCATAACACAAATAGTTCCATCCAGTCAGTACTGAATAAGTTTGTAGCATTTTTTAATACCTAATCCCTAGCTTTTACACACTTGTTAAAAAATGAAGTGTTACAAGTAATTTTACCAATATGAATACTCGCTCACCTGACATAACTTGTGCAATTTTTTAAGTTCTTTTTAATATAGGTTGACATGTGGTATGTCAGGTGAAAAATTATTTGATCCTAAATGAAATACAAAATTCAGTATGTGGTGAATTCGTAAGAAAGAGGAGGAGATGAATATTAAAAAATCAAATATTTAAGAAAATAAAAATTCTCAAAAAGGAGTAAATAAGATACCTCTGGTAACATAAACTAGGCAAGATGCTTTAAGAACTCAAACAGAGTTCTTATAGATTGTTCGTTGGAGTTGGAGTCAGTTGAGACAATATTTTAACTTTTCAGCTGGACATTAACTGTCTTTTTTTACTGTTTCCTTTGTTCCTTTACTCCTTCATTTTTTTGTATTATTTTTGCAAGTGTTGTTCTGTATCAGTAATTGATTTTCTTTTATGTTATTGTAAGTAAATGTACTGAACAATTACTGTGGTTGTGTGGTGAAAAAAAAATGGCTAAGGAAGAGATCCACTTAAAACATTCATAGGTAAACATTTGGAAAAATGACATGGAAGAAATGTTATATATTATCTAACTTTGTGTGCAATTTTGCCCAGAAGTGTATTTACATTGATCAAATATTGTTTGCTGGAAAAATGCAAAGCTGCCAAAATTTAAAAGAAAATAAATATTGTTTTGAAAGGTCAAGAATGCAGACACAAAGTAAAATTATGCTTTGTTTTGGTAAAAAGTACACTCAAGGTCAGAGAATGTAAACCATTTGAAAATAATAAACAATATGTGTGGTAAAAGATGACGTGGTCAAGTGAGGCTCAGCTATACAAGAACGATGTTCCAGAGACGGATGATATCAAGATCAAGAAAGAGCCAGCCAAAAAGCCATGACAGCTCCAGCCAGTCAACTGTCCTTGCATGCATGTGTGACATCTCTCCGACCACCGTATACTCAACACCACATCACCAAAGAAAAAGAATAAGAATATAATTGTATCTTTTTAAAAATCCATGTTCGTTGTTCATTGTTGATGTCAAATTGATCACCAACTTTGGTTCCCAGTTTATTCTTTATCAAAAGGGGTATTTAACAGCAGATGCAAAATATTTTTTAATAGTATTGTGCATGAAGAATAGGCAAGAGATATGTATTGTCAAAATAGGAAGTCTGATCAAAAAATATTGTGTCTGTTGCTATAGTAATGAAGCTAAAGAACACAGAGCGAAATTGCTTGGCACAGATTCAACTTGAACTCTGTCACACATACACACAAAGTTATAATGTTCTTGCTCACTTCTATTGTTTATAGCAGTGCTCGGAATGAAAGTGTATAAAGTGTGGTTGTCTTACCACACCACAGAGGTTTCTGGTGACCATGGCACAATACCCCTAGATCCAACAAGCATAATATTCCCCAGATTTTACCCCTTGCGACATTTTCATTTTCAAAGATGAAATTCTACTTGGAACGTACAAGATTTCTAGATGATGAGGAAACCCAAAAAACAGTTGTTTGCTATCTAAGAAAGAGAGTTCCAGGAATGCTTCTATCAATGAAAAAAGTGTGTGCCTTCAGAAGGACTACTCTAAGGAGATTAAATGCTGAACTGATTTGTGTTGTAGTTTTCTTTTTATAGCACCAGTCTGCATACTTTTTGATCAGACCTCATAAATTAATTGGATTTAGTTGCAGAAAAGAATAAGATTTCAAGTAAAATGAAAAAATACAACTTCATCAAAATAATTATTGCAAGAAATATAATTAGCATTTGTAGATGACAATTTTCAATCAGTTTGTCTAACACTAATATGATACTTGGAAAGGATTTTATAAGCACATTTGTATTTGCTAAAATATTTTGTCATCTTTTATAACTTCCATATTTTTTGTATATATACACTGATTAGATTCAATAAATCTGTAGTTAAATCATGAAAAAAATTTTGCACAATTATATATGCACCTAAAACTAAATAATTTTCTATAGATTATATAGGTAAAAAAAAAATTTAAGATAAAAATAATCCATGTTATGCTCAAGACTTACTGATTGCTTGTAATTTACTAAGAGCAAAACAATGTAAAATTTATTTATTCATGGCACATGTGAGTAATGGCCTTTCCCTGCCCATCTTACTTGTGAAGTGTTCAGAAAAGGTTTGAATTCAGATCTGTTGTCCTCTTAAAAAAAACAAGTCTTTCCTACTTATTTACTTCTTGTTGAAGAGAGAAGTGATGTGTTTATGTTTTCCCAAGGGCATTAATGAAAAGTGAATGCAATAAACAAAATTTGAACTGTCTGCTGATTTCATTAGGCTCCCCCTTCACACACGCACCCATTCGCATAAAATATCAAGAAAGAAATACTTTCTGTCTGGTTCTTCTTTGTTTATGTTGTAAAAGATTTAAATCTTTGTAAACAATCTTGTCTGGATTTTCATAAGCAATACTCATTAGATTCTTGTATTTTTCACTTTGAGATGTTTTATCTTCTAATCTTGAATTTTTATTTGTTTTAAACTTATTTTTGAAAATATTCATATCAACACATAAGAACTTAGTTAAAAATACTTCATTGACTATGAAATGATTTCAAATGGCAAAACAATATCTGTTGAGATTTGTATTGAGTATTGTATTCAAATTATCAGGAAAATGGGTTCTTTATGTTCAGTAGTTGATATCACATTTTCCATTAGTTGATATCACATTTTCCATTAGTTGATATCACATTTTCCATTATTGATGACGGTTTCCTTCTTAATCTTTTATTTTAGGTCGTGTGGAAAGTCAACATTTTGATTATGTGATCATTTTCTCAACAAATCAGATGTGATAAACATTTTAATGCTTCTTCTGGTGTTGAAAACCTGCCAGTGATGTTGTGTCTGTTATTTGGTACAATTCATTTTGTGATTCCGTAGCACCAGTCTACAAGGTTTGAAGAACAATGGTCTTCAGCAAAACCCTAAGGTTTTACTCACTCAACACAATTTTTACCTATTTTTCTTTTTAATCATTTCACCTGAGTGGAAGATAGGACAGTAATTAGTGTGCAGAAGGTTACAGTGAGATAAGAAAAAGGTACAGATAATGTCAAAACAAAGATAAGAAAAGGACTGGAATGAAAAAAATAGAAGATTACAAGTAATATAGCATTTGAATTTTTGGAGATTGAAGTTATCAGGGAAGAACTAAATGGAAGGTAGTTTCAAAGACTGGAAGTAAAAGAAAAGAAACTGTTAGAGTAGAAGAGAAGGTTACATTTAGTTATTCCAATGATAAACTTTGTAAGTTCATGCCAATCAAGTCAGTTAAGTGCCATACGTGATACACGCTTGGGCGATTATGTCTCGAAAGAGACATGACTGACTGTGCAGAAGATTATCCCGCAGCAAGTACCACGCCTAAATCAATATGGTTGGTGAACCAGAGAAAGAAGCTTGTCAGAGTCATTGCCATAAGAATATTAGTAAAAAAGACAGAGGGAAGCTATATCAGGGTGATAAGAAAATAACTGAAGGCAGGCTTCCAAGTCAGGGTTGATTACATTGTAGGCCTTCCCATTGAATTTTGTCGACAATCTTAAGATGAATTGCAGGTGAACCCAACCAGTTATGATAACAGTATTCAATTATCAGATTGATCTTAGAAAACAAATTATCAGAAAAATGGATTCTTTATGTTCAGTAGTTGTAGCCAGTATTGATGAAGGCTTCCCTCTTAACCTTTTATTTCAAGTAGTGTAGAAAGTCAATATCTTGATTATGTGATCATTTTCTCAATGAATCAGATGTGATAAACATTTTAATGCTGCTGGTGTTGTTGAAAGCTTCTAAACGATGATGTTTCTGTTATTTAGTACAATTAATTTTCTGATTTTGTAGCACCAGTCTACAAGGTTTGCAGAACGATGGCCTTCAGCAAAACTCTAAGGCTTTACTCAGTCAAAGCTATTTTAATTTTAACATTTTTTTTTTTTAAGTCATTTCATCCAAAAAGAATATAGGACAGTATTTAGTGTGCAGTGAGAGAAGGAACAAGATACAGGTCATGTCAAAAAAAAGGATTAGAGAAGGATGTGAATCAAGGAAATAGAGGATGACAAGTAGCATAGCATTTACATTTTTGGAGATTGTAGTTATTAGGGAAGAACTAAATGGAAGGTAGTTTCAAAGACTGGAAGTAGAAGAAAAGAAACTGTTAGAGTTGAAGAGGAGGTTACATTTAGTTATTCCAATGATGAAATTTTTTAACCTTGGGACAAATCTAATATCACATGTAAAATCACATGAATTTGTAAACTTCATGCCAAACAAGTACCACACCTAAATCAATATGGTTGGTGAACCAGAGAAAAAAGCTTGTCAGAGCAATTGCTACAAGAATATTTGTAAAAAAGACAGAGGAAAGCTATATCATGATGAGGAGAATGTAACTGAAGGTTGGCTGCCAAGTCAAGGTCGATTACATTGTAGGCCTTCCCATTGAATTTTGTCGGCAATCTCAAGATGAATTGCAGGTGAACCCAACCAGATATGATGACAGTATTCAATGGTTAGATTGATCTTAGAAAACAAATTATCAGGAAAATGGGTTCTTTGCATTTAGTAGTTGTCATCGCTTTTTCTAGTATTGATGAAGATTTCTTTCTTAACCTTTTATTTTAAGTAGTGTGGAAAGTCAACATCTTGATTATGTCATTATTTTCTCAGCAAGTCAGATATGATAAACATTTTAATGGTGCTGCTATTGTTGAAAGCATTAAGTGATATTGTTTCTGACATTTGTTACAATTCTTTTTGAGATTCTGTAGCACCAGTCCACTATATAAGATTTTGATGAAAAATTCTCAGTGCTGACCCACTTCCCAGAATCACTAATTCAATGACCAAACAGAATTTTGGTGTGGCGAAGAGTTTAAATATATTGAAAAGTTATGTTGAACTTCAAAATGTTTACATGGAATTGCATATAGGGTTCATATCTTTAAGCCATTCTTGGTCAGGATGAGAATTTTTCAGCATTCTTTCTTAATTAAAGACAAATTTCAAATGAAGGTATTTACCATATTTCGGTAGAAATTGATAAATAAAATGAAGTGCATAATTCTATGTTTAAGAAAAAAAAAAAAGAAATTTGGATTTGTGTTGCTTTTTGACTTGATCTGTAATTTGCAGAAATTTATTTTGTTGTTTTTACAATAATTGCAAAGAAAAACAATTTCAATTCAGAATATTTTGAGTGAAAATTTCAGCCTGCAAGTTGAAGAGGAAATGATTTTGGCTTATTTTAAGGGGAAATAAGCATGCTGAGAAATAGTGAATATTTAAGTTCTGGCACTATTTTGAGCTTCAAGATAATTGAATTATATGACATTGCTGCTTTTGAAAACATCAGCTTTTGCTTTTGTTGTATTTCATTATAATGTATTAACTCTTTGAAGTATTGAATTAAAGTTAATGCCACTTTTGCAATTTTGCTATTTAAATTGTGAATCATTTTTAATGTCACTTTTTTACCTTAATATTAGAACATAAAGATTTATATTCTGTCTTACATATTTGTTTAGTACTCAGGCTTTTCAGCATTTCAAAGTAGAAGAAAAATGTGTTTCAAGAAATTGGTGGTGGTAGCTGGCAACTCATATCCAAGTATGCCTGCTTACTAGGACAGCTATCCAATCCCTGGTGTAGACACCAGCTTAGGTACATTTGCGTTTGTACAACACCCACAAAATCAATTGTGTTTTATACTGCAACTGTGTTGAGTGAACCTTAAAGTTTCAGGGAGAGAACACATTATCTGGAATGAGTAATAGTTTCAGCAAGACCAGTACACTTAAACCCTCAGTCACAATGACTTGTGACTTCATGTTAGCACAACCATTAATGGCTCACAAATAGTTCTGCCTACCCAGTTGCACAAACAACATTTCGGTTAACTCATTGTATGGGTTTTCAGGCACTCTCGAAAGGTGCTGCATACTGGGATCTCCTCCCCAGATTGATAACATCAAGAAGTCCTGATAAATCGACCAGAGATGAGATTTGAACCCAGGTCTCATGATTGGAAAGCAAATGTTCTAACCACTCAAACATGCACCCATTTCAAGTAAATAAAGCTTCTACACAGTAGCAAAATACATCTGGTTTGCCATTATAAAACTAACATGCTATATACATATATGTAGGGTTCATCTGAAAACAATCATGTTTTATCAGATAGAATATAAAAACAAATGACTGCAGCTCAATGGGAAGTCAAATTTTAATTCTACATTTGAAGAAATACGATTTTTCCCCCTAAAAAACGTTTTAAAGATTTTTTAAACATTTTGTTTCTAATGTTTCATCAATTTTGAAATGTTCTAGTAATAACAACTTATGAAAATCTTTAAATGCTAAATCTGGTGAGCATGGAGAAAGTTGAAAAAAACCTTCCATCCTAATGATCTTTTTTGTGGGGTTTGTTTTGTGCCCTTGTATTGTCATGTTGAAGAATAACTGTTTACTATTTGACATAATGCATCATTTGACTAAGTTATTTTGTGGTGGACGATGCGTCCACTTACTAATTTAAGTTTTATGAGTCGACTCGACGCAACCTTGGTCATATCTTAAAGCAGGATTTAAGAAAGAACAAAAAGGCGAAAGTAACCAGAAAAACAATGTATTGACAAAGGTTACATGGGGTTGAGAGAGCATGCATAAGAAAGTGAAAAGGAAAGAGTCATTCCCCTTTGTCTGTTCGTAGAAACAAAATAAGATGTATGAAGTTCTTTTCTCTAGCTGAAAGAAATGTTTGTACAATCGTTAAGATTGTCGTAAAGAGTTCAAAGTTCAAATCCTTGATGAAGAAAGTCAGACAGAAGACAAAGTTCTGTGTGTGTGCATTGAGTAGAGAGAGAGAGAGAGAGAGAGAGGCTTACATGCGAATGTAGTAATCTTAGGCAGTCTGTGAATTTCTACTGACGAAGGTTGGAAAAATTGTAAATTTATGTGTAGAAAGTTATTTTATGTAAAGTCCTGTTTGAATGAAAGTTAATGTGCATAGTGTTAATGTCGGAGAAGAAAAATAAAAGAAATTTGCGCCACTAATTGCTACCCGCAATTAGTGCGCGTGTGTTTGTGTGAGTTAGGGAGACATGTCTGCTCTTGTCCCGGGACGAAATCCTAACTGGAGTACCACATGATGTTCTTCGCTTTTATTAGCATCGTTTTTGGCGGGAACCAGTCATCACGTGGACACCGAGTGACCATGCATGTGTGTGTGTGGGGGAGTGTCAATGTATGAAACCCCACAAATACGCCCCCTTAGATTGAAACAAATATTTAAAATATTTTTTTCAATATGTCCGTGTATATGGTGGTTTGATTACGTTGATGATGATGCTGGTAGCAGTAGTAGTAGTCATGCCAAAAATGGCAGAAAAGGCTGGTTGCTGAAAAAAAGGTGGGTGGCACGGACGTGGCTCATAGGTGTGGGAGAAGGTTGCTGGAACGTATGACTGCTTAGACTGATGGTCCGCCATATTGAATCCTTGAAAAGCACATGGTGAAATGGAAGAGTGAGAAGAATTTTACGTTGACCAATGTACACGTAGAGAAAATCGGTCTCACTTGAGTTAAAGTTTGTAAGGCGTCATTAATTACGAGTGAATCTGTAAAAGGTGAATTTTTTTGGTTGTCTCTCGTAGGCTGAAGAGAAAAAGAGTCTGAAATGTGGTGCGCGTGACTAGGGATTTTGCAGCAGTGTAACCCTGTCAGAGTGCCAGGATGTGGCATGCTCTGGAAAATTCTCAGTGGTTGATATGGCTGTTAAAAATCTTCTAATTTATTCCAATGCTCCACGTTGAGTTGCTTGCGTTTGTAAGAGTCCCGTGTTTGGCTGTGCGTGTGGGTTTATGTTGGCGTTAGAAGAATTAACAGTTGGTTATAAACTTTGATTTGCAAAGTGGTCGATTGAAGCTTGTGTTGATACCGAGTGTCGACGCGTGTTTGAGAGAACTAAAAAGATATCTGGGTTTAATGTCGAATTTTCTTTGGAGGTCTCAATTCTCCAGTATAAATAATTCGGCTTGTCAATCTTCTTAGAGTTCTGGTTGAGTGACATTGCGTTGAATGCTGAAAGGCGTCTTTAAATCGACGTTGTGTTACTCTTTTTCTGGAAAACCTGGGAGAGAGAGAGATGACAGTTGTGCTGTCTAGTGTGTGATTGTAAAAATTCTGTGTGGGGTTGCCATCTTAGTCCTGTGGAAAAAGTTGGGAGATAACGACGTTGAATAGTAGTTCTTGTTGATAGACGAAGAAGAAATGCTGAGTCCCATTTCCAACGATGCTGGACTGAATTACGCCGAATTGACATCACGTCGGCTGTCACCATTTTTGTGGTGGATGATGCGTCCACTTACTAATTTAAGTTTTATGAGTCGACTCGACGCAACCTTGGTCATATCTTAAAGCAGGATTTAAGAAAGAACAAAAAGGCAAAAGTAACCAGAAAAACAATGTATTGACAAAGGTTACATGGGGTTGAGAGAGCATGCATAAGAAAGTGAAAAGGAAAGAGTCATTCCCCTTCGTCTGTTCGTAGAAACAAAATAAGATGTATGAAGTTCTTTTCTCTAGCTGAAAGAAATGTTTGTACAATCGTTAAGATTGTTGTAAAGAGTTCAAAGTTCAAATCCTTGATGAAGAAAGTCAGACAGAAGACAAAGTTCTGTGTCTGTGTGTGCGTTGAGTAGAGAGAGAGAGAGAGAGGCTTACATGCGAATGTAGTAATCTTAGGCAGTCTGTGGATTTCTACTGATGAAGGTTGGAAAAATTGTAAATTTATGTGTAGAAAGTTATTTTATGTAAAGTCCTGTTTGAATGAAAGTTAATGTGCATAGTGTTAATGTCGGAGAAGAAAAATAAAAGAAATTTGCGCCACTAATTGCTACCCGCAATTAGTGCGCGTGTGTTTGTGTGAGTTAGGGAGACATGTCTGCTCTTGTCCCGGGACGAAATCCTAACTGGAGTACCACGTGATGTTCTTCGCTTTTATTAGCATCGTTTTTGGCGGGAACCAGTCATCACATGGACGCCGAGTGACCATGCGTGTGTGTGTGTGGGGGTGTCAATGTATGAAACCCCACAGTTACAGGGATGGTCTCTCTATGCTCCAGCAACATGTAATAGATGACAACTTTCATATTCCATCAGACACAAAGCAAGAACTTCTGTGATTAAAGCCAAGGTTTTGGTGTTGGCACTGGTTTCACATTTTGTGATAACCAGTTTTTTCAATATTCATTAACTTATAAAATCCATTGCCTGTAATTATGCAATTAAAAAAATAAAATGTTGGCATTCTTGTATAAAGACTGCTGCAGATAGTGAAACTGTGTTTGTTTCTCAAGCAAAAGCTAATGGTAATATTGTTTCATCATAAGGAAAGATTTGGAATTCACTGATAGAGCAGCCAATGGTACTTTTGGCTGAAATTTATTAAATCTTTTCCATAAAACAACTTATGAGGAAAATAATTTCCTGTTATCACTCTTTCCAGTACTGATAGAGGCTTCATTCCTAACTTTTGGTTTGAAGTAGTGTACAATATCATCATCTTGATTATGTCATTTTCTCTTCAAGTTACAAGTGCTATCCACTTTAGTGCTGCTGTTGTTGTTGTTGAAAGTTCTTAAGTGATGTTGTTTCTGTTACTTGGTAGAGTTCATTGGGATTCTGTAGTACCAGTTCATAAGGTTCAAAGAAGTTTCATTACTCAAAGCTATTTTTAAATCATTGATCTTAAAAAGCAGTTGTCTATACCTTAATAACCCAAATTCCCTCTTTGCAGGTTTTCTCAAATTGAAATGCACTGTAAATAATACACTTGGAGAGAAGAACTAATTATAGACTCGGGCTACAACCATTCAACTTTGGTTCTGCCTTGGCTGGTTGACTTATAATTCATTGCAGTAAAATTACTTTCCTGAAAATCCTAATATTAACCTCTAGCACACTACTAATATTACTTCCCTTTCCACTGCATTCTTTTTCAAGGCCTCACAATTGCAGTACTCTTATTGTTAATTTCACTCAAAGTTGTTTTCAGTTGCCATAGCAGGATATGACAATGCAACTATGAAATTCAAACACACTATTGTTCAAGGACTAGAATCACCTTCAGTGACAGGATAAACTTTGTACAGCAAATGAAGTCACATACAGAGTGAAAATGATTAAGAACAAACTTTATTAGATAGAAAATATTTGTTTTCCTTTTATAATAAAAATACATCTGCTTTCTATGTAGTCATTATTTTAAAAGTGATTATAAATTACTCCATGTGATTAGCATATTGTTTGAATATTAAATGTTTCTATTAATAACTTTTCTGTTAAACAAGTAAAATGCTGTAATAGTGATTATACCGTTGCTGCTAAAAAGTAGGAATTAATATTAGTCACATCATATCCATATAAAAGATAAATTTTAACATTGGTATGAAAGAAAAATTACTCATATATGTAAATGCAGTTTTATTAAGTACCTTTTAATTTTTACCTGGGAATTTTTAAAACCATTTCTGATATAATGTGACATTATCAATACTGATGACTCTTGTACTTATTCATTATTAAATTTTAAAAAAATTTATTAAATTATTTAGTTTTTAAAATTAAAATGTTAGTACTGTTTAAATGGGCACAACTGTCAAAAAGTCAGCTACTTTGTACGTATGTTGTCTCATATTTTCATGAGTTATGACAGTTAAATTTAGCTTATTTACAATTTTTATATTTTAGCAAACTGTTAAAAATATTCAAGGAATAAATAATCTTAAAATAGAACTGTCTTATATATATAATTCAATTAATTTCCCCATCTGAAACACCCCTTGTTAGCATATCTGCATTGATTTCTGTCTTATATTTTCATGAGTCAAAACACTTAAGATTTAATTTGTCTATATTTTTGAGATGAAGAGTTGTAATTATTTTCACTATTAGCATTGTTTAGACTGTTGTCCTCATCTTTGTTGTCATAGTCATGACATTTCGGTTGTTGTATGCTCTGACCTTCTTCAGGTAATTTGAATCTCAAACTGGACCTTTTATTTCATTCACAGAGGAGGGGGAGATTGTTCTAGTTCCATGAATCTTGCTTCTTCCAGATGTCGCAGCATCAGTTATCTTTTTTTTTTAATTCAGCTAAGTTTTTTTTTTGTTCTCCTCTCCTCTGCTGTAGCTAAGTATTGAACTCAACTCTTTGGGTCAAGTCACTGGATCCAACCAACACTTTTATTCACTGGACCATGTGTCCTTGAGGGTTGAACCATGCCTGGATGCAGTTTTTGCTGAATTTTATTGAAGGTATAAAACTCTCTATTCTAGAATAGATCCAATCAGTGGCAAGGGCAGCAGTTTTAATGACAGCATACTTGAAGAAGCTTGGGAGATGACCTTCCATCATTTCAGTTTGCCTTTATTTGAGTTTTTTTTTTTTAATGTTCAGTTATAGTGAGAAGGTTGATTTAGTCAGATTTTAATGAAAATGTTTTGTTTTTATTCTTTTTTATTTTAGAAAACTGAAAATGTCTTCTAGTTTTGTATTAAAAAATGTTTTGCTGAGAATAATTTTTTTCCTTTAAAAATGTGTTATGATAATTTTTTTCTTCAAAAATGTATTATTGGTGATATTTTTCCTTCAAAAATGTATATTTTTCTATAAAAGTCTTTTTTTTATGTATATTTCTATAAAAGTATATTTTTATACTTTCATAGTGTTCTGACCTCTGTTTGGGGGTTAAATATTTGCCCATAGCTGGGACCCTAACAAGTGCTACCACTCTGGGTCAGGGTAGACCTGGGAACAACAGCAATTAAGGGGTTGGTTCCATGCTCCTCACAACCTCCCAATTAGAGGCCTTGCTGCTGGATGCAGTTTACTGTCATGCCCAGGACCACAGTTCCCCTTTGTAGAGTGAAAAACTTTTCTATAAAACGATACATCAGGGGATTTGTCTTATGTACCTAGAGGAGTAAAACTTTTGCTAAACATTTATCAAGGCAGAGGGTTAGAAAGAGGTTGAAGAGGTTCACCTGAAGTCTCGTCACATTCAGAACATGATTAGGTTCTTCGATGATTTGGGTTAGATCATAGGCAAAGAGGAGTCTCTGCAATATCTGCCTTCATTATTGGTTTTTAAACAGTACTAACATTTTGTTGGTTTTGTTGGAGTGAACTAACCATTCTTTATGGTGGATATTTAGGTCAAAGCAGATATGAAAGCGAGCCAAGGGAAATTGAGTGAGGATATTATCCATTTTCTCAGATATTTAATTAAAGATTACTGTCCCTTTGTATCTAGAACAATAAAGAACAAAGACAAATGCAATACTATGAGTAAGTGCCACATGGAAGCAAATCCTATTTTGTATCCCTGCTACAGGGAAATTCATCCTTGATGTAGGCTCCAAGTCAGAGTCAGTGGCCATGATGATTTCTAGTATGCAGTGAGACAGAAACACACACAGAAATTGTATGTGTAAATAAACTGGATAGAATCGTACTATAGCAGTATCGTTCATCATGTCATCAAGCAGCTTCAACAGAGACTACTGCATGGTTCAGAAACCATTTACAAAATGGCAGTACAATAGCTCCAATATTATACACCTGCTGATAGGATAGCCTACTTCAGAATATCTTCAAGGTTCAGATCCCTATCATGCAGATAACGTCAAAATTCATGAAACATCTACCTCCAGCACCCTTAATGAAAAAGCAATCAACCCAGGAAAGAAAATACATGTGTGATGCTCAAAGTAGACATGTTGTGTCTACCCAGAAGTCAAGGCAACAGAACTCATCCTTGGGTGAGAAACATTGTACTGGTCCGAGACCTAACTGTACCAAAACAAACCTGCTCATGTATGTGAAGACTAAAAGACCTATTAGGAGAGGAGGGGGGGGCGTAATGAGGATTGCTCAGTGATGCATGTGCATCCATTACCCCCCTACTTGAATTAGTATAGTAGATGGTTACAAGAATTGGAGTATGGCAAGTTATCTATTAAAAAAAAAAAAAAAAAAAAAAGAAAGAAATTCAGTCTTACAAAAAAAAGCATTATGGATCTAAAGGAGAGTTGTGGATAGAGAGTGTGAAACACCTATGAGGTTTTAACCGTATAAATCCCAATATCCACTTTTTTAAAAAAGTGGACAAACTATTGTTCAGTTTATCAAACTGGAAAAACTCCATTAAATGTAAAGGACTTGAGAATTAACAATAAATTAATATGCAAGTAAATTATACAGGTGTGTTAGCAAGCACATATATACATATACACACGTATGTGCACACACACACACACACACACACACAGTGGCAAATATTAAAAGAAAATTTTAAAACAAAGAAAAAATTTTACAAAATAAATGCATATAAAAACCAAAATCCAGAAAAGTGATCAAAACTACCACCATACATTAAACAGGTCAAGTTTCCTGGTTGGTTCTTGAGCGAATATTAAAGCAAGTGTGATTTTGGTGACAGTAACTTAGGTAGAGGGAGAGGATAGCGTTAAATCTCTCAGGTTGAACGGTGATGGGAGGTGCGGAGGGTCATGCTAAGATTGCCATAGTGTCAGTGTTAATCTTTAGTGAAATTATAGTTCAAAATGTCCTTAGAATGTACTGGGGATTATAAAATTTCCATTCAATTTATTAAGAATGAAAAAATTATTTTTCTTCACATTAAACAAGATCTTTACCATTTTTGCTTCACTGTTTCCAACTGTATTTCAACCAAACGTCCTCTGACAATATTTTTTTATATTTCTAAGCAAAATACTCTAGATATTTTGTTTTTCCAGTTTTCCTTCATTTAAAAAATTCTCTAGTGACTAGAATAACTCGTAATTTCAACATGCAATATTTGCTGAATATGGCAGAGCTGAGAAAAATTCTGAACCAGTTTAGAACAATTTTTGCATGATCACCAAAGAAATATGATGTCGAACATTATTTTAATGGAATATTAAACACACAGTAGTAATTAATTCTAGATGCTTTTCATTGATTGCCATTTTCAATTGGTCTAATTAAAAGCAATATTTGCTTATATTAATCCTTTGGTTCCTTGAAAGAATTTCATTGTAAATGACTCCTTTCCATTCTCATTATATACAAAGTATCACTTTGGAGAAAGACTGGTCTTCAATACACTCAGTGGTGATTCTTTCCACTTGCCATATTATTACTTGCATTCCATATAGTTCATACATTATTGATTGGATATCTTCAAAAATAGAATATTTAAATATTTTTTAGTAGGTTTGTTTTGATCATGTGGAAGTCACAGATCAAAGCAACTCATATAACTAAACTGGTGCAAAGAACTTAACACTTGATTTTGATATTTTTTAGCATATTGGCTCTCCTGCACATGATCATCAATTAATGTCTTATTTTGATTGTTACTGCTCAAGTGATCCGCCCAATTGTAGTGCATTGTTCAATGGGAAATTCTCATCATGAAACTTTGTAATCTATTTTTGGTAATGTTTAATCATTAACTTTACTCAACCTTCTCTCTACTTTTTTTAATATTTTTCTACTGCTTAGTCTCAATGTTATCTTTCTTAAAAAATAAAATTTAATTTCTTTCATTTTCAAAGTTGGAATCAATATAAAAATGGGAATTTTGATAATTTTTTTAAAAGATCTATGTTTAGCTGTTATAATGAATGAATTTAAGTAAAAATAAAATGGTTCTAATATCACTTAATAAAAGAAAAATTAAGTTCTTGACCAAGCTATATAGTAAGTTTTTAATAGAAACAAAAAAAATAAACTAAGTCATAAAAGTTATTTTTTATGTCATTTATAAAATCTTCAATACAAGAAACTTTATTTTTTCCTATTTATTTATTCTATGCTTTGTTTTTACCTTCCTTTCTTTTCCCTCAATGGGATTATCCAGTAAGCAATTCTCTGGGGAGGAGATCTAGTTTTGAAAATGAACTGAATACAACATAAATGTGAATTATGAATTCATGCTGTCCGCATTTTAACAAAGAAAATGCTGCTAAATTATGAGAAGTGACACTTATGAAGTTCTGAGAATTTTTTTCAAAGGTCAAATTTTTGCCATGTGCAAGCTGTTGTGCATGACCTTGTCTAAAAACTTACTCTAGAATGTGACTCAAAAATAATAAGGACACAGGCAAACACATACATCTATATGGACATATGTAAACACATTCACATGCATCGAATTAATGAGCATACACACATTGACACAAATAAGAATACATATAAACATACGTACTCATTGAAGTGAGTACATACAATAATGTGCTGAAATTTGCACATACTAACACATACATACAAGAAATAAATCTGCACAAATTTTTGTATTAGCAAAACATAATACATGTAAATAATCAAAACTTTGTACAAATAAGTATGATGAAGCTATTTATATAAACATATATGCAAATATAAGCATGAGCATCAATAAATATATAACATATGAACAAATAAGTGTGTGTGTGTATATATATATATATTGTATCGAGGCAGCAAATAATTTTCTAAACATATGCTGTTAAATATAAGAGACAATGAATGTCTATTATGTTTAATCATGAGCCGTTCTAAACGTCATATTTTGGCTTTAATTTCAGTTGAAAATAAAGACAAAAATTCTCCAACATTTGGATAATTTTTTATTAATTTGCTTCTAAGCTTTCGGCTCACACGAGCCATCTTCAGAGAGGTTATTTAGACTGTAATACAATAACATCCACCATCACGGACGATTTTATTTTGTGTTGACATAAAACTCCGCTTGGCAACGGCAATAGTTACCAAAAATAATAAACGCAGTTCTCATATTTGCAATGCGGTTTTATGACATCACACCATGTGATAGCGTGAAATGACAACAAAACCATGTAGTCAAATGCAATGTAATGTGTCATGTCCGGATTTAAAGGTGATTTTATTGAGCGTTGGTTGTTTAGCAGAGTTTTATGTCAACACAAAATAAAATTGTCGGTGATGGTGGATGTTATTGCATTACAATCGAAATAACCTTTCTGAAGATGGCTCATGTTAGCCAAAAGCTTAGAAGCAAATTAATAAAAAATTATCCAAATGTTGGAGAATTTTTGTCTTTATTTTCAACTGAAATTAAAGCCAAAATATGACGTTTAGAACGGCTCATGATTAAACATAATAGACATTCATTGTCTCTTATATTTAACAGCATATATATATATATATATATATATATATAGAGAGAGAGAGAGAGAGAGAGCGAGAGAGAGAGGTGGGGTTGAAAAGCTTATTCTCACAACACATTTCAGCTCTTTTTGGCAGGCATCTTCAGGTTGGAATGAGAGACAAACTCATGTGTAAGGAAAATGCATAGGAATTTTTGAGGAAGAGGCAATAACTGATCAGATGCTACAAGCCAGAATAATCTTTTTGTATTGGCTGGGGTTGAAATTAGCTCATGGGGGAATGCAGAATAGCATCTATGTTCTATAATAGAAGGTAATTTCTTTTGCTCTTTTGTTTTTAGTACTAAGTTATTGTTCAACCTTTGTCCATTGAATCTAAGTCTGTACTAACCAGCCAAAGGATTGAATGCAAGTATGTCACCAAATTCATAATCCAATGCCTTAATCTGAAAGGCTATTATCCTGTGAAACAATCCAGAATCTAGAACCTAGAGCCTTAAACATAATATTCTTACTGCCTGCTGCAGTCATACAACATCATTAAGTCTAGTATAATAAAAAAAATGACAGTAAGGCTCAACAGCAGCAGCAACAACAACAATAAAGCTGCAGCTGGCTAACATATTCATGGAATACTTTGAAGAGATGGCATTAGAATCCACAACTCTCAAGCCAACTCTATGGATGAGAAACGTTGATGACACCTTTATGCTCTGGCCACATCAGAAAGAGGTCTATACGCTATTGGACCATGTGAACTGAATAAGATTATTGATACAGTTCACAATGGAAAAAAGAGAATGACAACAAACTTGCATTCCTGGATGTACTATTATCTCAAACAGAGAGGGAGCTCAAGACATCTGTATGCCACAAGCCAACATTTACCTGATAATACCTCAACTTCAACTCCCATCACCCATACAATGTAAAGGAAGGGATTTTTCACTGCCTGCAACATCAAGCAAAATTCATAAGTGGTGACCCAGAGACATACAAACAGAAAATGGTCAGTATAAGCAATACGCTACAATGTAACAACTACTCAGGGTACGTGACAACAGCTCAAATGAACATGGAAGGGAGGGTAACAACTCTCAGAAAACAGGCTTGGTCTGTCTACCCTATGTGAAGGGAATATTGGAGAAAATACAAAGGATCTGTGGTCTATATAACATTGGAATGACCTTCAAAAGTGGTTCTACATTTCACAGGTATCTCTGTCAAGTAGGACCTCCAACAGAGGAGAATATGACTAAGCACTGTGTGTATGCCATTCCATGTAGCTGTGGAAAGAAATATAAAGGAAAAATAGGCCACCCTCTTAAGGTAAGGCTGCAAGAACATTGCAAGGCCGTAACACAAAGGAAGATAGAAAAGTCAGGTGTAGCTGACCACATGCGGAGGGAGAAGAATCAGTGTATATGCTAAGCCACAAAATTTCCTAAGCCAACCAAGTGTAGAAATGAATACAGTATAGGAACCAGTAGTATTGAGTGCTAGAGAAAATCATTAGCATCAAAGAATGCAATATAAGCTCTGATAAAAAAATGCTTACTGAGACATTAGGTTTATAAGTCCAAGAAATTCATACACTGATGAAGGACACATGGCCCATTGGATATAGATGTTGGCTAGTTCCAGTGACTTGACCCAAAGTGCTGTGAGTTCAATAGAAGCCTACAGCAGTGGTGAACAAATAACTTAGAGAGTTAAGTTGAAGGGAGATAACTACATGGTTACCAGAATTAACTTTGCACATGGAATGAAAATGATATACCCCAGTGATTGTAATAAAGAGTTCAAAATTCCTAGCATCTAAAGAAGCCCAGAGCATAAAACGGCTGAAATATCATACAAATCACTTGTATTTCTTTCTATCATTTATAATAACTACATTATAACTTGTTTTCTAGTGGTTATAATATTAGTCTTGCTTAGGCATTTACTTTGACATCTATAAGAAATGATCTGAAAACTAATTCTAACAGATTTTCTAGATTACTTAGAGTTCTTTTCTATAGCATCTAGAATAGTTCATTAGTGTCACTGGAGAGTGTTATTTACTCCATAACACTACAAATTATTTTGTGTTAAAACCATCATTTTGCTTTCCTTAAAAAAGGCATAAAATGTTAAAAATGTTGCTTATTTTCTTCCAGTTTTCATGCTAGAATCAATAAATAAAAATATGCCAATTCTGACAAATTTTTCTAAAGCTGTATGCTGATATGACAGCTGTCACAATACAATTAAAATGTAATCTTTTTGAATGAATTTGGTTTAAACTAGATGTTCTAAAGTTCATCTAATAAAAAATAAAAAAATTATTGGGTTATTCAGTAGTAATTTTGCAAGCAAAGTTTTTTCTTCTTTCAGTGGAGTTTATGGTGAATCTTTTTGTATTGATAAGACAAGAAAAAAAGTTTAGTTCCAACTTTATATTAAAATTTCTTGATTCTGAAAAAATGTTTTTCCATAAAAACTAATCTTAGATACATGGTATGAATGGGGAGTTAGAGTTTTTCTCAATATGTAATAGAGGAGGGATCTTTAAAGTGTTAAAAAAAAAAGAAAAAAAAAGTAAGCTCAGGGAGAGGCTGTGCCAAAAAATTTCCTGAAAATAAATAAATTAAGAAAAAAAAAAAGTCCACTTCTGCATTTATTAGACACATTGAAATAATGACTGAAGGAAATTTCAAACATTTATTAGTAGGAATATCCATAATATTTGACTTGTTCTTTATCATTATCAGGAACTTATGATCATGTTGAGTATAAAACAATAAAAAAAGTAACTATAACATGATCCATGGGCGTATCTGAGCCAATCCTCCCTGAATCTTGACCAATCCGTCCACACTGTGTTTGTTTGATCTTAGACCAGCTGAACTAGGACTGCCTGTTATCAACAGACTAGATCAGTCCTGACTTGCGTAGGGATGGTATATAGTTCCTTGGTTTCTGGTAGTCACAAAAAGAATATAATCAATTCAAAACCATGATGACAACACAGATGTAGATTTATAATATATTTATGTACACACTATAAACAGACTCAGATCTAAGTGATGCACAATCAGCTGGCTGGTATTTTAGTATCACACTATTAGTTAACAAATTTTCCCAAGGGCATGTCTTTTTCTGTTGGTTTGCAGCTCACCAAATTCAAACTTATGGTCTCTTGCAAAATCACGTGCCCAATTCCCTGATTTCATATTGAAAAGGCACAAAACTGGGGTGATAAAGGTAACCACAGGAATTCAATTTTCCCTCTTTGTGTAAGTCTTACTAGCTCGAAATGAAAATAATATCGTTTATCCATTTCAACTGAGTCTTCAACCCCTTCACTGAAGAAACTTACTTTCACTTACTGCTAGCTTGTCCATGGCAAAAAACTCAGGTACGCAGGAAATTCTCACATTCCAATTTGGAAGTACTTATTCCAAAGTTTATTTGAAAATCTTGTAAAACCTATATTATATATAAAGTTAAAGCTATTGTCTGAATTTCTGGAATGAGTTATTTACATTATTTCAGTCAGATTAATGTCCTCATCTTGACTGTTATTAGCTGTTATGCTCTTTAGCCTTCTTCAAGTGCCTGTCAATTTGTTAAACTAAAAGTGATAAGAATGCAAGATTTAAAAGTTCAAGTTCTAAATTCAGAATTGTCCAACAGAACAATAGCCAATAGGATTAAATCATTCATAAATTTGGTGACATAATAATCAAGTTCAATCTCTGGGCCAGATAGTACATATGCAGACCCACTGGATATCCCTAGACATGGACAATGAAATTAGAACAATCTACTCCTATAAGGGTTCATCTGTAATTCCCTGAAGCTTAGACTCTTGAGAAAGACCAAAGGGTACAACAGAAAAATTGTAATAATGACAAACAAGATGAGGACATTAGTCCAACTGTAAATAATACAGGCAGATATACACATCAGTACTTATACTGATTGATTTTTAGCCTATTGTCCCTAAAACTTCATACAGATATTAACTTGTAGTGGATAAATTTATGACAACAATCTTATTTTATACATAATCATGTAGAGAACTTATCTCAAAAGCCTACTTTTTATCAATTTTGATTATTATTTAATAAAAGTTATTTATTTAATTCTATTTTATATAACCATGAAAAGGGTGCAACAGATATAAAACCTACATTTTTAGCAGCTGGGTAATTTGCTTTAAAGAAAGCATGTGTACTACTCTTATTAGAATCTAATGGCATGGACAATTATATATGCAGTTTGATGGCTAGTTCATTGATAAAGAAATGGATTGTGAGTGCCAGATTTGGAACCAAGCACAGTGTGAAATCTATATTTAATAGAAAATATATCCAATCTAAATACAGGAGGGATGATTAAAATAACTTCAAAGAACCAGCTTTTACCAGGGTTATTTCCAGATGCAAAAGAAAACTAGACCTTGCAACCCAGATGTCCTTTTCAATTTTATTCAAACTGTATGCATGTATAATTCTAAGTCAATAACAGACCCAAAATATATTCTTGGTAGATTAACCAAATTTTTTGTCAGTAACATGCATGGTTACTGACATAAAAAAGTGTAATAAATACTTGAGCAAAACTACTTTCATATTGTCCTTAAGCAGTAGCAGTGTCCATTGACAGACCAATAAAACAGATAGAAACCTTATCCAACTGTTAATTTCTGACCATAAATTGTATGCAAATCAAATCTGGAATTTGGAGCTAACCAAAAGAAGCATTTTAAAAATATTTTCTTTCACTTGTTCTAAAGTGTGATTAATATGCATCAGTACAGATGCAGAAAGGCCTTAAATTGCATGCAGGTAACTTGACCAGATCTGGATTTCTGTAAACTGTCTCCTATCAATAAAAGTGATAGAAAAACAAGCAGTCAGGAGCAAGTGGCGAGACTGAAGTTTTTGCTACATTTTCTAACTGAAGTCATTCTCTTCAACTAAAGTTGTGTGCTGCTCACCATGCTGTAGATTCTGAGACAGCATTGTTTGTTTTTTCTTTTATCCTGTTTCCTTTCTCTGTCTGTTACCCTGTAGTTTTTGAGGAACTAGTCAGTTAGGTATTTCCCCCAAACTAAACACATCCTTGCCATATTTTGCAACATAAACACTGAAGAATTTTTTTGGTTATGGAGGAATTAAAACAAAGACAAGTATTCAGAAACTTCTTTTGCTTGTTTCAAATTAGGTTAAATTTTGTGAAAACATCTGGTGGGAAATCAGAAAATAATGGTAGTATGTAGATTTGGTAAATTTGTGAAAGCAAAAACAGTCACTTTAATTATACACTGTTGTTGCAACTATCCACAGCATCAGGATTCAAAAAAACAACCAAGATTTGCACATGAACAAAAATTACACAACCCACTTGCAAGGACTCCTGTGTTCTACAAACATACTCAGATGTTGATCAATGCCTGCATTCACTATTTAGTTCTTATAGTTGTCTCACATAACTAAGACATACACATTAGTCAGTACAATTAGTACTATTCAAATGTCAATAATGTCACCTGTGCTAATCTGTTACTGTTTTCTTAAAAATCAGTTTATCAAGTGGACACAATTCATCTCTAGTTAACTCAGAAGAGTTAACTAGAGAGACAAAATTCATTTCCACCACACCAGACACAGTCTATTCAGAGTATCTTACCCTGTTGGTTTTTTTCTCTTTTACATTTTAAGTCACTTTTGACAATAAGTAAATAATTCAACAAAAAATTCTGTTTTGTAAGTGAAGTACCGTATTTAATGTTATAAGGAAATTCAGACATTAAATACACCTTTCAGAAGGACATATTCATGAACAAAAGTTTACAGAATATTCATACAGGAAATGTTCGAAGCAAACTATCAGTACTTTACAAAACATTAGAAGAGTTATCTTTTCCAGGTTAGTGTTTTACCTTTACTTGGTTTCTTTTCAGTTATATATCATTCTTCTCTAGTCCCCAGATGGTTATTGATAGGCACTTTTTTATGCATGATGGGTCAGCTGATATCAAGAAATATACTTTGTCATGATAATTTCTTTTATACATCAGGATGTAGGCAATCATAACTCTCTATAATTTCCTATCCTTTGTAATGCTTAATAAATTAGTAAATTTTTTATTTGTTCCCCAAAGGCCTTTACCCCTTCAAATCTTTCCAAAACATCCTTAATTTCGTGCAAATGTATATGCTGAACTCAAATCGATAATTGTTTATTGAAGAAACCTACCTTTTTTCATGATATCGGCCAGAAATTTATTGGACTATATCTTACCACTATTTTTATACCTGACATGATGTGTAGGATACTTATTTTGGCTGATTTACTCCCGTTGAGCAACGATTTGTTTGGTTTCGGAGCTCATTTTCCACATACTAATTGGAAAAAGTCCGAAATATCGTAAAACTACGCGTGAATTCAATCTGCCGTGAATAACATTTTTGAACCGTGGTCATGGGGTGAGATAAACAGTGACAAGAAGTTCCATATTTTTCTTCTCGATAAAATGAAAAAAGAGTATGTTTCTTCAATAAACAATTACCGATTTGAGTTCAGCATATACATTTGCACGGAAATAGATATGTTTTGGAAAGATTTGAAGGAGTAAAGGCCTTCGGGGAACAAAACAAAAATTTACCAATAAACCTTGTTCTGCCATCCATTTACTCAAGCTTACTAAGTAGGTTATGCATTGTTTTCCTTTATACCTCTTGCCTTCAATCTCTTCTCTGAATATCAGATTTTCCAAGCTCTTGTTTATCATTATTTGCCCTAGAAATTTGAACTATCACTTCCTGAAAAGTATAAGTTTTCGGTAAATTTTTGATTTGTTCCCCGGAAGGCCTTTACCCCTTCATATCTTTCCAAAACATCCTGATTTCCGTGCTTCTGCTCCGATGAACTTAGATCATTGGTGCTGCCTAGGTATGAATTTACATGAGATACTAGATTAGCAACTAGGTCCCACCCTTTTACAGTGAGATAAGATGTAACCTTAATTTCTACTCCAACAGCTTCTTTTCTTGCACTTGCCGCCTGTGGAATTCCCTTCCACATGCCTGCTTTCCCGACAGCTACAATCTCCAGGAGTTTAAGTGTAAGGTCAATAGACACCTCCTATCACTAACTTGCATCTATTCTCTCAAACACTCTCACCATCTACCCAACCCTCATTCTCGATATCCTTACCCATCTATCACCCTCCTTCTGACATTTCCTATATCTAACCATCCTTTCTCATCACTTATTCCCCCTATGTAACCCCCTGCACAATAGTGGCAGAGGAATGCCTTGCTCGGGGTGAAACGATTATATGTAAAAAAAAAAAAAAAAAAGCGAGATGTCAAAGTAAAATATTTGTCTCTATTTCTGAGATGAGGTATTGTAATTATATACATTTTCTACATTGTTCAAACTGTTGCCATTTTTGTTGCTATATTCATTATAAATTGGCCTTTGTATGATCCAATCTTCAGGTGATTGGAATTTCAAACTAAACCCTTTATTTCGTTCACTGGGGTAGATTGTTCTAGTTCCATGAGTCATTCCCTCTCCAGAGTGTTTCGGTATCAATCAGTCAGTTAAGTGGCATACATGATACACGCTTCGGGTGATCATGTCTCAAAAGAGACATGACTGACTGTGCAGAAGATTATCCCGCAGTAGGTTGCCATTACTTTCTGTGGTAGACTGGTTGCCAGCCAAGGCTATAAAATCCAATCTGTCCTATTATTTTACCCGTGACTGGAGGAAAGAGACGGATTAATACCTTTGCCAAGGGTATTTGCGCATAAGTGAAAACAATGGATTCAACTGGAATTTGAACTCAGCTCCTCGGTTTTTCGTTGCCAAGGGTTTTTGTGCATAAGTGAATGCAAGGAATTCAACTAGAATTTGAACTTGGCTTACTGATTTGTCAATTCAAGCTGATATCCACTGCACCACAACGCACCATCTCAGTAGCAGGTGAGTTATAAGAAAGATAATTGATACTGAGACATGACTTATGAAGCTAGAACAATCTACCCCCAATGAATGAAATAACGGGTTCAGTTCGAAATTCCAATCACCAGGGAAAGGTCAGAGTATACAAAAGCCAAAACGTTGTGAATATAGCAACAAAGATCAGTACAACAGTTCAACCAATGCAAATAGTGTAAAGAAAATAGAATTTATAAACTAGTTTAAGCTGCAAGACAACAGTAGTTCAAATAACCACTCTTTACAATGGAGTTATATAGAAGAGCATCTTTGAATATACATGTCAAATCTTGATGTAGATTGGTTACAATAGCACAATACCTATGTCAAGTATCACTCCTATCAGATAAGAACAAGAAAATAAGGCTACAATTTGCTAATGATGACAAAATTTGGCAACAGAAGATTGGCAAAAATGTTTGCTAGCTTTATGAGTCTCGATTTCTACTGTAACATCTGAATAATAAGGCCTGAATAATAAACATGAAAATATGGCTCATTACTGCCTTGTATCAATTGTTCAGGCTGGTTGTGATGGTGTAAGAATATATAGAATATTTTCTTAGTATACATTGGAATTTTTGGTACCAATAAAAGTTTATTTAAATGCCAGTCTATCTAGGTATTGTGGCTAGCTATGTCACTCAATTTATGACTACAATGCAACTATTGTCTGGTGGCTTCTTCTCGCAGGACAATGCACTGTCACAAACCAAAACTAGTAGTTGATTGGTACATGGAATGCAGCAATAAGCTTTCTGTATAAAAGTGTCCTTCATAGTTACCAAATCACTGCTCCAGAGAGGTTTGAATCCTGAAATGTGCAATCTAGAATTGTAGAATGATGTAAATATTAGGTTGTTCAGAAAATAATGCTGATTTTGGAATAAACCTTTTGTGTTCTATTATAATAACAGTTGCACAAAAATATATTGCTCATTCCTAATGATTAATGTGTCCTCTTCATTAATATTTTTGATATCTTTCA
This sequence comes from Ascarosepion bandense, assembly GCA_037127315.1. Lineage (NCBI taxonomy): Eukaryota > Metazoa > Mollusca > Cephalopoda > Sepiida > Sepiidae > Ascarosepion > Ascarosepion bandense. The sequence continues at coordinate 2,135,855 of JBBBDQ010000278.1, forward strand.
GAAATCAATTCAAAACATTATATATACCTCATCTTGAACATGAAAAAAAAGATACATTTATTTTTAATTGCATGAGCTTAAGCTTGATCATAATGTTTCTCAAACTATTGCCAACATTAACAGAGTATAGGTTGAAAGATCAACTTGCGACTAGACAGTACAGTGCTGGTTTCTGAAGTTCTGCAGTGAAGATATGACAGCATCTGAAAACACTAGTTGAAAACCCAGATCAAAGTGTCAGAGAAATGTTTCAGATAATGAGTGTCAGCATTTTAACAATATCAGACCATCTCAAGATTTTTGGCAAGTTGAAGAAACTCGATAAATGCACTCCACATGAATTTAGTGAAAGTCAAAGAATAAACGCTTTGAGGTGTGTTCATTGCGGCATCTGTGAAATTTGAATGATCCATTTCTTGATTGAATAGTGACTTTGTAATGAGAAATAGATCCTTTTGATAATCATACATGATTGGCTCAATAGACTCATCATAATGAGCACCCAAACACCTTCCAAAACCAAAATTGCATCAACAGAAGATTATGGTGTGTGTTTGGTCGTCTGCCATTGGCATTATCCATTACAGCTTTCTGAAATCTAACCAGAGCATCACTGCTAAAGTTTACTGCCAGCAACTAGATGAAATGCACATTCAATTAAGCAAAATGCAATTGGCACTGGTTAATCAACAAGGTTTAATTCTGATTCAGGATCATGTTTGGTGACATATTAGCAGGATGACATTGCAGAAGCTCACTGAGTCGGGATATGAGACTTTGCTACATTCACTTAATCTCTCATCCACTGACGACCACTTTTTGAAGCATCTTGACAATTTTTTTTAAGTCAAATGTCAGCAGGCAAGGTTTTGGCTTCCGTATTTTGGGATGTGCAAGGTATTTTGTTTATCAATAGCGAATATCATATAGCATCATCGGTGTGTTAAATGAAGAAATCGCCAAAAAACGACCATGAATAAAGAAAAAAAGAGTGATCTTTCACCAAGACAATGCACGATATCACAAGTTGATTGCAACAGTGGCAAAACTACATGAATTTCACTTCAAATTGCTTTCATATCCACCCTATTTTCCAGATCTGGCCTCCAGCGACTACTGGCTGTTTGCAAACCTCAAAAGAATGCTCCAGGGAAAAAGATTTGGCTCCAATATTGGAAACTGAGGTGTATTTTGGGGCCAGAGACAAATCATTCAACAAAAAAAGCATTGACTTGTTAGAGAAGCGTTGAAATTAGTATATCACCCCAGAAGAAGACTATGTTGATGAATAAAGTTGAATTTTGCCTAAAAGTTGTTGTTTTATTAGTTAGGCCAGGAATTTATAAAGTGATGAGGTAGTTTCATTTAACTATTTCAGGAAAACTGACAAAAAATGTCTTGCTGTATCAGGACAATGCTCCAGCACACAAGTCCTTGGTTTCAATGGATGCTGAACATGGTTGTGGCTTTGAACTGGTTGATCACTCTCCTTATTCTCCTGAACTGACTATCATCTGTTCAACATGAAAAAACACTTGGCTGGGAACCAATATTGCAGTGATGATGTCATATCTGCTGTTGGTGACCTTTTTGACCAACAGTATGAACAGTCTTTAAAATTCAGATGTCAGTTCACCAGGAAAGAAAAAGTGCAGTTATGATTAAGAGTTGAAATTAATGCTTGCAAGATTTTCACAGCAAGAGTCGAACATCACTCCTTCAGAGTCAATCTATGATCTTTTCAGCTCACCCTTGTATTTGTAAGTGTAGCTTTTAGTTGAAGGTTTAACTAACTTAAACATTTGCCAAAAATTAAATTTTGAATGTTGAGTATTTTTTTATTTTCAAAACACTTTGCTGAAAGGAAATATTAGAATGGGTTTAAGTTTGGATAATTGAAAATGTGCAGAGGATTTCTTTTTGAATTTGATGTCTGGATAATCAAAGTATGGATAATTGGCAGAGTACTGTACATTGAAAGTCATTAAAGAATTGACTCCCAAATATTTGTGTATCAATTAGGATAGATGTTGGACTATTAAGGATGTCAGTTTATACAGTAGATTCCAAGTAAAAGGCTTTATATTCTTTAGAATAAATAAGAGTACAGAAAGATGATTTACTTGAACAGCAAAATAAAGCCATTATAAAGCCTTGATAAGAAACAAATTAATTTGAAAAATAGTATGATTTTCAATGTATAAACAACATTATATCTGTTTTAAAATTATATAGTTAGAGGAAGGAAAACATCTAAGAGAGTGCTGCAAAGTTTTTAGCCTTATCTACTTTCCAAAATCTGACCTGCATTGTTACATCAACAGGTTTAAATCACTCATTCCCTACATCTTCCTTTAGTAAAAATAATGTTCTACTCAAAAAAAAAAAAAAAACTTCACAAAACTGTTATTTTGTTGAACAGACTTCCCCAAAAACCCAAATTTTATTGTCTTCAAATCTCAAGTCAACTGTTATCTATTCTCCATATGTAATAGGAAAGTGGCTCTGATTAAATCATACTGATGCATAGAAAGTTGTTAGTGACTTGAGGCATTGAGAGATTTCATAATGCTGAGTGAAGGAATAAAGATAGGAGAAAAATATGAGTGGTTATTCAGATTGGAGTCTAATGAAAAAGTTTGGTTTAAAAATATTAATTTAAACCCATAAAATACTTATAAAGAAGGCTACAGAAGAGTTTGAACTCAAATTAAACTAAATAAAATTTAGTAAGATCAGTATAACTGACACCCTTGTCCTGACATTATAATCCCAAGAAAGTTGGCATGACATGACTAATGAGTTTCCCAAAACTTCAAATTTTTCAGTCACTCTAGGGTTTGTTTATTTAGTGACCTATTCAGTTGTATTTGTGTTGATTTCAATGTAATTTTGAAAACTTATAAATTCTTTGTGGCCACCCATCTAGTTTCTTACAGAAGGTTCTTTGTTTCAGTAGCTAATTAATCTTGTCTATTTCCTGGACGGAAGTCTATATAAACAGAATTTACATATGCACGAATGAAGAGGTGCACAACATAGGAATTCGGCAGTCAGTGAACTTGAGTCAGTTGGAGACACCCAAAAAGTCTGCTGGAAAAGTAATTTATTGCTAAGATGTCTCTCAGTACCTCAAAGAGTAGGAAAAAAAAAATGATGAGTGAGCAGACTCATAGCTGGTGTACAATTTTACCTTTCACCTCCAATTAAATTGTTAATAACTTTGCAACAGCAACATTTTCTTCCCATTGGCATGTTTACCATTTTTAGCTGGATCACCTGAATCATGCCCAGACCAACAAAAATCTATGACTTGTGAATTCCTCATGAGTAAACACAATGAACTGAGTCCATTACATGATACATGTGATAGTGAAGCAAAATTTATTGCATTGAATACAAGCCACCTTCACTGAAGCGAAACCCCCTTGGGTAAAATATTCAAGGCCCGGTCAAGTGTGCCGTATTTGGAGACCAGCAGAACTAAAGGATTATATTTAGTTCAGTTACCATGACAAAATTATATATATATATATATATATATATATTACACACATACACAACAGAGTTATACTTGGTGCTGGATGAAGTGGGTTTCCTAATTCTGCCCTATATAACACACCTCATGCAACAACTTTCTACCTTGAGTGGCTATTGAGTGAAAGTTATTTTTTTTCTTTCTTCAAATAGTGCCTTGATTTTGATGAGAACTCTTCAGCACCTCCTTGTTAGTATTTTTCTTGATTTTTTTTATCCTTTTTGATTCATGTTAGGTTATATGATACTACTCTTTATTCACTGTATACTGCAGTTTCACATTAATACTAAATTCCAACTACTGATTGAGAGATAATGATAACGCATGATGAAAAAGGTTAGTTATTAACCCTCATGGAGAAATTACATCCTTGATGTTTTGATAGACATCAGTTTATAGTATGTTTATAAATTATATATCTTGACAGCAATATCCATTTTATCATCAAACTTTGAATTAAAATGGTTTTTAAAGAATTGTCACTTATTTAAGTTATTTTTTTTTCTTTTAAGATTTTCTTTTTAATACCCTTCTTCTGATCTTTCTTATATAAGAAATTTTCAAGCATATACTCTTACTTTGCAAACTGGTTGTTTCATGCTGTTAATTTAGTGAATAATGTTAGATTGACCCAAAAGTTCGTAAACACTTGCAAAAAAGTGAATTTTTATGCAATTTTGCGTTTATATTGTTATAGTGATCTTCATCTTTGTATTTGTTTTCTTAGAAATTTCATTGCCTGGATTTTAACTAAGTTAAAACTTAGCAATTCAACAACGTTTTCCCATTTTTTTTTCAATTGGATCGGATGGACTAAACTAAACTATCGCCCGGTTCACACTCCACCCACATCTATTGAACAGGTGAAGAGGCACATCCCTTGTTTCCTGTTTAGGATGCGGTTTCCGGTTTTCTCTTTTCCAATCTTTTCACTCTTTTATTTTTTTTTTTCCAATTGGAGTAGATAGACTAAACTATCGCCCGGTTCACACTCCACCCACGTCTACTGAACAGGTGAAGAGGCGCATCCCTTGTTCCCTGTTTAGGATGTGGTTTCTGGCTTTCTCTTTTCCATTCTTTTTACCCTTACGTAGCCCCCTGCGCATCAGTGGCGCTATCGCCTTGCTTGGGGTGATATGATTAAAAAAAAAAAAAAAAATTCCAGATGGCAATTGATAAAATTGAGCTGCGAGTTTTTATTCATTAGTGCTGGAAGCGAGGTCTTTCAACCAGAAAAGCTGCAGAAGAGATTTGTGCTGCCGAAGGTGAAGGAACAATTGCATATGTGGCGATCTCAAAGTGGTATAAGCGTTTTGATTCTGGCGACATGAGTCTTGAATATAAGCCTCATTCAGGACGACCGTTAAAATTGGATGATGAAGACTTGCAAGCCGAGTTGGACATTGCGCCTTCATCGAGCACTCGAGAATTGGCTGATGAGTTTGGAGTTGGCAAATCAACAATTCACCAACATTTGAAGCAACTTTATTTTGTTCTCAAAAAGCCGCACCAAGATCCGCATGAACTCATCGAAGCACAAGCCAACAGACGAGTTGAAATTTGCCGTCAATTGCTCAGCAATCCACTGGACGAGCATTTTTAGAAGCACATTGTGACATCCGATGAGAAATGGGTCTATCTGTTCCAGCACAATCGAGACAAGTGATGGGGTCAGAAAGGGCAAAAGACACCGTCGGTTCCAAAACAAGATCGATTCGGCAAGAAAGTCACTTTGGTGGAACTTTAAAGGAATCGTGCATTTTGAGTTGGTTCCAAATGGTTGTGCCATCAGTGCCGAACTTTACTGTCAGCAACTTGAGCGGGTCTACGAAAAGTTGAAGCAAAAGTACCCAGCTCTGATCAACTGAAAGCGCACTTTGATGCAGCAGGACAATGCCAAGCCACACACCGCCAGGAAGACCAAAGACAAGTTTGAAGAGTTGGACGGCGTTGAGGTTCTGCCACATCCAGCCTACAGTCCTGACTGTGCTCCATCAGATTACAGCCTTTTCTGCTCAATGCAAAACTTTCTGAAGGGCCGCCAATTCAACTCGTTTGATGACGTCGAGGAAACGTGTCAAGAATTCTTTGATTCGAAGCCAGCTTATTTCAATTTTTTGCAAGTGTTTTCTGGTAACCTTAGATTATTTGGCGAGTAAAATTGTAATTTTTTATGGGTGTTTACGAACTTTTGGGACAACCTAATAATTATAAGGTTTTAAGAAGTATAGGAGTTGTGTTTGAAAAGTCATTCAATTTTAGACTATTGTGTAATATTTGTATATTTTACACTTTCTAAATTTTGTTTTAGCATTTTTGATTCCACACACACACACATTATATATATATATATATATATATATATATATATGAGAGAGATATTTCTTATTGCTATAAATGTTATTTATAGTTGATATCCCACTTCTGCTATAAAAAGGGTTTCCCTGATGAGAAAAGACACACTTAATTCCTGTCGGGGGACACATTTTTCTTTAGTAGATTTCTCAATCTAGGCTGATTGTTATTCATTTCATTTTAAGAAAAAAAAACAAAAGACATATCAACTCAAACATGTGTACGCACAAAAACTAACGATTATAGCAATAACAAATAATGTCAGATTAAAAAAATCATTTAAAATTACACAGTGTGTGTGTCTGTGTTTGTGCTTGTATGCATGCAAGGTGTAAATAAAACTACCACCATACTGATTGGGAGATTGCAGATGAAAACTACTTAAACATGTTGAACAAGTGCTTTCTCTTCACAGCACTCAAAAATGGCTTTGCAAACAATGATCATTTAGCAAGATGGTGCACCTGAATTTAATATCACCGTTTTTGAATAGATAATGACCAAATTGATGGATTGAAAAAAATGATTTGGGTAGTATAATGCCTCCAGAGTTTCTCTATATTTTTTATTCTTGTTTCGAAACCATGTGAAAAACCTTCAGTATTTAAAAACTGTCATTGAAAATGAGCAGATTCAAAAACACATTTTTTCACAAAAATATGTTTCTTAAGTCTACTAACTTACTGCTCTTTCCAGTATTGATGGGGCACTTCCTAACCTTTTGTTTGAAATTATGTGGAATATCAACATCTTCATTATATCATTTTCTCTTCAAGTTACATGTGTTAATCCTTTTTAGTTGTGATTGCTGTTGAACTTTGTGATTCTTTGTAGTGTCTGTCAATGAGGTTCAAAGAAGTATAGACCTTGCTAAGACCTACCAACTTTCCTAGAAACCATTTTTAATTTATTGATCTGATAAAGTGGTATACAGTTGACAATTTATATATTTCTGAACAAGTTTTGAACCATGCATGACAGCCATGCGAAAGTCTCAATCTGACAAAGCTATTTCAGAACATGCCAATGGTTCTTAGGTGTAATACCATCAAGATTCTTATCAGGATACCTTCTCTAAAAGGCTAGAAACAATTGATAAATGATGCATCAGTTAATTAAAAGAAACAAACAAAAGACATGATTTCTGTCCAGTTATTTAATAGAGAAAAAAACCAACTTAAAGCAAATATTTTTAAGTTTTGTTTGCACAGGATTGTTTTAGTAAAGAAAAGAAAAGAAAGCAGAGACTTAAAAGTAAGGATTGAACATCAAAAGGTTGTAGTCTGCAGAGAAACATTAAAATCAAGCATTATAACACGATCCCCGGTCGTATCCAAGCCAATCCTTCCTGAATCTTGACCAATCTGCCTATGCTGTGTTTGTTTGATCTTGGATTGGCCAAAGTAGGACTGCCTGTTAGCAATGGGCTAGATCAGCCCAGACTCACAGTAGTCAGCAAACATAATATAACCAGTTCAACACAATGACGATACAGTTGTAGTGAGCGCTTTTAAATAAGTACCACGCATATATAATATGTAAACAATATAATATATATAACAAATTGCATATATATATATATATATATATATATATATATACACACACACACAGCAAACACTATAAACAAATTCAAATCTAAGTAACGCACAATCAGCTGTATCACACTATTAGTTTACAAATTTTCTTGAGGACATGTCTTGTTCTGTTGGGTTGCAGCTTGCCAAATTCAGACTGGCCATCTCTTGTAAAATCACAAGCCCAATACACTGATTTTGTCTTCCACCTCAGTTTTATTGAAAAGGCATAAAACCAGGGTGATAGAGATATCTACAGGAATTCAATTTTCTCTCTCTGTATAAGCTTGAAATGGAAAATAATATCAGTTATCTACTTTGACTGAGTCTTTGGCCCTTCACTGCTGAGGAGGAGAGCGACTTCCCCTCTCTTATTGCTTGCCTGTGCATACCAGAAGCTCAGGTAGATGAAGACAGAAAATTCTTAAATTCCAATTTGACCTGGGGTCATGTAATCATCAAAACAGAATGACAATGTTATGTCTATGGTCTTTTTACACAGATTCAATCAATTCATTTACTTTTCCAACAAAAGCAAATGCACTTTTCCCACTCTATTCAACCCCAAAAAACTTTATCCTTTAAATCAATATAAAAAAAATAATACCAGCCATCTGGAAATAGTTACATCACTTCCTAACGTCACCCGTCATTTATGAAATAAATGACACTATAATTACTGGTTACACTATTTATCATGCGTATTAATTTTTAAGCTATACAAAAACAAACAATTTTCATGCAATCCCATGCAGTGAAAGAAAAAATAAATGTCCCTTTTTTAAGTTCATCATGCATTGAATGTATTAGTTTTAAGCATTATGAATAAGAAAACAATTTCCATGTACAATAGAAGTGTCCTAATCCTATGCAAATGCAAAAATGTCCATTCTTTAATTCCATGCAATAATGTAAAAATGTCCTTTTAATTCCATATGTAACAACATGCATTTTTTCTTGTCTTTATTACTTTCATGCAACAAAAGTCTCTTTATTAAAACATAAGGTTCACAACCCCTTTTAACAGGAATAACAATAGGTCCTTTTGTTTTTTTTATGTGATGTTCTTAGAATGTTACTCTTTTTTTCATCATGCGTGGGTTCGTATGTGTCTCTTAGGTTTTATTTCTTTTGTTACTAACAACGTTTCTGCAAGGAGAGGTTTCAGTGACTTCTTGACAGGAGTTGGTTATTTTGCTCCTGTGGTTGAATTTAATTTGATCTCATCCTTCCCTGCTGGATCTGTTTTGATCACTAGACGGTATTACCATCTTTGTCTGCTGTTCGTTCACCAAAACTTCAATATTCCATTTCTCTCTGTATTTTTTTTTGTATTTTCCATACTACTACTACTACTACCACCGCAACAATGACCAGCAAAGTACTGATCCCTACTGATCAGTTTATCAAAAATACTTTATTATTCTTCCAATTCATAAATTCTTTTCCCAAAGTATTTAATTTGTCTTTTAACTGTTCCATAATTATTTTATCTATTGGCTTTAATAACTCTGGTATTTGCTCTATTGTGACTCTAGGGTATTTATTTCTTATTGACTCCCATAACTGTGTGCAATTATTTAAGATTTTGTCAACTAACTCCATTATTGAGTCTTTCTTCAAATTTCTCTTCAGCCTGGTAATATGGGGGTAGGGAGATAAACATGCCAATTGAAGAACACCCCAGGGGTAATTTTATTAGGGAAAAGGGTGGTTTCACCTTAAGCATCTTAGTGGGTTCTCCTTCGCATTCCCTGGAAAGATTCACAGATTTCTGAGCAGCCACTACCCAAACTCCATCAGATATACTGATTACTTTTGGTAGTACAGTATCAGTTAATATCTCAATCTGGCAATATTCCTTGACTCCCTTTCTATTATCTTCAAATAATTCAAGTATACACAACTAGTGTTGACTGGTTACATAGATAAGACTCAGTGAGGTACATGTTCTTGGGCCGTCATTCCTACACTTTCTAGTTTCTTCTGTTGTTAGCATCATAAAGTTTGTCCAGGCCAAATTCATAGGTATATACTCTATTTCAACTTGGTATCTGTCTACTGCCTCTAGATGTCCATTGCATGAATGTGCGCTGTGGTGCAGTGGATGTCGGCTCGGAAAGAGAAACCGGTGAGCCGATTTCAAATTCCAGTTGAATGCCCTGCATTCACTTAAGCACTAATACCCTTGGGAAAGGTATAAATCCATCCCTTCCCTCCAGTTATGGGGACCCTGCCCTTAAACAAATCCCATTGAAACTTTCTTCGTCGAGGAGGAAGCTGGCTCAACCCACCTGCTGGGATGCAAGTGGCTTGGACAGGCTCCAGGTTTTCCTGTGGTCAGGGATACAGAATAGGTAAATTTATAATCTGATATATCTCAAACAAACTGTCTCTGTCTAGTAATTGTAATGACACCACAAATTTGTTATCCTCTAACAAAGTTATACAACCCAGGACACTATAATATTTCCACAATTCTTTAGAGAGATCCACTGGTAAACACAAATGGTAAGATAACTCAGTTTGTATCTTGATTAACGATTCCCTTAAGTGTCCAGGGGTCACTATACTTGGGGACAAGTGACTCAAGGACAACATGTCTTGCTAAGCCCTCATGTGCTCTGGTAAAATTGTTAACCTGTCGTATTTTGTTAATGATAGATTTCAATTGATAATAATGTCGTATAAACCATTTTAATTCTTGTCCTTCATTCATCACTGCCTCAGTATCAGTAGTATTGGCTATTTCTTGTCTTAGCTCCCTTAAACTAGTGGTCAGCCAATTTATTTTCACTATTCTTCGTTAGCTCTAGCCTCGTTACATTCAATATTGATACACCATCCTTGACCACTTCCGTTAGGACTGATTTTTTTCCAACTCCCCAAGTCTTCGTTTTACAACTAACCTCATCTTTCATTACAGTCTCAAATAAAACATTCAGTGCCTACCCTACAATGGGAACTATTGCTCTTTTCCTTCTAGTTTATAATAATTCGTTTTTTTTCAGGTAATTTCTCATCTCTCTACATTCGTCCTCCATCATAATTATGTCCCACTCTGAAGAATATAACAAATTAAGGTATCCCGTTTCAATGGGATTTCAATTCTCTGCCACTTTTGACCTGACTGGGCCTAGTCCTTTTATTTCGCTCTCCAATTTACTTAACAATGCCTCATATGGGTTGAGATCAATCACAAAGGTGACCAGCCACTTTGATCTAGTTTTTTTGGCTGTTTTCCAGCTGCTGTCACCATCATCACTATCCTTGATAGTAGCATTCTCATGCCAGCTACCCCGCAAGGCAACAAGATATCCCAATTTTTTTTCCTTTATCCATCTACATCACTTTCATTTACAAACATTCCTTAATTTCTGTTCCTATCTTCTAATAGGCTAGTTGAATTTCAGACAAGTGTGCAGCCTTCCTGCCCTGAGAGTCAGATGTCATTATCAATGACATTGCCGGACATGCATCTGGTCAGTATGCCGCCTGAAAACAGAATCAATAAGTAAATTTTTCTGCTTCTCTTGACCGACTAGCAACACATCCTAGTCTCCAACAACCAGCTGTCTTTCAAAAATTAAAGGGTAGATAACGAGTAGTTTGGCGTTATTGTGCACCGGCACTGATTTCTATAACCTTACTTTCTTAATGAGACTCAGGTTTTACTGCCCCTCTCAATCTATCCTTGAGGAGTAGCTCCGGACATAAACCTGGTCTCTTCACACTTTCTTCCAGTAGTTTTTGGAAGTGAGAGAAAGACATTTCCCACTCAGTTGACACTTCATCTTGCTTGCACTCACTTGATTCCTCTCCTGGCTCAGGGAATTTCAAGCTACAACCCTGGACTTCGTTATTAGGGCTCTTTGCTATTGGTTAAGGTAACTGATTTATCTTCTATGGAGTTTTTTTATCTGTCACCATTATCTTATCATTGGGTTTCCACTCCTACTTTCTTGCTTTATTCACCTTTATAATTCTAATCTGTTTCCTTGGTACTGGCCTGCCTTTTGCTGATACCACAGTTCTGGGGGTAATTTTATATCCTCTCCCAGTATCATGGTGCTAGGCTCCTGGGGGTGGGGTGGGGGGGGGTTACCTAATGGTACTCTTCTATCTTTTCCTACCAAGCCAGGGGTATTAAAATCCATCATGGCTTCACTGTTGTGAAGCCAGTCTTCCTCCAAAATCACCTCTTCTCACAAATCTGAGGCCACATAAAATCTCTAGATGCTGTCCATCCTTACTATTTTCACAGGGAGGTTTACCATTCCCTTTACCACCATCAGGGTTCCTGCTGCTTGACTAATTTCTATGCCTGCTCTTTTCAAGCTACCCCTATAGCTCAAGAGCGCATTATCTTCTTCATTCAGTAAAGAGATCTTAGACCCAGTATCTATTACAGTTCTTACTACTGATCCTCCCACTAATATTTTACAATAAAGCCTTTTTCTTTCAATGAATACACAAGCCACCCTGGCTGTCTTCTTTTGTCTCTTAGTACCTTGACTCCCCAACCAACCAGCCATGAGCACTGGCAGTAGTGCATCTCCAGAGTCAGCCACATGGGCATCCTACTTTGGCCCCTTTCATTTGGGTGGCTGAAAGTGGACCTTACTCATTTTGCTTGGCCTCAGTCGCTGTGGACAGCTTCAGGTGGTCTGGACTTCCACAATACCAACACTTACTCATGGGGCAATTTGCTGTAAAATGACCCTCACTGCTACATGCCCAGCATCTCAGTCTAATTCTTCTTATCTGGGCCACCCTCTCTCTTACTATTGGGGTAACCAGTCTTACTTGTGTCGGAAATTTACAGATGTAACGGGTCTCCTGATTGGCTGATTTAACCCGAACCTCGTTTTGAACTTTAGGCGGGCTTTACCAGAGGTTTTATGTTTTTTCTGATGGTTTTGTTCTCTCCTTTTTTCAGCTAGCACGAACAGTATCGGACGTATTTGTGCCGCTCCGGATTTTTGTTGCAGCGGGGCCTATATTGGCGCCCACTTGTCTCGCTATATCGAGACCATCTTACCAATTCTTTGTAATCTTTTAGGCTAATGCCACAACTTTGTAACAGAGAAAATCTCTTGTTACCCTTCTTACCTTAAAAAGGATACCCTATGGGCAAAGCCTTGCCTTCCTAGAGAAAAATTCTCTAAGCACTATCATCTTATACCAAGATAAGAAACTGTGAAAGAAGCTGACCCAGAAGAAAGTTCCTGTACGTCGCGGATCGCAGTTCCTTGTGTCTTTTTCATCCCACTCCTAGACGGAGGATACTATACCAAGCTAAGCAGAGAAAAGAGACTATACCAAGCTACACAGTAGCAGCAAAATTCAGCATATTTTTGCAAGACAAATAAATTGTTTTTTCTATACCAGGTATGTCTTGTTATGTTTGATAATTTCCTTTCACTGCTTAAGCGCTAAGCTATGTGAATATATTTCTCACACTTTTTCTTATTCTTGCAGTTTCTTTTTGATTTGATATGGTAGGGCGCCCATGTCAAGCCCACACCATTTAGCTCTGTGCCTCTTTTAACCATACCTGATGCACTTATAATCATTGAAGTTGGAGGGCCATCCCCACTTTGCCAGGCAATTCATCATCATGTGGCCTTCATGGCCACAGGTCCAGCAAACCAAGTCGTATCTACCTGGCATGGATTCATAAAACCTATACCTTCTTCCAGGATCTTCCCTAAACCTTTCACTTCCTTAAAAACTACTCTTATGCCTAGTTGCCTCACGGCTCAAACTCTGCTCAGGATCTTTGTTCTTGGCCTTCTGCCAGACTCCAGTGCTGTCCTTTGCTAGGGCTATCACAACCAATTAATGGGGCTCTTTTTTAGAACATCAGGGCAAATATGCCCCTCCCTGAGCACTTCTACATACAAGTCATTCCTTCCAAATCACACAATGAAGATAGTATTAAACAGACATGCCTTCCAATACTATCATACGAATGCAGGTGTCCCTCAAGGCTCTATTCTAGATCCTATGCTTTTCCTTATCTATATTAATGATCTCCTCATTGTAATAAGATTCCAAGTAGGCTTATACGCTGGCAACACTACAATTTGCTCTTACCTTGATCAAAAATCAACCAAGGCTGACAAAGCAAACCTCGCTGCTGAGCTTTAAAAGGACTTCCAATTCAATGCGGACTGGGATAAGAAATGGCTCATGAATTTAATGCTTCCAAAGCAAAGCTGCTATCTATTAACCAACACAGACAATCGCTCCTACTGTTCCATTAGCCTGGATCAGGCTAGTCTCCCTAAAAGCAAAACACTGCACCTCTTTGGGTTAATTCTCACAACAGACCTCAAGTGGAATGACTATATAGAATCCATAGCTAAATCTGCTGCTAAGAAGTTCAGTTCTGTGTAGGGCCAGAAAGCCTTCACGGTCTGAAACAATCCTGCACATATATAAATCTACCATCTGCTCGTGCATTGAATACTACTGCCATATCTGGTCAGATGCTCCTGCTATCCACCTAGGGGTCCTTGACAAAATCCAACGGATAATCTGTAATGTGATCGATACCGACTTGGCAGCTCAGATACAGTCACATTCTCATTAGTGCAATGTCTCTTCTATAAACACTTTCACGAATTCTGCTCACTGATGCCCCCTATATATGAATTTACTCGAGCAACAAGATTAGTAACTAGGTCCCACCTTTTTTTACTGTGAAACTAATAAAATGTAAATACAAATTCTACTCCAACAGCTTCTTTTCTCGCACTTCCCGCCTGTGGAATTCACTTCCGTTTACTTGCTTCCCTGACAGCTACAATCTTCAAGAATTTAAATGTAAAGTCAATAGTCATCTCCTATCTCACTAACCTGCATCCTCTCTCATGCTCTTTTCTCCATCCACTCCACGCTCATCAGTATTTTCATCCTTCTCTTACCCACTTCCAGACACCTCATATAATCTGTTACTCTTTCTCATAACTTTCTTCCTACATAACCACCTGCACAATCGTGACAGTAAAATGCCTTGCTTGGGGTGAAATGATTAAAAAAAAAAAAGGGTCGGCAAACTGGGCCTGAATCACTGCATTTGTCCACACCACCTCGGGGAATGCTATTCTAGCCAGCTTCTTTACCCTAGCCTCCAACTTCTCGGGGGTCTCATACTTTAGCTGAGTTAGTTTGATGAGTGTTCTCATCAACTCTATTGACATCCCTTCATCAGCAAACTATATTGTGACCCTCTTTTCAGGGCATATGCGGATCCTCCTTTAAGAGCTGCCCTATGAACTCCAAGGCCTTCCCTTCTTTCATGCCACATAGACGGTCTGAAAGTCCAAAAACAACTCAGGACTTGTGGACTGACAAGAGCCTATCCTTTAATTCTACCCGGGGTCCCCACAATATCCTTCTCAGGTTGGTGGTGTGTTGCTGTTCTTGGAGTTGAGAGAAACGTATTTCGTTTTCATCCTCCCACTTTCTTACTTCCCCTTCTACCTTAAGCCTCTAGACCTTAGGGACTAATCCTGGTCTTCATGGCATCAGCGGACGTATCCAAGCCAATCTTTCCTAAACCATGACCAATCCACCCACACTGTGTTTATTTGATCTCAGACTGGTTGAAGTAAAACTGCCTGTTATCAACAGGCTAGATCAGGCCAGACTTGCATGGGGACAGTATCTAGTTTCCTGGTTCCCAGTAGTCAGTAGATGGAATAAAAACCAATTCAACATGATACGGTTTTAGATTTATTATCTGCAGATGACTATATATATATATATATATATATATACACACACACACACACACATCTATATATAGTGAATTTATGTACACACTATAAACAAATTTCATTCTAAGTGCTGCACAATCAGTTAGCTGGTATTTTAGTATCACACTAATAGTTTACAAATTTTCTCAAGGGCATGTTTTGTTAACCAAATTCAGACTGACCGTCTTTTGCAAAATCACGGGCCCAATACACCAATTTCGTCTTCCACCTTAGTTTTATTGAAAAGGCACAAAAACCAAGGTGGTAAAGGTAGCTACAGGAATTCAATGTCTTACCAGCTTAAAATGATGATATCAGTTATCCATTTTAACTGAGTCTTTGCCTCTTCACTGCTGGGGAGGGGGGTGAGTTCCCCTCTTATTTTGCTTGCCTGTCCATATCAGAAGCTCAGATAGGTGAAGACAGGAAATTCTCACATTCCAATTTGATCTGGGGTCATGCAATTGTCAGAACAGGATGACAATGTTGTCTACATTTCTTTTACAGATTCAATCAATTCGTTTACTTTTCCAACAAAAGCAAATGCACTCCTCCCACTCCATTCAATCTGAGAGAACTTTCCTCTTATCTCTTTTTAAAATCAATAAAAATATTAATACAAGCCATCTGGAAATAGGGTTACAGCATGATTGATCATATATAGAAGATTGGTCATCAGTCACAATGCCATGACATCAAAATCATAATTGTAGACAAATAAGCTACCTGAAAGAATCAGTACACATGTTAGGCATTGACAACTTCATTAAATCTAGCATAGACCTGAATATTATCTAGGAACCTCTGATTAAGAAATCAGACATCTGAGTACATCCATTAATTTTAAGGTTCCAGAATTACACTGTAATTTATTTTCTTTTTCTCAGGCATTTTGACATATTTTTAGTTTCTCTAATTTTATTTAAAGCAAAAAATAAAAACTAAAAACAATTTCAATTAAATTTTTCCATTTGATTTAATTCACATACATACATACATACACATATATATAATTATGCTAAATAACAGAAGTCATATCATTTGAGGACTTAAGAACAGTAGAAAACAAAGATAGCACATATAGCTCAGAGAAAATCATTGATTGAAGAAAGGGTTTGAGACAAAATTCTTTGAAATTTACTGAGAATAATATCGTGAGAATAACAACCAAAATGAGTATGCTGGTCGAAATCACAAAACATGACGATTTCTAATCTCAAAACCTCTGAAATATTAAAGAGAAAGCATTCATTGTCCAATTATAAAGACACATTAAAACCAGATTACATAGCCAGTATCAGAAACATGAACCTTGTTAATATAGTTGGGAACATATATGGAAGCTGAATATTCTTTTCTAATGAATGGGGAAAAAGGAAACAGCTGCTAGTTTATTCAAAACATAAAATCATTACTTGAACAAAACTAAAAAAAAAAAAAAAAAAAAAAAAAAAAAATCAACATTTTCTAAAAAGGGTTGCAACAAGTTGAACTCAACACAAACCTTTCCAAAACAGAAACAATGATCTGGAATTGGAACAAAAGCAATAATGGCATATACACTGAATCTATCAGAAAAATTCAGGATATGGAATTAATAAATACTAAACACTTCAAATATCTCGGTATATGGTGCCAAAGTTGTTCAGAAATATCCAAACTGTCAACTGTATACACAACCACTTTTTCATATTAATTTTTTCTATTGTTTTCTTCTTATAAATGGTATGTTTTTCAAGTTTTCGTCGCTTTACTGGTGATTCACCAATAATTGATAGTGACTCATTCAGTAGCTGTAAATCAGTTTCAGTATCCACAAAAATGGTCTTCAACTGATTGTGGCTGATCTTCATGTTGTTGAAGCAGTGTCAAAAGACTTTTTTGACATTGTCTGCAAATCTTCTTACCAGGGATCAATTTGAATCGTCTGTTATTATCAGCACATTCCTGTGATATTTACCTTAAACCTTTACTGACTTTCTATACATTGCAAATTTAGACTGATGAGGTTACATTTTTTCACTTTGCCCTAAACTGAGTTTTATTACCCTTTAGCATGAACAGTATACATTAGTTTGAGAAAAGGGTTTTGAAGTTGAATGGTAGTAGTAGTAGTAGAAAGAATATTCTGGATAATATAAAAGTAAAAAGACCAGAACTTACTTAAATTATGAAAGTTGCTTTTTTTGTAGATTTAGAATACAATATCAAACATCAACTAAAACTTATTCACCATAAGTCACATATTTTTTTCTGCTATAATTTAATTAAGCCTTAACACTTTTCAGAATTCTTTCTTTATTATATCACTTTTTCCATAACAAAATCTGAGATGCATTAGAAAAAAAAAATGAAGAAAATTCAGTTTCATCCCCAGAAAAATTTTTTTTATTGATTTCATGACCATGGTCCTTATGTAAATATTAATCAGCATTAAAATAGCTTTACAAAGATATACAACTTGACCATATTGTGAAATATCAAAATGTTTTTATATGAAGTAGCAGATACTACATTCTGCCATTTTGAATTTTCCCAGCTCTGTAAAACGCTTGTAGCAACAGTTCTAGTGGAATGCCCATCATGAAATTTGGAATATATACTGTCATAAGGATGTGCGTTGTGGTCCAGTGGATATCAGCTCGGAACGAAAAACCGAGTAGCTGAGTTCGAATTCCAGTTGAATCCATTGTTTTCACTTACGCGCAAATACCCTTGGGAAAGGTATTAATCCGTCTCTTCCTTCCAGTTATGGGTTAAATAGCAGGACAGATTGGGTTCTATAGCCTTGGTTGGCAACCAGTCTACCACAGAAAGCAATGGCAACCTACTGCAGGATAATCTTCTGCCCAGTCAGTCATGTCTCTTTTGAGACATGATCGCCCAAGCGTTTATCACGTATGGCACTTGACTGACTGTCATAAGATAGACAAATCTTTTGTCAAAATTAAAAAAAAAAAAAAAAAAAAAAAAAATAAATTAAAATACCGTTTCTTTGAGATAAGTCAGGTCAAAGGTCAAGGTCAACGTCAACTTTTTTATTTGACCTCTAAAAAAAAAAAATAAATAAATAATATCCAAAATAAAATTGTAGATCTATCCACGTACTTTAGGATATTTGTAGGTCCATAAACTGACATATCTTTTAAAGTTGGTCACTATTCACATTTTTCAACATTATTGTAAAAAGGTCAGAGGTCATATCTCAGGAACCCTTTGACCTTGAGATGTGTAACAGGTGCCATTCAATTTCTTTCATAGAGATTTATAAGTGTAGCAAATTTGAAAAAAATCTGTGTCGGACGTGGTCTAACCCTCGTTGATTTGACATGGAATGAACCATATATATATATATATATATATATATATATATATATATAAAAGAGAGAGAGAGAGATGTGTGTGGTAAACAATATACCAGGGATAATATTTAAATACCTATACACAGTTTGGATGTGTTGAGCATAGCAGTTCTTGGCACAGAGTGGAACTGGTATGTCGAATTCAAATTCCATTCAAGGGCGTTGTGTTCATTTCTACACAAGTACCTTTGGAAAGCTATAAATCTCTATCCAACAAGACATCCTATCTTTGGTTAGGAACCAATATAAAAGAACTCCGAAGCCAAAACTTCTTGTGTGTGGGCTAAGCAACTCCATCTTCATAAAAATCATTTTGCTACAGAAACCACAGCAGCAGCACTTAATGTGGTGAGGCTGTGGCACATTCCAAGGTTAATATCTCCACAACTTACTATCCTTTATAGCTCTTAGGTTTGTCTTTTCATCATCTGTCCATGTTCTGTTATCCATTTACATAAATTTATTAGGTAGGTTACTTGCTGTTTTTCTCTACTACTCTTACCTTCAAGATGTTCTTTCCTTATTATGTGCCCTAGAAATTTCAGCTATAACTGACGAGCAGTATAGCCCGGCGTTGCTTGGGTGTAATGAAAGCTTTAAAACTAATCCATGTTCCTGGAGCTCAGACTCTTTGGACGTTGACACGAAAGACTAAAAAGCAATAGCCATTTCCAGTTAAAGCGAAACCGTAGACTGAAAGACAAATGAATGGATGCAAGTCAAATTTTGATTTCCTGGTATCAATTTATATGTTATCGATTTTCTGCACTATTGTAAAAACTGCAACCTTGAAACTTCTGAATATCGTTTCTTATGTCTTTGTTTATGAGTGTATCAAATTTGATTAAAATCTGACCACTCCTTCCATAACAAGATTTTTTCGATTATCGATATTTATTGGGGGTATCTCAACACAAAACCTAGCTAAGAACACTCGCAGACGCTTATAGTACAACTGTGTAAATTTTCAAGAAAATCGGTTCAGCCATTTCAGAGTCTATAGGTAACAGATACACACACATACAAAGTTCCATTTATAAATAAGTTTAGATTTAGATTCTAAGTATAAGCATCTTTTTGTAGATCCACATTTTTGTTGCCTCAAGTATTTTCATCTTTGAAGAGATTGTCCAGCATACAGTGTCATATAGAAGTAGTAATATTAGATAACAGTTCAGCACTTTTTTGTTTCTAATGAAATTTTCTTGTTTCATCATACTTTGCTTACATTTTAGAAGGAATCTTCACTAACATTCCTATAAATCAAATTCTTTACATCTTTTTAATATAAAAAAAATGTAAGTATTAAAAAATTCAAATTTTTTATGTAAAAGAATTTGGAAAAAAAAAAAATCTCTGTATGTAAATTATTATAGTTTTTCATTTTCTCTATTTACTTCCAAGTCCTTTAGTGGAAAAGCTTTAAAGATCATTTATCTGTAATGTTAGATGGAGCCACAAAACTGGCAGTTTAGTGATCCATAAATTTCAATCTAGCACTGATAAATGGCAGAACTTAGTGTAGAAGAGATGTGGCGGTGGTGGTTGTTTAATGTTTAATCTTCAGCACTTACCTGAAGAGACTCATAAATATTAAATACACATATACATTTATTTACTCCAAAACAGACACTGCTGATATAAAATAGAGCTGATGTCGCCAGTCTTACAAAATCAATAACATGAAGTAAAGTTAATGAAATGTAATTCAGACAGTGCCTAAATGACCTAATAGTGTTATTGCTCAGGTAAACATGAAATCTTGTCTTCATATCTACAGTAAAGATTATAATTAAAAGAAAAATGGAAATTATATAGTTGTATAATGTCAATTAAAGAAATGAATCTTTAAAGACAATTGCATGGTTGTCAGTAAAACAGACAGCTTAAATTGTGAGTTACATATTCACAATCACAAATCCCATAACTCATTAGAGCTGTAGGGGGGCAACACTTACTACAGCCATAGTAGAAGTGGTGTGTCTTGGGTAAAACTACCTGACAGAGAGCAACCTTCTCCAAGCTGGTTTGAATACAAAGTTTTCCTTCTCCTGGACTGGTTGTCACCCAAGGTTATAAAACCCAGTATATTCTGCTATCTACCCATAGCTAGAGTGGGGAAGATAGCATCTTACCTTTCCCAAGGGTATTAGCATGAAGGCAAATGTCATGAACTCTACTCTCAGATTTCTCAGTCCAAGCTGCAATCCTTTACTCCATTTCCCTTTCTGGTTCCTTCTTGTATTCTTTCTTCCATAACTTTTCAACTCATTTCACTTTCTCCTTGAGATTCTTCAGAGAATTTTTCAGAGACTGATTAAGACCTCCCACAACCTATAACTCATCAACCTTTTTTCTACACTTGTGACAGAGGGGAGGCCCCCAAGTGATTCTCAACCCTGAAGTTTACTCCTAGAGCTCTGGCTGTAGATTGTCCCTTTATGGATGCACCAGAATTGTGCTGACCAAAAGATACTTTGGTCTTGGAGTGTGTAACTGAAGAGAAAGAAAAGAGTAAAAGAAAAGGGAGAGAAAGAATTTTTTCTTAATCATCTGGAGAAAGGAAATAGTAAAGTGTTAACAATGTCAGATTAAATACTTATCTGTTTCCTTTCTCTGGGTAAAAAAAGATTCCAGATGTTTTGTACTTGAAACAGGAAGTCGCAAGATTTCTAGTTATGTCACATTAATGTCAGTTTTTCGCCAGTTACAATAACTGGCAGTTTCCATCTATTCATGTCCAAGCATTTATTGTTTGCTCTGGTATTGTCTTCAGAATTAAGTTCCTTGCAGTGAGGACCATGTGCTATAGTAGGATATCTCACATCTAACCCCACCAACCCAAGAGAATAAGTGTCCTAATAATACCATCTTATGAGAGGATGGCAGATTTAAAAAACAAATTTTGTCTACCATATAGACAGTGATAGTTATGGCCTCAATATTTTTCAATTTGCTCACTCTTTGATAAGATAGGAAAAGGTCTTTGCCTTAAGAGAAGAGAGAACATCATCACTCTTCTTATCCCAATTACAAAAAAAGGTGCATACAAAACAAGACTCAAAACTTTGGTATAAAATTTAAAAATAAAAAATGAACATTTGTATGAAAAAATTAAAACAATATAAATAATATTTTACAAAATAAGCTTTCACAAAAATGTTTTTTTGTGTCTTATTAAAAAATATGGCAGGTTAACACATCAAAATAAATGATCTTAAATGATTTAGAAAACAATTGTAAAAAATACAGAGGAAACTTTGAGAAGGTAATATAAACTTTGAATGAAACAGAAAATACTCTTAAAAGAAAAAAATAGTGAAAGGTGAACCCACCTAATGGAAAAACGTGAAATACAACAAAGAAAAAGGAGTTTTGGCAAATTCCACTGATGTCACATGGGCTTTCATCAATTTATCTAATTTAGAACAGCTCATTACTAACTAGCAGCCCAAAATTGCTTTCTCTTCTGGGTCCTTGTCATTCTGCCTTTAGGATAAAATTTTCTTTTTTACATATGTTAACCCCACCAATAAATTTCCAGAAATGTCGAAAAATGTGACTAGGTCTCAACATATAGATAATTTTAATTAAATTCAGGAGTCATTGGGGAATGCTATTTAACTGTCTTATTTTCTTCAAAACCTGCTCATTTTTAGAAAACCTGCTCTGAATTGTGAAAACAAAAATGCAATAAAACTGTGCCATTTTTTATTTGGATAAACTTTAAATTGCTTTTATAAACATAAAATGATATAGTCTGAAGAGAAAAAAAAATTTCCATTAATAATGAATTTTTACATGAATTGTTTTCATTTTTATCATTTTTTAAGTAATTTCTAAAATGTTTCAAAAATTTTAAAAAATTAATGTGTGATGAATATATATATATACTAAACTACTGTAATTGAGAAACATTCTTTTGAAAAATTTCAGGCAGTAAGCAATTAATTCTTGTTTCAAGGGAACTTCAGGTAAGTTTAATTATTTTTACAAATTTTTAAAATTGTTCTAACAGGTTCTGAAAGGCTCATTTAGTGGTAAAATCTTTTTTTTTCTCTCGTCAGTGAAAGGGGTTACGTCAATAGCGTAATATTACGCGAAGGCATTTTTTGACTGTGAAAGACACATTAATTCGGAAATTCTTGCAAAACTCAAATAATCGTCTGATTTTGATGAAAATTTCAGGACTTATTCACAAATGACTGAAATGATTTTTGAAATAATTATTTAAAAAAAATATTGGTAAAAAATATTTTTTTTTAATTTGTTGGAGGTACCTAGCTAAAATTATAGCTTCAAGAAAACTTTATTTTTAAAAATTCAATTTACATTGAGGTATCAAAAAATTGAGTGGAGGTAAAAGGCTCCAGTCAGACAGTCATATAGAAGCAGGAGAGACGACAACTTCAACCATGACGCGGTCATATGTCGCGTCGCACGTCGTTCTCTTTCTTTCTCGTGTGCTGATTCATTATTCTACTTCATCCAAAGACACTCTTTTTACCGAACAAACGCTAATACATACATATGTACGTACACAAACTCTTTCCAACAAATTACTACTACGAACATTTTCTGCAACTCTTGTTATTCATTTCTTTTAATAAATTTCTATTTTAACATGAAAAATGTATATTTTTATTCTTACACTATTCCACACATTCCAACCTGCCAACCAACTTTCTGCTGCCAACATGATGTTGAAAACCTTTTGATGATAACGATAATAACCTAATAATTCTGGATAAAACTTGTAAGCTGTAGGGGGTTCGGTTATGTATGACACAAGGCCGAATCAAAGAAACATTAACTATCTCCCGATACCTTCAAGATAATTTTAAATTTAGAAACTGAATTAGAAATAATTCACTTTGATCAAAATATTTTAGAGGTTTCATTTACTACAGCCAATTTTAAAAGTAGGAATTTTTACAGACAAATATAACAATTTTTCATCAAATATCTGGCTATCTTTTACACTTAAAAAAGTAAACGTGGAAGAAACCTAATTAATATTTGTTTATTCATAAGTTTTTATTAATTATATTGTATATAATTAGCTAATATTTTTTAAATACAATCCAAGCCCGAAGAGTCACTCAAAGAGTATTACAGAACGAGGTCGTTGTATGAACATAAGTGCAGAGATAATGGTTGCGTGAACTTTAAGAGGTTGTGTACTGTCTGTAGTGTAGTGATCTGGGAAACATCCTCTCATGCGTCTGTTCCACAAAGTAGCGGTTCGTTAGAAGAAGTTGACTTTATGAAACTTCATTTTTTTACTGTTTTTTGTTATCATCTCTTATGTTTAATATTAAATAAAATATTATATGAAGAAAAGAAAACTTTTAAAAAAATATCTACGTTAACTTACCTTCCCTCCTCACCACAAAAATGGTGTAGAGGAGTAAGAAGAAAAAGGTAAATGAAATGCAAGAGTACTTTGATTCATTCAGTTCCAGAGAGGTAACT
The DNA here is from genome assembly GCA_037127315.1 of Ascarosepion bandense. NCBI lineage: Eukaryota > Metazoa > Mollusca > Cephalopoda > Sepiida > Sepiidae > Ascarosepion > Ascarosepion bandense. The sequence goes on from JBBBDQ010000278.1 coordinate 2,159,928, forward strand.
CCTTTGAACTTGGTTGTTTTTTTTTTTAAAGATCAGTGGAAATGATTTCAATTTTCTTAAGACTTATCCATTCCACTTTTTCTCAGACACTTTTCCTTTAAAAAGGTAATTTTTTAAACAAGGTCAGTTTTGGTAATCTTTTTAATTTCAAACCATATCTGTAAAAAAAATAAATAAACCCAGAAAATCGCTCTCTCACACACTCAAACGAGTTTGGGGGTTATGCTGAGAAAGGCAAACAAAATTTAGAGAAATACACATAAAAAATCCTGTCAAAACAAATGTTAAGCCAGATAAAGACAAAATGAGATAAAAAAAAAAAAATCAAAAACTTAACTCAATGGTTCAAAATTTATCCAACAAGACTGGTCAAGAATCTTTTAAAAAATTTCGGGAAGAAGAAAGTAAAGAACACGAGCGAAATTCAATGTAGAAGAAGAGAATTACTTCCGCGCTCTTTTCCTTATATAATACTTTAACAACGCCATCTTGTGGTCATTAGGAGAAATTGTTTGGCAGACAAGTGGGGTAATCCACACTGTGGAACCGTTGGATTGGCCACGAATTTGGGTAATGTGTGGAATGTTATGAAAAGATTGCCAAAGAAAATTACGGTCATGAAAAAAAACTGCTAATATTAAAGACTATGTGGACAAGATCTTTGTTGCATCAATGCATTCCAGAAGTCAAAGGAGTAATCAAAAACTTTTCCTGTAAATACGAAGTAAAGTTTAAGTTGGTATCTCCAATTTACAAGGTGGAAAATTTCTATACAAAAAAAAAAACAACTTTTATGTTTTTTTTTTTATAAATTGAAAGCTGAAAGAATGGGGGAAATCTTAATTTCTATATTTTTAGAATCGGAAATATTAGCGTTAAAAGATGTTTTTATTTAAACACTAAAATATTCGCTATAAAAAAAAAAACTACAATGTCGGGCACCGATTTCCGTTGCTCTTTTTTTTTTTTTAAACTAAACTTTAATTAACTCTAATTTATTCTACTGATTTTATAGAGTGAAAAAAAAATTCTTTATTTGCTTTATAAAATTAAAAAACGACGAACCAGTTTGGTGATTGACTTGCATTATTGAAACTAATTAATAGTTCTTGAAAATCCCCTAGCGATCACAAAAATAATTTCTCTAAAATAAATTATGGGTTTCCTTTTCTAACCGTATTTCCGATACTATTTTTATTTTATTTGTTTAAACTGGTGTGTGTTTTTTCTTGCAGTAAAATCAGAATGTTCTTTTTAATGGTTGCAAGAGAAACGGCTTTTTTTTTTTCAAAATGCGGTCTCCGAAAACTAAAAGAAATGGATAGTCAATTCAATTGTCTAGAAATCCGTATTCGTTCATTTTTATTATTCATTCCTAAACAGTAATTACTGGTGTCAATCTTTATTAGCACACACAAAAACAACCTTTTTTGTTGATGTGTTTCGAGATTACTTTATTTTTTGTTGTTTCTATTTCTGAACATTGCGCAAAAAAATATTCCGAAAATAATAAATGGCCACCGAAATGTTCATGCGCCTATTTGATTAATTGTCTGAGAGTCTAAGAGAGAGAAACTAACTGTACTTTCAAATGACAAAAAAATTGATTTCTTCTCTATGTACGCGTGCTTTGAATTTTTTTAAAGGTTCTGCAATAATAAATTTTCTTTTGAACAGATAACAGAAGAAAAAGTCCATTACTTGCTTTCCAGTCCACCATTCGCCAAGTTTGACGAATGAACTTTTTTTTTTTGGTTCGGCGACATGAAAATCTCATGCTCTCTCTCTACGACATACTCTCTTAGTAGTTTTTTATTGTCTCTTCGTTGCTATTTAATGCAGGTTTATAATTATTTAATTTGTTTATTCGTTGAAGGTTTGAGCAGGGATGAGTTTTCGGAATCGCTGACTTCCTTAAGAAAATGCAATTAAAATATTTGCTAGAATTTTTCTTTCCTATTTTGCGTAAATTATGTTATCTGTCTACGCAAACAAAAAATGTAATTTTTTTTAAAGCCGTAAAAAACATGTCCAAGTTTGGCTGAGAAGTGAAAGTCCGCCATGGCCTAGCACAATTTTACACTGAGAAGTTGACTCCACGTGTGATACACGTTCAACTTCATAAAATTTAGAGTCTCAAATTCTCGCAATGTAAAATTTAAAATTGTGCTAAGTTATTCCTAACGGATTTTCAGTTCACGTCATGAGAATTGAGGTGGAAATTGTCCAGGCTTTACCTCAAAGACAAGACGACTCACGACTTTCCTCTTTTTAGTGCAATGGAAAGGTGCTGTCTCCATGCCGAAATCTCTTGAGACGAAGTGCGTCTTTGTTAATTTGCCTGAAGACAAGATAATTTATTTTGATACTAGCCTCAAATCAATGTGTAACCTCCACTAAATCGCTGAAATAACAGCATGAGGAAAAAACCCTAAACTTAATAAAACGAACTTTTTTTTCTCTCAAAATATTTGTTATTAATAAGAAAAGATCAAAGTATTAAGTATTTGATTTCTTTGTTTTTAAGAGAGTTTACAATGGAACTCTTTTTTTTTTCTGGTGACAAACACATTAATTTAGAAATTCTTGCAAAAATTAAATAATTGTTGGATTTTAATGGAAGTTTCATACTTATTCACAAATAAATGAAATTATTTTTGAAATTGTTTAAAAAAAATCTTGGTAAAAATACCTTTATTAAATTTATTTTTCATCTGTTAGCCCACTTCCATGTAAATTAAAATTTCAAGAAATTAAGTTTTGTAAGGAAAATTGGTTTTATTAGTTTAATTGGGGAATGTAAATCATGTATTATTTTTTCAAATATTTGACCCTTTCTTCGAAAATAGAAAATGCAATATGACATTAATTGCTTTAATTTTTTTATTAATAATGAAATTTTAAAAGAATTGTTTTCATCTTTTTTTTCCAATTACAATAATGTATAAAGTTTTAAAAGTATTTTAAAAATACTTCAAAAACTTGTAAGAGTTAGGTTATTAAGTGAAGACTATATTTACTAATAAAAAATTAAGAAAGTTTAATACAAATTGCCGAGTCATCATGTCTTTAAAATGATTTTTTTTTTTTTGTGTAATTTAAGTTTTTTAAATTTTTTTTTTATGGTAATTTCTGTGTGTACATTAAAAGGTTATGTTTCATGGTTCCCCTTACAGGAAAAAAATTTGGACAATTATCTGGCCTCTATACATTTAGTTTATCGTTTATCTCTAGCTGTCATCACTTGTCATATCATACAGGGAAATGTCAGAAAGATCAGCACTCCATGATTAAGAAATAGTTTTATTCTAAATTTCATGCTATAAATAAGTAATACTTGTGTAAATCAGATTAATTTAATTTTAAATTTTCTAATTTTCCAAAAATAACATATCACAGATGTATATTTTATTTTTCAAGATTTGTACAACTGAAAATTTACTTTTGTTTACAAATGTGTTGATCACTCAAAAATGGCTGAAAAATTAAAAAACATTTTTTTTTAAATCTCAAAATTTTAGATTCCAATCAATATAATTTCTGTTTGAAATACACCGGAGTATTTTGCTTACTGGAAATAGTAAATTTAATCATTTAGCTGTCAAGTAAAACTAAAATAAAAGTTTCAAAACTTTTATTTTTAAAAATTTAATTTAAAAGTTAGGTACTGAAAATGAGTATAAGTACCTAACTGTGTATAATGTCAGTAGTTGATATTTTTTGAACTCCTAATAATATGACTTTTCTATTTAAGTTTAAAGTAGTTTTAATAACAGCAATTGTTGCATTCTCTTAATTTTGACTCCTTTCCTAATGAAACATTTTTGCTAAGTTGGAAAGTATTTTATATATTTCATAAAGAAAAGCAGAAATGCATTTGCCCTCTTAATTTTTAGTTAAATAGCAGGTTAGATTGGGCTATGTAGCCTTGGTTAGCAGCCAGTCTAAGAGAAAGATCACTTTGAATTTAAAACCTCTAAGAAAGCAACAAGAAAACAAATATCACCCTGCTTGAATGTTTTTTTTTGGGTTTTTTTTTTCTTTCATTCCCGCACTGTTCATCACATGGTAGTTCTCTCTCTAATGTTACCAGGTTCCATATTATTAAAACGGTTCTTAGAAATAACAAAACCGACCCTTATGTGAACGAAGTAAACTTCTAAATAGTAATCCAACTTATGCCAACATAAAGTATTCAAATGAAAGAGTTGACTGTATCTGTTCATGATTTAGCTCCTTGCTCCGAAACGGAGTTAAAACTAGTCTTCTACAGTAGAACCAGATAGGAGCACATCAGTTCTCCCCATGCCAGAGGAGGGCACAATACTAAAGGAAGATGTCACTGAAGTTCAATTGAAAGGCAGCTCAAGAATCACTGAAAATAAATATATCAAAAACAAAAGTACCTCACAGATTTTAAAACAGTAATTAATACATAAATCTTGACTAAGTGACAAGAGTTAAGGAATACTCACCTAAATAATAAATTGCACAAAATCAAACTTACACTTAGGATAAGACACCATAACACCAACCTTTCTCAAAGAGTAGTCTTAATAAGAATCAGAATTTGTTATATCAATGTCACATATTCATTTCTTCTAAAAGATGGTCCACCTAAATGTATAGTATGCCAGGAGATTTACACAGTAAAACATTTTACAATAGACTGTGCCAAATTTGTCTCTATTCATAAACACCTTTATAAGGTGAATAGCCTTAAAGAACTTTTCAAAAATGTTAATGTAAAAGCCATTTTGACCTACTTGAGAAAAAGTAAATTATATACCAAAATTTAATCCAGACAACTACAGCTGTAGATGAACTATACAACCAGTGTTCAATTATAATTCACAAATTTCAGAATGTAAAATTTACTAGGATATTATTGAATAAAAATTCAACTTTCAACATTAAATGACCCAAGATGGTTGATATGCTGGTAACACAATAAAACTAACTTTAAAAAAAAACCTTCTTTCTCTTTTTATAGTGATGAAAATTAAAAAAAAGGGTCTTGAAGATGATTAAAAGAGCTTTGTTTTGGAGGCATTAAAATTAAGAAGCCATTTCTTATCCCAGTTAGCAAATTGTTTCTTTGAATCTGTGAAAGCCAGGGAATCATTTCTCATGTTTTAGATTTTGAATGCGTAAATAGGTTCTTTATCTTCTGTTATGGTCAGAATCAGTCAGTTAAGTGCTATGCGCGATACACGCTTGGGCGATCATGTCTCGAAAGAGACATGACTGACTGGGCAGAAGATTATCTCGCAGTAGGTTGTCATTGCTTTCTGCGGTAGACTGGTTGCCGACCAAGGCTATAGAACCCAATCTATCCTATTATTTAACCCATAACTGGAGGGAAGAGACGGATTAATACCTTTCCCAAGGGTATTTGCACGTAAGTGAAAGCAATTAATTCAGCTGGAATTCGAACTCGGTTCCCCGATTTTTCGTTCCTAGCCGATATCCACTGTGCCACAACGCACATCCATGGTCAGAATACATTTTTTAAAATCTCTATTAAAGAGTAAAGATGAATTCACAGAGAAAATCTCAAGTTGTTACTGAATAAAATGTTCTTATTTCTTAGAAATTAATAGCTTTCTTTAAATTTCTTATTAACAGAAATTCTGGTCTATGATGATAGCACTGTGTCTAAAGCAATTTTTGGATTATTTTTAAATCCTTGGAGAAATTATCCTGAAATTTGCATTTTCAAGGTAAGTTTGACTTTTCACTTTGTCAATAAATTAACTGTGTAATGCTTTTGAAACCAAATTTTAATCTACATCAATTATTTCTTAATTGGGTAATTTGAAACAAAAACAAGTCTTTTCTTTTGATTAATGAATTGAAATCTTTGTATCATTATTCCATTTGCCAATATATCAATGCATTTTCTCCCCATTTACTAAATGTGTTTACTTTTTTAGCATTCATATTTTTTTTTCTAGTACATGTTGACTTGAATTTTGTCATTTAGTCTTCTGTCTATCGATTTAATAACTATTTTTTCTATTTTTATTTATCTATTAATTTTTTCTTTAGGCATTAAATTTAAAATTTTAAAAAATCCAATGTTCAACATTTGTTAAAGCCGGAATATATTTTTCACAATTATTGTATATTCATGAACTAATCTTTCTTTTCCACAGCCAAAGCATTACAAAATGTAAGTTAATTTACTAGCTCATCAGAAAACAATAATAACTCAAAAGCAATATAATTCTCAAAGACTAACACATTGAAAATTCATGTTATTTTTTCATCAAAGAGATATGACTTCATAAAGGAATAAGATATCATATAAAAGTGTAAATTTCTTAACGGGTCTTTATTTTTTATGCTATCAATTTTGTTCTACATTTTAACTGACATATTTTCTGACCATTTTACAAGTTTGTTAATTCCAACATTTTGCATGATTTATCTTTTATTTGTATTCATTTTTTTTAATATTTTGAAAAGCTACCATCAACACTGAGAAAAAAATGAATATCAATGATCCAGCATCAAAATGAAACAAATTTGTTTTCTCTGCATAATTAAAAATGTGAATTTGATATATATATATATATATATATATATATATATATATATATATATTCAAACATGTTTGGTTGAATCAATTTAGAATCCCCTATGAAGAAAGATACCTTATATAATGTTATATATGCATTTTTATTTACAACAGCCCTCAAAATTGAGTTTTTCTTTGTATTATGTCTGATGCAAAAGTTTGCTGTTAATAATACATAAAGTTTGACATGTCCAGCTCATGATGTTGAATATTGGTATAATAACTTATAACTTTCTGAGATAAGATATATTGCAAAGTATTCAATATAGCTAAATTATATATATAGGAAATCATGACAAATCTGTAAAAATTGAGAGGATAATCCAGAAAATTTATCTAATTAATATAAGATAGACAAAAATAAACAGTTCAATGGATATTGTCCAGAGAAATATGAAATATATAGAAGAAAATTCAACACTTAAATGGTTATAAATTCAGAATTTATAACCGTTTATTTTGACAGTTGTAAAAATGCAAGCTGCTTCATCAAACTCAAAAAAAAACAAAAAACAAATTGTTTAATTTAACTTAGAATATTAAAAAAAAACAAACTAGGTTAGCACAGAGAAGAAATATTGAGGTTAGATGAAGGGTAAAGATGTATATAGTTTAACATCAAAGCTGTGACCATACCGGAAATGTCACAAAAATTAAGGAACACATATATTGACCCACACATATACAAAACATCATAAAGGGAAAACAATATAATATACAAGAACAAACAAGAGAATAAATATGATCTCTCACAAAACAAATGCACACAAACACATAACTATAAAAGGCCATATATGCACTGTAATAATACAGACACAATATACTCAAAATGAAAAATAACCAAAGAAAAGAAGACATTACAATTAAAACTTTAAAAAAGAAAAGAAAAACAGAAAAGAAAATGGGCCTATATAGTTGAATATAATTATAATCACAAATAGTTTAAAAGTTATAAATTATGGAAAAATGAAAATAAAAAAGATTTTCAAAAATAAGAAAGAAGATTCACAAAGATCAAAATTCACAAAAATTTTAGAAATTAATTTTATTAAAACATCAATATCTACAGCATTTGTGAATTAGATATATATTTTAGAAATTTAATTTTATTAATCATGACAAAAAGGAAAAATGATAAATGCAAACAGAAAAAAGAGCATAAATAGCAAATTATAAATTAGTCACAAGTAATTAACAATCACAAAAAATGAAAAATAATAAACAGTAAAATAAAAAAACAGCTGAATTTGTTAGAAAATTATTGTTAAGGAAAAAGTTAAATCCTACTAAACAGGTAATTTAAATTTATTTTTGTAATGGCATTTAAAAATAATTTCATTTTGTTGGTTCAAAAGCTGGTTATTTCCACTAAATGTAATTATTTTTATTTTTTCATCTAAGCATAGGTTACATCTATTTCTAAAGCTAATAGGAGTTTGCGATTTTCTTATCTTCCATTCAATATGTGGAGAGAGACCTTTGATTTTTAATTCCCAGAAATATTTAAACAGAGTGGTCTGGGATTTAACCTCTAATCGCAATATTCCTTCTCTGTGCTAACCTAAAATGTTTTTGTATATTCTGAGTTAAATTATTTGTTTTTTCTGATGAAACAGCTTGTATTTTTACAACTGCCAAAGTAAATTCTTGATTTATAACCATCTATCTATCTATCTATCTATCTATCATCAATTCATCCTATACAAGGTGATAATTCCATTAATGCGCAAGGGGCTACTGAAAGTCAAAGAAAATAAAAATAAAAAAAACTTTAGAAAGAACCGGAAACCCAATCCTAAACAGGAAACAATGGATAAACCTACTCCTGTTAAAAAATCTGGGGAGGAGTGTGAACAGATATAATTCACAAATGCTGTAGATATTGATGTTTTATGTGTTATTATTCCATAATCTTTACACATGTTATGACAAGCACTGGTTGAAGGAATTAAAACTAAAATCAGTTCAGAGAGTGTTCAGATAAAAAGAAATTGGTAGATTACAATTCAGAGGTCAAATCTAATGCACTGCCTGTTTGTCTGGGCTCACAAATTTTTATATTTTCAAATGAGATGAAAATAGTTGAAAATAAATATTAATCTCTATAAATTAAAATTTTTATTAGAACACAATCAGGTTCATTGGTTTGTATATTCTATATTATTGCTTCAAATAGCTATTTAGTACTACAATTCACAAATATAGTGTCAGATTTAGTTATAAGTTTGTTGTTATTATGTCTAGGGTTATTGAATTTGAGAAAGTGCTCTATGTTGACAAACAAAACTAATGCGTGCTCTAAAGTTGAAAAGGGTTGCTGCCACTGAGAGGATTATCGATTCATGCATGTCTAACAAAATGTTTTAATGTTTGCTACAAGAAATTAGAACCCTAAGGTTCCTCCAAAAATTATTCAAGGGAGATCTTTTAAAATTCTGGATTATATATATTTTAACAAGAAGCCTTTTTTCAACTTTAGAGCTTAGGGCTTCATCAAAACTGAATCTGACACTGTACAAAGAGTAATGATGTTCTCATACTTAAAATTACTCTCTTGTAGTTTTGAGTTTTGCTTGTAATATGAAATCAAAACATTGGAGTGTAGTTTTTTTTGTTTTAAATGTGGATTGTTTTATCAGATAACAAAGTTTTATGTTGGTTATGCAATGAGACCACTGCTTTGTTAAAATCAAATATATATATATCAACATTATTAAATGGGGCTCTTAACACAATATTCTCAAATTACAAAGTAATGATCAAAAAAATTAATAAATTTGAAATGAAAAATTTAAAGCAGTTTTTTTTTTTAATTTTTAATTTTTTGTCCATAAAAAAAAGAAAATAAGGCTGCAATCAAAGTATATTTCTGACTAGTTCATTTGTCGGCTAAGCTAGAAAATCTGTTTAAGTCATGTTTGAGTACAACAGCTGGAATGCATGAAAAAATAAATTTAAGACTGTTAGACTTATGATGAATACATTTGAGGAAAGAGTTGAGGACATTAGTAATAAAATCATTAGTCAATTATTAAACAAAACAAATAATTTTGAGTGTTTTTCTAACTTTCTGATGTGTTAACAGTTGTAACTGATCAGCTGTTTATTCAAAGAGTCAATGTAGAGTTTGAAGTGACTGAATCATCTGCAGGTGAGAATATTTTCAAAGTTGAGAAAACTCTAAAACTTTTAAGTAAAATCTGCTGCATTGAATTGGTTATAAAATAAAAATGTATGGTGATGTAAAGTAGCTAAGTTGTACAAATTTACAAAGCTTGTGGAAATATATTAAAAGTTTGTTTACTCATTAACTAGATGTTCTGTAAGAGAAATGTTTATCATGCTTTATTGAATTAATAGTTTTAGTCATAAACTTCCTTTGTTATGGTGTACTTAACAATCATCCCTCTAATTTTCCTCGCCATCTAAATTTATTTATAAATGAAACTTTGTGTGTGTGTTCTTTACCTATAGACTCCAAAACGGCTGAACTGATTTTCTTGAAAATTTACACAATTGTACTATAAGCGTCTACAAGTGTTCTTAGCTAGGTTTTGTGTTGAGGTACCCCTGATAAATATCGAAAATCGATAATCAAAAAAATCGGGTTATAAAAGGAGTGGTCTGATTTTAATCAAATTTGATACATTCATAGACAAAGACATAAGAAACGATATTCAGAAGTTTCAAGGTTGCAGTTCTTACAATAGTGCAGAAAATCAATAATATATATATATATATATATAAGGCAAGATGTTTGTGTGTGTGTGTCTGTTTATCTGTCTGTATGTCCTTTATACAAATCCACAATTTTTATCCAATTCTCACCAAACTTCATACAAATATTCTTTAGGCAGAGTCTGAGCTCCAAGACCATGGATTAGTTTTAAAGCTTTCATTACACCTGAGCAACGCCGGGCTATACTGCTAGTGACTTGATAAAAGTAAAGCATCTTTGCAATATTTTTTAAGCTTGGTGATAAAATTGGATATTTTTGAACAAGAACTGTAATTGTTAATAGCTGAACACAAAACTGGATTTTATTAGAGATTTGACAGTTTTTAAATTTTATTATAGCTTGAAAACAGATATTTGAATGAATGAATATATATATATTTGAAAGGTCAACTGATCATACTACCTTGGTTTCAACTTTTCAGTATCTTCAGGCATTTTATATTCTATATAAAATTTTATATTTTATATAAAACCTCCTGAAGATGCAGAAAGGTAGAAACTAAGGTAGTGTAATTGACTGATCTTTTAAATTAGAATATTTAAAAGCTCTGCATGTTGAATTTTTAAAAAAAATATGTATTGAGAACTTTTTGATACTATTGTTTACTGGTGTAATTTGATTCTAACCAATAACTGGTTAATAATTATATATATATTAAAACTAAGTGGGAGGAAGAAAAAAATTACTTTCTTAAATTGAACCTAAAACTAAAAAAGACTACTATTTACAGGAAAAGATGTGTATTATAACAGATAATGTTATCAATCTAATTATCATAATCAGTTGCTTACAAACACTTTATAAAAATTATTTAAAATTATTATTTCAAATCAATAAATTTTGTATTAATTTTCTATTGTTTTTAACAATGAGTTGATAATGATGTAAATTGCTCCAATTGTTATGTCCTTTGCTTAATGTCATCAACCTGTTGCTGTTATTCAAGAGACTCAGCCTCCAAATGATCACAACAATTAGGTTCCTCTGTATATGAAAAATTAAAACTGTTGTGAAGTCATTTTGTTAACTAATATTGTTTGAATCACATGTAATATCAAAAGGGTTTTTTATATACTTATTGTGCTGACAAAATTTAAACCAAGAATCAAAATCTACATTCCAATACAACAGATTAAATTTTTAGAGCTCAAATTCTGTTTCCTGCAGCACTTTGCAGACCTTTTTTAAATGAAAAAGAAATTTTCATATTTTGAAATTAATTTCACTGTGCAATTGAGGAGCTTCTATCTAACATTCATTTGAATATGATTAATCTGCAATATAATGACATGCCCAAAGGCAAATATTAGGAGAATTTAATAGAATTCTACAAATGCTTTCTAAGCAGTGAATATTAATCAAAATCATAGACTTGTGGATTGATAATCACTGTGTGAAGATATTTTCCATGATGGAATACATCAAATCTTATTACAGATCAGCATTAATAGATGAACATTTGCAACTCATTTTGCTGATGGGAAAACCAATTAAACAATGTTATTCCCCTTCAATACTCTATTATTCACACTCATAGACTTGTAAAAAAATGTCCTCCATCAATATATATATATATATATATATATAGATATGTGTGTGTGTGTTTTTGTTTTGTTTTTTTTTCAAAATGAGTTGCAATTTTTCTCATTACATAAATGCTTTGATTTTTGGCCCCTGAGTCCTCAAAGCCAATGATATTTCATATCTGGATGTTTACAAAATAAGTTTGCCAACTCCTGGCTTAGATTTTTTGGATACCAGTAAACTAAGGTAGGAATAATGAGTTGCTACATTTATTATGTATTGTACAAAGGAACTATTAGAACTTAGAAAGGTTTTGTGTGTTTTAAGGAATAGAATCTGAATATTTGGAACTAGCTTAGTAATTAGTATAACTAAGTACGGCCATGTACCAACCTGCTACACTTGCAAGGCAAAAATAATGATAAGTAGTGATTTCATTTCGTTTCTTATTTTTTTTTTTTTTTAACTTGAGCTGAATCAATTAATTTATCTCTAAATTCGCTTGAGATTAAGTTATTTACATAATGATCTATTCATTGGATTTATGTGACTTCTTATGGGGGATAATTTAAAGGTAATGGCTTTTTTTTTTAATTTGTCAAGTTGACCAATGGGTTATTTAACTTATCAACATAAAATATTTGTCAATAGATTTATAGAAAAAAATATTTTTGGAAACAGGTTATTGGAAATGTCAAGAGGCAAGATAGCCATGTGCTTTCCAGAGAAAAGGAGACAACTGTTTGATTTAATCCTATAATTCCTATTAAATCTTGAAATGAAGGTCATTTTGAACAGGTAATCTTCTAGATCTTTGCACATGAATATAGGTGCCACTCAAGGCTCTCTCCTAGGTTTCGCACTTTTTCTGATCTTTGTCAATGATCTCCTTGATGTAATCAGTTCCCAAGTAGGCATCTATAGAGATAACATTACCATTTACTCCCATCTCAATAGTAAACCTTCCAAAGTTCTTCAAAAGGACCTCCAATCTGTGATTGAATGGGGTGGGAAATGGTTCGTAAATTTTTAATGCTTTCAAAACAAAGCTGCTCTCCTTTAACCACCGTAGAGAAACTTATGCACCAACCATCACAATGATGAGAGAGCAGCATACTGCACCTCCTTGGCCTCACTATCTCAGCCAACCTCAAATAGAATGACTACATTGAATCTGTATCTGTATCTACTGCTAAGAAGGTTGGTTCTCTGTGTTGGGCCAGAAAGTCTTTTTCATCAGAATTCATTTTTTACATTTATAAATCTACCATTTATCCATGCATTGAGTAATGTTGCTATATCTGGTTGGATGCTCCTGCTATTCATCTTGAGATTCTTAACAAAATCCAAAGGGGATTTTCAATGTAATCAATCCTGACTTAGCAGTTCACCTTCAGTCATTTTCTCACTGACATGATGTGGCTTCCTTCTGTCTTTTCTACAAGTACTTTCATGACTACTGCTCAAATGAGCTTCTTTCTCTGGTGCTACATGTATTTATGTGTGCTATTAGATTGGCATCAAGGTCCCAATATTTTACCTTCAAAATCTCTTCTACTCTAACAGTTTTTTTTTTCACACTTCCTGATTGTAGAACTCACTTCTGTTTGCTTGCTTCCCTGATAGTTACAATCTCCAAAAGTTTAAATGTAATGTCAATTGCCATTTTCTATCTCTTTGATTCCCATCCTTCTCTTATCATTTCTTTGATATCCCTGTACCTTGTTTTTTTCTGTCACTGTAAACTCCTGCTCACCAGTGGCAGTTTTGCCATCCTTGGAATGAAATGAGTAAAAGAAAAAATTAATGGTTAAATCTTACAAAATATCATTGGTAATAGTGAGTAGGTTGAATTAAATATATAGTCTATCAAGGCAGCAGATAATTTTCTAAACATATACTGTTAAATATGATAGTCAATATATATACATATATATATATATTGTATTGAGCGCTTTAGTGTTAGGGTCCTCATCTCAGGGTTTTTTTTTCTTTTCAATGAGTATTTTGATGTATGTTCAAGTACTTAGTTTGTTTCTTTTTTATTTCCCCTTTTTCCCCTCCGCGTTTATACTCGGTGGGTTTTTTGAGATGGGTTGAAATATATTATAACAATTATTAACATTATTATTATTATTATTGTTATTATATATATATATATATATAGACATACCAAAAGTTATAGGATAGGTTCCACCTAAGCTGCTTCTTTCTTTGAACCACTACACTATAGAACCAGCTCTCAGAGGATGTTTTCCTGACCACTACACAATCTTAAGCTATTTAAGTCTAGGGTTAACCATTGTCTTTTTTACCTATCCACATAACCTGTGCCACTTACTCTGTAACCCTCTACCTCAAGTGGCTCCCAGGCTTTGTACAGGGTAAAACTCGTAAGAAAAAATAGATACCTAATATTGTGTACTCTGAATCTCAGTAAAGTGCATCAACTGGATGTAGCATCAATTCCCTAATTCTGATGAAGCGTTGTTTGGGTTATGCATTCTTGAAAGTTGTCCATAACTCCCTAATGTTTGTTGGTGCAGTATTTTGTGTGTAAATAACTCCACTATGTCTTGCAAATACTTGATTTTGCTTATGTCAGGTGAATGAGATGGTAGCGCCATTTGTTGGAATACTCCAGATAATTCCCAAAAGTAATTAAGCCTGATGTCACAGTGCATTATCCTGCTAGAATAATGCATTATTGTTGGGCAATATGAAGTCTATAAATGGTCATGAAGCAGTGTAATGTAGTGACCACTAGTTAAGTATATAAGTAAACCAGTAGATTCAGTCATTGCTCTGTGACCCACCCTACACATACACATGAAACCATCACCAGCCTACATGATGCTTTTTTATCAGTCTGAGTCCATGGCCTCAAACCAAACCTGAACATTACTATCAGCCTGAAACAACTGAAACTGTGATTCACTGGCTCACTTCATGTTGCCAGTTTTCCAGTGTCCAATTAGTGATGTTCCAAGCCAAGTGAAGTGGCTAAATATATCCTGTACCTCTTGTATTGAATGCAGATGTGATTTAAGCTCAGTTTTGCTTGTCTGTTACTGTAGGCAATTCTAGCTTGAACCTTATTCTGTCTATTCTCAACACACATGGGACATTGTGGCACTATAGGTGTTGAATGTTCCTAGAGTTTCAGAAATGGAATGTTTTATCCATCTGGTAGTCACTATCAAACACTGTTCAGACACCAATCATGCAAATTACTTTAGCATAAGTAAGTTATGTGATATAAATGCTGACTTACCAGATGTCAGAACACCACTCATATAAACCTGGACCTTTTTATGATGTCAATGTACCGAGACACTACACACCATTATCTTTATATACTGCTATTCTATGACTTTTGGCACATCAACGTACAAGCTTGAGGCACAGTTCTGCAGAAACTAACAAAGATTTGACCAGAATGGATGTTTGCATAAGAGAGCAATATGTGGGTAGAACAGATAAGTATTCTGCAGAGACACAGAAGAAGCAAACTGTGGTGACAGGTATGAATTAATAGCTCACCATATTACCATCCTAATCTTTGAAAAGAGGAAGAATGCACAAATGATATTCAACTATTCTATCCTCATCATAGTGTAAACGAGCAATTTCAAGTTAAAGCTACTTGGTATTGCTTTTAGACATTAGAGTTAAGGAAAAGAACTCACTAGTTTGAAAAACTTGTGTAGCCAACAAGTAGAATAAAAAATCTTATGATATTCTGATTTTCTTTGTCATTATTCTAAGACTTAATATCTGTTTTGTTTTGTGTGACATTTACTGGCTCAAACTTTCAGTGTTTTAACCTTGAGTTTAGGAGTTTGTTAGGTCTAATTCAAACACAGTTTGGGTGAAGAAATTTTTTGTTTAGGACCAGTATCCAGTATAACTGACTGATGAATATGGCCAAAATGCTGCATCTGAAATCAAGATTAAGGAGTCTTGATTCTGAGATTATCAATGTGTGAGTTACTACTATATAGCTTTGCCAGATTTGCCAAGGAATTGTTAGATAGTGCTATCAAGCAAATATAAAATGGAACACTTTTTGTCTTCTTTCTCTTTACTCTCATTTCCATCTTGCATGCAGTAAATGTGACATCCACTGGGACATTATTCCCAGACATAGGGATATTTTCCTCCTAGTGACTGAACTTACACACACACCCACACACACAAGAGTATAACCCACATAATTCTTCATTTTTTCATTCTTTTACATGTATGACATGATGACTGGTGTCAAATATTGACTGACAATCTAATTTTTTATTTCAAAGAAAGGAAAAATATTTTTCAATACGATATCATGCATTTTCAGATTTGTGTCACTTTTAGAGTATAGTGTCAGAGACAAAATTGTGAGCTTGGGTGGGATTGGTTGTTAGGTACAGATTTAGGTCTTAGGCTTGTTGAACATGAGTATTGTTTTCATTTGATAAAATAATTATTTGAAATGGGTAACACAGGTCAAGTTTGTTTTGATCAGGGTTATGATATGTCAGATAGAGCTGATGATGACACCTGTGATAATCAGGTCAAATGAGGGTGAGATTCCAGAACATGGAAAATGTTCCACTGAAGGTGGTTATGATTGATACAAGGCCACAATTTTGATTGACCTGCCAATGAGAGAGGTGCTGAGGTGGAACTGCTGCTCTCCCCATCCAATACTTAGAATAAGATAAGGTTATTATTTTGACTGAACCATCAATCATATTGAGTTTTGGGTGGCTTTCCTTCCTCTCTCTCTCGATGCATATGACACAAGACCATTGGTCAAGCATTATTATTGACTAGCAGTGAAATTGGGGTTTGCACTCCATAAAAGCAGTTGCAGAAAGTGGCAGGTGGATCAAACTGATTTCACTGCTAGTAGACCAACAGTCTCCTTGCAGGATGACTGTGGTGTCTCAAAACCTGTTCTCTACAATGCTTTTTGAATTCTTTTGATCAGCTTCTTTCATTTAAATAGTTGAACAGCTCTGGGCTATTTAACTATAACTGCAACTGTCAGTCGACCTCTTCTTCCCAGCTCAAGAATTCCTTATATAATGATGGGTGGGGGGAGTCTTCAAATCTCTTTTGTTTATGTAGCCATGATATTAATTATGGTACCATAAATAAAAGTTGTTATTTTTACACTTGTTAATGAGTGTTGTTAAAGTTAAGTTTACTGGTGACCCCAGTGACATGAGTTTTTCCCAAGCATAGCCAGGACAGAGGAGAGAGGGCTCACTTGAGCTGGATCAAAGTAAGAATGGTATTCAGCAACAGGACCACACCTTCAGACTCATTTATTTTCTCTCCTTTGTTTTTCAGTTGTGTAAAAACAAAAATATAAAATATCACCTTTGCTGAAATTTATTCTATTTCCTTACACCAATCATTTACATGTGAAAAGTTTGGTTACCACTGCTTTTAATGGAATTAAAAACAGTGTCACAACAATGGAAAGACACAGCATGAACTGCCATATTTAGTGACTAGAACAATAAATATGACTGGCTTTAATGCTAGAAAATTTTCTTTTAACAAATTCTTTATAGAACTAATATTTTCAATTAAATATTGTGTTAAAATTTTAACTTGATTTGTTACTAACAATATTTCTTCGTAGTTCATTCCCAATAAATTGTGCAATTTTGTATATTCTTGTTCAAATTTGTTTTAAATGTTTTAATCTTCAAGTACAAAAATTCAAATACCTGGGAAGTGTTCTAACAGAGGACAGAAAGTGTGACACTGAGATCTGAAAGCATATAGTCATGGCCAAGGATGCATCCCAAAAGCTGAGCAGAGTATTGAGAGATCAGGAAAGTTTGTTGGAATCAAAGAACAGAGTACTTGTTTGTTATGCAATATTTGTCCTTCATATGGCAGTGAATGCTGAACAATCTCATCAAAGATGAAGGAAAGACTTAAAGCAACCGAGATGTGGTTCTACAGAAGGATGCTGAGGATACCATGGATCAAACATGTTAGCAACGATGAGGTTTTGGAGAGGATGGAAACAAAAAAGAAACTGATACTTAACATCAGGAAAAGACAGCTGAAGTTCCTGGGACATGTAATGAAGAAAGAGGGCTTGGGGAATCTGATACTCACAGGACAGGAAAAGAGAAACGGAAAGCAACGTGTAGCATACTTGATGGGCTTGAAAAAATGGGTAGCAGGGCAGGGTTTTGGAGTGGTAACAAGTGAAAGGGTATTAAGAGCTACAAGGCATAGGGAGATGTGGAAGGCCATGATCACCTACATTCTGAAGAGACACAGCACATAAAAGAAGAATCTTTGTCATTTGTTGATTTAAACTAATTTTCTCATCATTATTTTTTTTCCACAATGTTTTGGCTATATGTACTATTCACTTTTTCTCAGGTGTCTGTTGTGTTCTAGAATGTCAAAACAAAACTTAGCGACATTCAAATTACAACAGACATCTAAAGAATACTAGAGAATACATGGGAACAGTGATAAGTACATGCAATGATTGTATATTCCTTTGAAATTTAAACTAATATCCCATTACTTCACAAATGCTTGCTGTAATGGCTGAGGTTGTGTTATAAAAGCAATGAAAAAATAAAGAATAGGTATTGAGGGTGAAATGAGAGATAACATAAAAACACTAGTGCTTAAAGTTGAAAGACAAGCTAAATTATTCTTGTGAATAAACTGATTAAATTATGTGGAAATAGAAGTATAAAGGAAATATACAAAAAAAATTACAAGTTTAGTTCATAATCATCACATTTTTATGTTTGATTGGAACAGAATCTATAATATTATTCTGCTTGTTTGTATGTCCAAGTATTATGCTTTCTTCACCTAGGATTAATGATCTTGGTTCTGAAATTGATTATACCAAAAAAAACTACATAAGTAGTAGGAAAGTATTAGAAATGCATAAAGAATTTCTTCTATCAAATTCAAGTTTTTGTGCCAGGCACAAAAACTTAGTCAAGTAAGAATATTAAAGAAAAAGAGAATGTGTGCTTCTCTTATCTTGAAGTCATAATAGGTACAGATCCAAAAATACAAAACAAAGCTGAATCACTGCAGAAAATTAAAAACAAAAAAATTAATTTATAAGTACAGGCAAAAAAAAAAAAAGGTACAATACAAAAGGTTGCTAAAATATTCATTTTTTGTGCTCCTATTTGGCAGGATAACAAATTTCTGATGTTACAAAACAGTGGGTCAAGCTGAGAACTTTGTATACAGTGTGGCACAGATAAATCCAGAAAAAAATGAATGGATAATAGTTTTTTTTTTGTATAACAAATGAATATATTTTAGTGAAGCTTTATATACAGTTAGGTGCATATATAAGGTACAAAAATCACTCGATGTGGCCATCTCTTTCACCAGGCAGGCCTGAAAGCTGGGGCAGGCCTCTGAGACTTTGTCCATGTTGATGTTAACTATGGTGTCCCTGATGGTTGCCTTAAGAGACTCCTTGGTATTGTAGAGCCTGTTGTTCACCTTTCTCTCTGTAAGATGCTTTATACAAAATAAGAGGATTGCAGTTTCAAGATGAGGGTTGGGGGGTATATGGGTGAGCAAGCCAGTAGTACCTCTTCAGCATATACAATCTATAATTCAAGTTTTCTTTGACAATATTCTTGATTAGCTGCTGTTGCTTATTTCCTTGATGATTTTCCTCATGCTTGTTGGGGTTTATCTTAACAATCTAGGCAACCTTGGTGACAAACTTGGGCATCCTCATGGCACCTGAGCACTTATGAGGTTTGTGTTCTGACTTGAAATTGCTCTTGTCATCCGAGGCTCTATATGCCTTTACAAGATCATAGACCATTGTTTTAGGGTATTTAAAGCATTCAATGATTTCCTTGGCTTTGTGGTCAGTGTAAAGGCTCAACAATTGTATTCTGAAGACTTGTCGATTACTAAACACCTTGTGCATCAATGGCCAGACAGCTACTGAGGTGTAGTACTTATTTGCGTATTCAAAACCTTGCTATGCTATGAAGCCATGGCACTGTTGCCATATAAATATTCTGGATTTATCTGCACCACACTTCATGTATGTACACAGGGTGTGATGGATAAACTGTCGCCATTTAATATTTTAATTTCATGCATACTTGTCAAGTAGGGTCAGTTGGCCACCATCTGTAAGAAAAAGAGCACCATGATACAATTTACTCTGCCAGAAATATGGAAACAGCATACTGTAAATTTTAGAATGCTTTCACTGGATTCGTAATATTAAAATAGAAAGAACAAAATGACCACCAACATTCCTTCTAAATATTATTGAACTGAAAATCTGTAATAACCATATAATATAAACTGAAAATATATATTTATTTATTGGAAACCTATTTCACTGCCCTTCAGACACCCTTACTATAGGAAAAAAAACAAAATCCATTGATCATATTTTCATCCGCATAGAACAATTTGGAATTTTTTTTTAAGTTAAGCAACATCGAGCCTGATATATGTCCACTTGGAAATATTAGATACTGTAAGCTAGGACATGCAGGATAATGACTCAAAACAGTTAATCAGAGAGATGAATTCCAGTTCCAGTTAAGTTTGCTATATTCGCTTATGTGCAAGTACCCGTTGGAAAAGTATAAATGCACTTCTCTCCCCAGCTATGGGTTAATTAGTAAGCCTTATCTCCCACACCCTACAAATTCTTACAATCTAAAAATATTTTCTGGCTTTAAATTGACTGCAAATGGTTGATAAGTAATAGAAAACAAATCAATCAGAATAATCATGAAATTGTTTGAAAATTAACTTCCATGAGAAGACGTCACACAATATGATCTTCACTACTCATGAGATATTCCGTTGTTATGATAAAGATACATTACTTAGTGTACTAATGCAGGTGTCTCTATCTTTGGTCTTTTGGTACTTTTTAATTTTTATTACTGACCTTCTCAATGGTAATAACTTTGAATATCTATGCTGATATCATGACCATTTACTCTTGTCTCAATAGTAAGTCTTATCAGTTTGATAAGGTCATATTAGTGGCTGATGTCAAAAAGACCTTCAGTCTGTTAATTGGGGCAAAGAATGGCTTGTTAATTTTAATGGCTTCAAAACTAAACTGCTCTCTATTATCTGAGAGGCCTCTTTCTGCATTCCATAAGCATGGCTGATGCTTACCTCTAAGAGAGTAACTCATTGCATCTTCTCTGGTTAACATCCTCACCTGACATGAATTGGAAAGACGACATTGAAAGTTGGTCCACTGTTTCATGCTAAACAATTTTACTCTCTACAATCTATCTTACATATCTACAAGTCTATCATTTATTCATGCTTAGAATATTGCTGCCACATATAGTCTGGTACTCTTGCTATTTATTTTGAGATTCTTAATAAAATCCAAAGGTGAATCAGCAATATTAACAGTCCGGATCTAGCATCTCGACTTTAGTCATTTTCCTACCACTGTAAAGTTGGCTCTCTGTGCCTTTTCTATAAATACTTTTGTGGTAATTGTTTGGATGAACTCTTCACTATGGTGTCTAGATTTTATGAATTTAAGAGCAGTACTTAATTTGTGGCAAGGTCTCCTCAATTCACAGTTAAATTGATTAGATTTAAGTTCTGTTGTGTCCCTGTTACTGTGTGCTTCATTGAATGCCACTCTTACTTTGGTCTGTTTCCATTAAGCCAACTCTTCACCAATCCAGCATCTCCATGTTGTTCAGTATCCATAGGAATATTGGTGAAGAACTGTCAAAGATCAGACTTTATATCCCTCTGTCCTGACTATGCTTGTGAAAGACTAATGTCACAGGTATCACTGATAAACTTAATTAACTTCAACAACATTCATTAACAAGTGTAAAAATATTAACTTTTATTTATGGTCACATGATTCATTAAGATCATGAGTACATAAACAAGAGATTTTAAAAATTTATCCACCCTCGTATAAAGAATTCTTGAGCTGGGAAGAAAAGGTTGACTAGCAGTTGCAGTTATGGCTAAACAGCTCAGAGTCGTGATAAAGGGAGTTCAAAAAGAGAGCAAGTTTTTAGCTGATTGAGGTACCATATTCATTTGGCTAGAAGTGTGTTGATCTATTAGTGGTGATGCCAGTTCAATATTACTTTTGCTCTTTCAGTGACTGTCTTTATGAGGATGCAAACCTTAATTGCACTACTCTGATTGGCTAACCAATAATATTGCTTGACCAATGGTCTTGTGTCATATGTATCAAAGGGGACAAAGGAAAACCTCAAAGAACTCAATATGTTAGTGGTCCAATCAAAATAATGGCCTTTGTTATAAGTATCAAAGATTGAAAATTATAAAACAATCCAGATATCTGCCAGGAGACAATCTCTAATTTGGGTGTTGACTGTTCATTGATAAAACCTGTAAAAACCTTAAGTTCCAGTTAAAAGGTGAAAAGTTTACTTAACAAAAAACCAGTTGTTCAGTATCTAAAGCCATACGAAGGAAAAATATTCAGCTGATGAATTTGTTTTAGTGAAAACAAATTGCGAGATTTTTAACAGCCGTTGATTGATAATTGACCTGAGAAAGCCAACTGGACACACTCAAATTTCAGACCAGAAAAGAGAGAAGGAAAGGTGTATGTGTATTATAGTTGATTTTTAAAAAAGCAGTAAAGAGGTGGTGGGAGGACTTACCTGTACCCACCAAGTAGGGATAAGCACAGGGGGTCCATTGAAGAAGGAGGAAGAGGTTGTGGGACGAGCGTTGCCTGCAACTATTACCCAAAGTTTACCAAGTTTAGAAAATAATTATTTTTTTCCCAGGACCAAAAGCAGTGAAAACGATTACCCAACCACCTCATACCTTCACACCAGTTTTTGGCAGACACTAATAAAAGTGAATGCATAAAACAAATTAAGACAGATCAGAGATTGGACCAAGATTCAACAGGAGATTGATCAAGTTTGCATGTGACTAACTGCCTAAGTGTAACTTCAACATCAGTTTTGAGCCAGACTTACCAAACTTACTAAAATCAACTGAGCAAACTTCTTTAAATACACAAGCCAACTCTTACCAGTTTAACCAAGTATCATGTTTGATTTGGGGACAATTTAGATTGACAACCCTGCATAAAAACACTACTAATGAAATTATTGTATATTATACTTGAGATAAACCGTGATATATTTTTTCCCTTCATTCATTTTCAAGTATTTACTTTTTTTTTTTTTATTACTGTACATCTTGACTCTATTCGGACCGGCTCGAGGTGAAGATACTGACAATGAATCTTGGCCTGCCTGTGATTAAACTAATTACAACATGGGAGCAGAACAGGCCAGGAGTCGAAGAGACCAATTTATCGATCAGCCACATTGTTGAATATTTCAGATGACTGGAGAGAAAAGGAAACTATCTGTGGTTTCCATGAACCATAGGCTGATAAAGAAGGTGTTACGTTAAAACATACTTTGGAAAAGATATAAACAAAGACAGAAGTAACATGCAAAAAACTTGAGTTTCTGCGATGGACATTTATTCCTTTTATATTGACTGTATTGAAACAATGTATAATGTCTCTTCAGAAGAGCCATTTTTCCTTTTTGGTTCAGAAATAATTTATGAGAAGTAAAGATAAGAATGGGTAAAGATTGTCAAGCTCAAGTAAGTCTCATGCTGAGTTGGTATGGCTGAATCTTTACTTTATGAATAGTAGGACTGCTGAAAATATGTCCAAATGATCTTGGTTAGAAAGTAGAAAAAGTTCAGTTGTAAGTGGACTAGGGAAAACTAACAATCCTTAGTGGGAACACTATTACTGCTATCATATCTTGAGGCCAAGAAGAGAAAGAAAGAGATTGTGTGCTTTCCAGAAGTAGGGTTATAAAATCACACATGACCAGAAACCTTTTCCAGTTTCTTTAATGGGAAAAATAACTTATTTTTTTATTTGTTATTATTTCATTGGTTTTATTTCATTTGTTCCTACATATTTTATGGAATTTGAAGAAAATCTGTTACTATACTAAAATGTTTTAAGATAGGCATTAAAACTTTTAGTATTGGTTCTCAAACAGTTTGGGGATACCAGGTACTGTAAGCTTGGATGTGCAGTTGGTGTAATTAATAACAGCTGAAAATGAGAAATTGGATACCTCAGTTCCAATTCCAGTCAGGTTTGTGAAATTTACTTACGTACAAAGATATGAATGTATCTTTTCCCTGTCCATCTATGTGTTAAATAGTAGGGCCTATATCAAATAATCATTATTATCTCCAAAAAGATACTTACAATTTAAAACTATTTATTGGTTTTAAATAACTACAAAAGGTTGATAAGCCATAAAAAATTTAATTCAAATTCAAACAATAATTCTTAAAATATATTTGACAATATAATTCCATGCTCTCTTATATTGAAATGGTGAATTTTACAAACTAGCATAAAGATACTGATTAAAAAGTTTTTGCAAGCATTTGACAACATGGATCATAAAATAGAAAAACACCCACTGAACTGTTGTATGTAGTAGAATTTTAAAATCATAACAATCTTTTTTTCCAAAAAATCCCTATACTCCTGACAATAAAAAAACTGTATTATAAAATATTTCCTGCTCTTTGAGACAGTCTTATTTTGTAACATAACCTGTTAAGTAAAAAAAAATGACATTTTGATATTGTAGATAGTAGAAGTTTCCAGGTCTGGTAAGTGATCAAATGTTCAACATACTATTTCATCCTCAAAATATTCACATTTTAACTTTAACTCTGATCCAGTAATTTTTTTCAATATCAAATTTCTTAACATTTTGTACTATAGTAAAATATTCCCTGACAGAATCTTGTTTTAGTAAATTCATTTTCAAGCTATGTTTGGAGAGTTTACCAAAGACCAACCAAATTAAGCCTACTGCTAAATGAATATCAACAAAGATCAATCAAACCATTGCATGTATACTCAGTGGCTACACTCATGTCCCATGTGAATAATTTAATTCTTTTTTCCCTGCTTTTTGCCATCTGTTGTTTTGCCATTTTTTTTTAATTAGCTGGAAATGTCAAATTTTCATAATTTATATCTGACACCATTTCTTTCAGAAGATTATTTGTCCTCATATTTATATAAACTGTTTCTCTCAGAGAGCAGGGAATATTTTCTGATACAGCTTTTTATTGCCAAGAGTGCAGAGATTAGTATAAATTGTTGTTTGTTTGTTGAGTCTCCTAAAGTAACCAGCAAACCCTGCACAAACTGTTTTGAAGTTATCTTAAAATTTTAATGTGACAGCAAATACTTCCATTATATTTCATGAAATAAAGCCAAATAATCCAGGGTGATATTTAAAGCCTGAAAGATGAGACAGTATATTGCAAAAAAATGATAAATGTTCTTCATTTTTCAAAAGCAACAATAGCAAAGATATACTAGGAATGCATGGATTCTAGAAAGATAACAAAAGTATAACGGTATCAATTTACATCTAAATTCAGTGCTGGTGCTGCTCAACCCATGATTCACCACTATATATAGTGCATATTGCAATTCAATTTTCTTTTGTAGTTAACTACCAATAAGGGTATCATTATTGACATCACAGCTTCATTTAAAGATGCTATGGATTGGTAATTTGTTTATGAGTTTGATTTGGTTTACTTTGGTATAGTGAGCAGCCAGGGTCTTAAAAGATGATGATCCATGCTGAGTTGGGAGGATGCCAGCAGAAACTCAAATGAAAGGCTATGCAAATCAATTGTTTGAACAAGGTGTATGAGCGAAAGGCTAATCAAGCTGCTTGGTATCTGGTTTCCTCCATGATAGTTGGCATTTGATCATTTCAATTTTATCTGGTCAAGTAAATGATTGGAGATTCCAGTGCCATTCACTGCCTTGACCTACTTTGAAACTCAGAATAGGTCAACTTCCAAGAATGTGGAGCAGTTCTTTGCTTACACATATGTATGAGCAAAGAAGTGAATGCAAGTACCAAGTGAGCCAATTTAGGTAAGTAGATCTGGTGTGATGGAATGAACCAAATGTCTGGCTTAGGTGCCTAACACGATGCTCATGAAATTCCCTTGACCAGAGAACATCAGTGAACCATGAAAAGTGGTGGTTTGTCACTTGGTCAAATGAGTCATATTTCTAACTCTTTTCAACAGATATTGATATTCATGTTTGAAGGAGACCATATGCAAATATGGATCCAGTCTGCCAGCACAAGCTGTTGGACTTTGTAAAAATGTGTGGTGTATTCTTCTGAAATTTACAAAAATCAGTAAATTTACATCTGTCTTCTTGATAGGTATGAGTTACACAGATCATTTTGAAGACTTTGTAGCTCCTTAATGTTGCTTGCCAGAGGAGGAATGCTTTTTTTCAAGTGAGCTGTTGCAAGACTCACTAAATTCCCTGCAGCCACACTCAAGACACAAGTTGGTTAGACTCATACAACAACTCCAACATCTTGCAGATGCCATGCCACATCATGTAACCACTGTTATTCAGATAAAGGAAGAGACTGTGTATCATTATGTAGCCTGTTACTAATTATTTCATTTTATAACTTTGTTGTTGTTTGATCAAATCAGTGTAATTTTAATTATTGTTTGAAAACAGTAAACATACCAATAAAAGAAAACCTAGAGAATTTAACACACAGGACATAAGATAAAAGCAAGGGAAAGAGCAAATAAATTACTTAATGAGCTTGTGTGAATAGATGGCAGAACAAAGACAAATTGGGATGTTAAATGGGTTAAAAATTACTTAGAGCAGTAAAAGATAGAAAGTTGTGGAGAGAAATGATCGCTCATGTATTGGAAGAAGTTAGAAAATTATAATTATTAAGTTATAAGATTCTTAATATTATCAAAATATTTAATGAATTGAAAATGCTGTTCCCCTGTTGTAAATCTGCAAAATGAAAGCTACTAATGTTTATATGTTAGTATTTTCTTTCAGCAGTTAATTCCTTCTTTGATACACCCTGTCCCTTCAAGATAAATGTGATCATGACTCTCAAAACTTCCTCTCTTTTGTTGCTCAAAGTAACTTATTCTTTACCATCACTCTTTGTGCTTGTTTTGCCATCAATACATACATACTTGTCAAGTAGTTTACATATTGTTTCCACCTGCTTGTCATCAACATATCCTGTGAGAGTTAGATTCACCAGGCCTTCTTTTCTCATTGTATCCCAGAATTTCCAAGTGTTTCATTTTAATTATGCACCCTTTTTGGAGGCTTGTATCACTGTTTGAATGATTCAAATCCAATTAATTGCAACTTTTAAACTTTCTTGGGTCAAAAATAAGATTTTCTTCACTATAATTTTGTTAGCATGATTTGAGTTTTTTTGTAATTTTAAATGCTTACTAGTTTTTGTTTTCTTTTAATTTTCTATACGAGTATTTTATTTAAAAATCAAATATTTTCACGGTTAGATTATCATAAACTTTTGAGATTTCAACAAGTTTTTATTTGCTTTTAAAACCTAATAAATATGTAACTTATTTTTTCTTATTTAAGGAAAATTTATATCGTAATTCATACCTTAATTATAAAAAATTTACACAATAAATATTCAGATTTCAACATAATCTCTTTTCTTGTTAGTGTATTTAATTCAGTAAAAATAATAATCACATGGATCAAATATTATACATAACCGCCTTAAAGTTCTTTCATCTAAAATTCTGCTTGTATAGATTGTAAATTAATGTAAATTTTTGTGATATTAATTTCTCATATGAATTATTAAAATCACAAGGAAAATCTATTACTTTAGAGTATATTGTCTCTTACTCATAATGTATGTGTCTTCTAAACATTCTAGAGTAATCATAGTAATAATTCAAAAATTAAAAAAATGTCAACAATTATATTCCATCCAAACATTTTAAGAACTTTATGAAAATGAGTCATTTCTTGTTGAATCAGTTTTTCATGCTCAGAAAATGCATAGTGTAATGTGAACTGCAAATATATTCATAAAATATTTATTCCATGATTGTTTGTCTAATAAGTTCAATTTTGCAATTAAAGCTCATTCTTGATGTCTAGCCACTATAAAAACATTTGTGAATTTAATGCTTTTCTGTAATTTTAATGCCGAAAAGCTTCCTAAAATATTCTCTAAAAATTCTAAAAGAATTTTGTTTTTGTCATAAGAAAAACTTTTTTTTTTACTTTGACCAAAACTGGGCAATGGTGGTATATCAAGATCCTTCCTGAGCCTTTTATAAAATATAGAAAAATCTTGGCCTGTCACTGTAATCCACAACTTTTTTGAGAAATCCTGACACTTATAGCAAATCATGGAAATAAGCTGGTAAGAAAATAAAGATTTCTGAAAAGATTAAATAATGAATTGTATGAGATGCTATAGAGAATAAAAAGAATGGTGAAGCCTGAACCATTGCCTTGGATATCTCTAAAGCGTTCGACAGAGTCCAGCATGCTGGCCTTCTACGGAAACTGCGAAGCTATGGCATAACTGGACTTTTGTTGGACCTAATCCAGTCATTCCTCTCTAACCGCACATTGAAGGTGGTATTAAACGGACATGCCTCCCAGAACTACCCTACAAACGCGGGTGTCCCTCAAGGCTCTATCCTAGGTCCTACGCTCTTTCTGATCTACATCAATGATCTCCCTGATGCCATAACATCCCAAGTAGGCATGTACGCCGATGACACCACAGTTTATTCTCACCTCGACCAAAAATCTGGTGTGGGCGACAAGGTGAACCTCGCTGCCAAGCTTGAAAAGAACCTCTAATCCGTGGTGGATAGGGGTAAAAAATGGCTCGTAAATTTCAATTCTTCTAAAATCAAGCTGCTATCAATTAACCACCATAGATATCCACACCTCTCTCCCATTAGCGTGGAACAGGCTTGCCTCCCAGAGAGTAAAACACTACGCCTGCTTGGCCTGACACTCTCAGTGGACCTCAAGTGGAATGACTACGTTGAATCCATTGCTAAATCCGCTGCTATGAAAGTCGGCTTTCTGTGCAGGGCCCGGAAGTTTTTTCTGCCTGAATCCATCCTGCACATATATAAATCTACCATCCGCCGGTGTATTGAATACTGCTGCCACATCTGGTCGGGTGCCCCTGCTATTCTCCTCGGGGTCCTTGACAAAATACAACTGAGAATCTGTAACGTTATCGATACCGACTTGGCTGACCACCTGCAGTCACTCTCTCACCTGCGTGATGTGGCTTCCCTGTGCCTCTTCTATAAATACTTTCACGGCTTCTGCTCTGATGAACTTAGATCACTGGTGCCCCCTAGGTATGAATTTGCACGAGATACTAGATTAGCACCTAGGTCCCACCCTTTTACAGTGAAACCGATGAAATGTAACCGCAATTTCTACTCCAACAGCTTCTTTTCTCGCACTTCCTGCCTGTGGAATTCCCTTCCACATACTTGCTTCCCCAACGGCTACAATCTCCAGGAGTTTAAATGTAAGGTCAATAGACACCTCCTAACACACTAACTCACACCCATTCTCTCAAACACTCTTCCTATGTACCTCCTTACTCGTTTATCACCCTCCTTCTGACATCTCCTATATCCAGCCGCTCTATGTAACCCCCTGCGCTATAGTGGCAGTGGAATGCCTTGCTTGGGGTGATAGATTTAAAAAAAAAATACACCAGCAATAAGCTGTGTAATGCAAGTATTGTACTTTTCTAATCCCGACATCTTCATTAGTAACTCTTTTGTTGCACTGGTGCAAGATAGGCTGAAACCATGTTTATGTAAATGCCATAAAGAAGCCAGATGCCAGTCAGTAGAGATGATTTTTAAATAGAATGTAATCTGGACAGATGAAAAGTGCTTTAATCTTGACAGGCTTGACTACCACAGCCTTTTTGGATATGATTTACAAGATGAAAATCCAAAAATAGTTGCTCATATGTTTAATAAATGGTATAAGATGGCTTTACTAGCTAGGGTTATAAAGCAGACACCATCAAATGGAAGGGAAGTAATGTGGTGAAGGAAAGAAAAAGACAAAACCAAATTTCATGATCCAGTTTTAATTATTTTTTAACTAATGAAAGGGAGTGATTTACAAAACTGAGAGAAGTTAACAAGCCAGTGTGAAAAAGTCATTTGAGATATCTATCTAGAGAGAGAGAGAGAAAATGAAAGTGGAATCAGTCAGATGAGAGCAAAGATCAGATACAAAGACAATGTGACAAAAGAAATTTCAATTCAATGAACCTGACATAAGGTCTTGTCAACATACACTTGTTCTCTCTTTCCTTCTTGTGTACTATTTTCCTTTATCTCTTCTTCTTTGTCCTCACCATTCTTGCTGTCAACAAAAAAGAAGACAACTACAGCAACAAGACACTTCAACGGACTCATAAATATTAATGTAGATAAGTATAATTTTCCTTTATTGCTTTACCTTCCTTTTCACTTTCTCGCCATCTACTAAAAGAAAGGAACACAGACTTTATTACTACCTTGTTTATCTTTGTCTGCATACACTCATTTCACTACAACTATGAACTCTGGATTCATTTTACTCTGTACAATATTTTCTCTTTGAACATTTATACAATTAATAATTTCACTTCCTACAAATTCTGTTCTGTAAATAAATTTTCATTTAAACATACTGACAAAACACTTTTATTCTTTTCAACCTTCTGATGATGATAACTTGTAGGGAGTTCAGTTATGTTTGGCAAAAGGCCAGTTTAATAAACATGATCAAGCACTTTACATCATATGACTCGGTTATTTTAATTTACACTACTTAAATTCTGACTAATGTTCAATTCTTTATTGTTATTACAATCTGAAGAAGGTTAGAATATTGTGATAACAACAAAGTTGAGAACATTAGTCTGAATGTAAATAATCTTTTCTTAATAAAATCTATTGACTTTTGAACTGATTTAATTACTAGACATAATTTTTTGTTCACATACATTTAAAAAAAAATCCTACAAAAACAAGTCTTTGTTTACAAAAAAATTAAAATAAAAAATTGAATTTTTTTTTTTTTAATACTTTGTGTGCAGGATGTATTAGCACAGTATGCGCCTGTCTGGAGTAAAGAGATTTTTTTTTTTTTAATCATATCACCCCAAGCAAGGCAATAACACCACTGATGCGCAGGGGGCTACGTAAGAGTAAAAAGATTGGAAAAGAGAAAACTGGAAACCCCATCCTAACCAGGAAACAAGGGATGAGTCTCTTCACCTGTTCAATAGACGTGGGTGGAGTGTGAACCGGGCGATAGTTTAGTCTATCTACTCCAATTGAAAAAATAAAAAAAAGAAAAGAGTGAACAGATTGGAAAAGAGAAAGCCGGAAACCACATCCTAACCAGGAAACAAGGGATGAGGCTCTTCACCTGTTCAATAGACGTGGGTGGAGTGTGAACCGGGCAATAATTTAGTCTATCTACTCCAATTGAAAAAAAATAATAAAATAAAAAAATGAAAAGAGTGAAAAGACTGGAAAAGCAAAAACCGGAAACCGCATCCTAAACAGGAAACAAGGGATGAGCCTCTTCACCTGTTCAATAGATGTGGGTGGAGTGTGAACCAGGCGATAGTTTAGTCTAACTAATCAGAATTTTCATTCTGTCCTTCATTTATTACTGAATTTTTTTATCAGCAAAAAACAAGTATTTCTTTCATTGCAAGCAATTGTGTAAACTAATTGCTGTATATTGATCAATTTTAATTTATACACTGAAACAACATGATTGAAGTAATCCCTTTTTATCATTAAATATTGCCTACAAGAATTTTCGTGTAGTTATTATCAGTTTTTATAAAAACTATGTATTTATGATTAAAAGAAAATATTTGTACTAAAGGAAATGAAGCTGGTTTTTACAAGATCCAGATAAATGCTAATGTGCTTAAAAATCATCACTCCACCATTTTATATTTTTACTTACAAATTGTAAAGGATTCTGTTAAATTGAGTTTTAATTTCTGAGAGGTAATAGAAAAGAATATGGTAATAATTGTGAGTTCTTACAACTGGGCATTGTGGCTCCAGTGATAGGAAAATTATAAGTGCATGAAAGTTGACTAATCTGCAGAAACATCCTGAAACCAAATGATCTGGGGAAAAAAGTAAATAAATAAGCATTTTGCATCAGAAATTTTCTATTTAAAGTTAGATTGAATCTCCTTTTCAGTGGTTGCAATGAATAGAAATTCTATATCATTTGTGATTTGAATCTTTTGCTTTTTGGTGGTTTAGTATGAAATTAATCTATTGATGAAAATAACCGTTTTAGGCTGCAGATAAAATATTTTTAAATCTTACAAGCAGGTGAATGTTACCTTCTTACCCATACATTTATCTACATTGAAGTTTACGAATACCTATTCATTATCAATAAAATTTTCAGACTGATATTTTTAACTTTTTAGAAGAGCCTTTAAGAAACTGAAATTTTTTACATATACTTATTGGAAATTAATTTTTTTTAAGAAAAACAGTAATTTTATTAGAAGATGTAGGTTGTCTTGGTGTTGTAAAATTTAATTAAATGCTGTCATAGAAAAGAGATAGAATACAACATATTATGATATCTATGAAAATCCTTTTTTATAAATTTTCTTTAGAAAGAAAATTTTCAAAGAAACATGTAACTAAGGTATTAAAAATTGGAAAATATTGTGATAAATACTAGATGTAGCACATTATTTAGTTCTATTGTACTCATTAAAATGCCATTATTTTTAAAAACTGAATTTTTTTTAATTTTTTTTTATTTTAGTTAAGTGATCTCTAGGGTTTAGGATTGGTAGGCTTTTACAAAACCACAAATATCTACTTGATTGTGTCAGTAGTGTTTCCTTTTACATAAGAATTTTGGGCACCCACCACTGTTTTAGTGTGATAAGACTTAAAGGACGTCATTTGATTTTAGTGTTGCATTATATTACTCTTACTTGACACTGGATTTATCATGAGTAACCTTGCTTTTTAAAGAATGGACCTTAAATGAAGTGGAGTTTGTGAATGTCATGTGGGTTGAATTTTTTTATTGCTTCTATTTTTCTTGATTCAGGTTATTCAAAATCTTGATATAGCAAGTTATGTTAAGCATTATACAAGTAGCAACAAATAATTGCAAATAATGGTGAACATATAATTGAATAAAATGTAATTGTAATTATTTTTTTAACAAATAAAGTTCAGAAGTAAAAACTAAAATTATGACTCAACCTAATATATGGTTACACACAATTCTAAATCTTAAATGTTATTTTAGTAGATACCATATATGAGTAGATGCTATATTTATTTATTAAACAGTATATTTATTTGTGTCTACTGGCCTGAATATTTGAGAAACCTTATTAAAGAAAATATGAGTTCTGATAAATATACTATTTAATAAATAAATGCAGTGTTTACTCAAATACAAGTATCCACTAAAAATAAATATATTATAGTTGAGCTCAAGTCAGCATTGTGCAAAGTTATAACAACAAAAGGAAAAATTATACTTTGTTGGAAGTATATATGGTTATTGGATGTCTGTTGTTGTTTTTTATTATTAGTAGTCTACAAATTAGGGTAAGTCAATATAAGCATTGTTATTATGGTCACACTCAAGTCAGCCTTGTGCTGAGTTAGAACAACCAAGGAGAAAGATTGACCTACTTCATAGGTTGAAGTTTTTGGAAGATGTGTGAATGCCATGTGTTGCAAAGTGGAAAGAGATTTCAGTCATCACTGAACAAGGGAAACAAACTGTTCTCAGTTGGAACGTGATTACCACATGGTGCTATATCAGAAATATATCGAGAAAAGTGAAGAAAGAGAGTGAGGCAGAAGATGTTTTCCTTTTTATAGGTTTCAACAACACTACCTAACAATGTTTGACAAACCCAGTGTGGCAATCACATTTTTGGTTCCTTTATTCTTAGCATCATTAGAAAATGTATTTCTTTCTTCTTTTTTTCTTTTTTTGATTTTATTTAATTTTCCCCCAGTCCTACTGAAACATTTTTAAAGAAAACACTGCAATAATATAACAGCATATCCTTGCTCTAAGAATTATAAATCAAGTTTTTTTTTTGTTTTTTGTTACAAAAATTTAGTAAGAAGCTACTTTTCAATCATTTTATGATTTGATGATACCATTAGTATCATGATATATTAGTAGAAAGGTAAATGCATGGAAGCTGGAAACTTCTGTATTACTATCTATGCATTAAAATACCATTTTTACCTCACCGCCAAACATTTCTTTTCAAAAATATTCTGTATCTAATGTATCATTATTATGCATGGGAAAACTAAGCATTGAAAACTCTCACTGCACAAAAAATATATGAAGGATATTAAAATTCTTGTCCTCTGTCAAAGAAAAGACTGAATTAGTCATACATTTTTAAAATGCATATATTTTTATAAGCTGGAAAATATATTGCTAAATATTATTATCCTTATCTCTTGGTGATAAATTGTACCACATTGTACAATTTTCAAAATTAAAAAAAAATCACTTACAGACATTTTTTTCTTGTGTAGATGTTTGTAAAGAAATAAAAGTAAAAAGCAAGTAGTAAGCCATGTATTGTGTTACAAACAAAACAGAAATCACCTGACTTTTTCTAGGAAATAAAGAAAAAAAATCAAGTACCAAGGATTTATAGTAACTATTTTTCCATACAGAAGTCATGTATTTGCAAATGGCATCATTAAGTGTTATTCCTTAACCTTATTCCCAAGTTAAAACTTTACTATAGCTCTTCACTCTTTCTTTTCTTCTTTATTTTTCTTTTATTTACTTAGTTTCTCACTGATGATAAGATTTTTTTCTTAAGAAAATATCATCTAAGTTTGAGGGATAATTGCACATATTTAGAAATATATAGAAATAACAGATTTGTAAGAACATACGGTTTGTTACCCAAAAGTTTAGGAAACTTAAAGCATGAAATAACATCCTCAAAAGAATTGATAGAAAATGGGATAATATATTTACTGGTGGAGTGATTTCCTCAGATGTATAATATCTGGTAAGACAGAGGAAACTTGATTAGATAGCTGAATATATTGTTAAATCAATTTAAATTCACTGAATTTGACAGACATTATATTTTATAATTAGCTTTTGCTTCCTTTCAAGTCAATTTTTATTTTTTGGGTATGGTAAAAGTTTAAGATGATTTTTTTCATGATTAAGAATTAAAATGAATCACAAAATGACTGATTGATATCAATTGAATTTATACATTACTATTAATTAATGTTGCTACTTAACCAAAAAGACTTCACCATTTGCAAAATGAAATCTATGCAATTTTTACTTATCTGCTGGTGGTTTCATAAGCAAGTTTTTTGTTTTTTTTCAAAACTTATTGAACTAAAATACCATTCTTAAATATATTTAAAAGAAGTATAAATATGAACAGAAAATGACTTCAACATAATTCTTTAAATATAAAAATATTAATCAATTTAAATATTTTCAAAGCCATCAAAATCTAAAGGTTCAAACACTGTTGGGGGAAGATCATGTTAGAAAAAAGTTGTCCTTGTCATCATAGGGATGTACAGTAAAATAACCAGCCAGAATATTAATATTGAAATATTATTGTTCAACTTAGTTTAACAGCAAAGAATGAGAGTAATGATGCAGACAATTATATAACAATGAAAAGCAATAACATGTTCTCTTTAAACAAATTCTTAATAAAAAGTAAAATGTTGCATACCAATTTCTCTTAGATTTATGGCAAAAGGAATTATTTGTTAAATTAAGACAATCCTCCATGATAATTTATGAATTTTTCTTTGTAAAAAAAAATTAACTGAAAAATAAATTTTTAAAATTGTTAATTTTCTGGTTAAAATGTGTGGATATACTCGGTGTATATGGTTACTGTTATCAATAGCTTTTACAAACTTTAGGTGGAGAATTATCTTGGAACCTGTCTATCAAAGATAACAATGTCCATTTGAATACAACAGTTTCTGTCATAAAGTGTACATAGATTCACCAATAACTCTGTAACTTAATGATGAAAAAGAAAGAATCAATTCTTTATAGATATATTTTAACATATTCTCCTTATTTTTCAATGCAGTTAACACAACATCTGTCCATTAATCACATATACTGAATATCAGAAATTTTAGATCAGAATTCAGCTGATAGATATAAGGCTCCAGAATTAAGTGATTTGCCTTTTGTAAATCATGCCAAATACAAAAGTAAATTAAAGGTTGTTATTCTTTATTGGATTTCATGTGCTTATATAGAAATATTTGATATTAACCAGTAACAGCTTCAGTAATTGTTTAGACTTTGTTTTGTAATTAAAATTGTAACTGCTTTGAATTTTACATATAAACTAAGGCACCTTCACTCTTTTCATGATACCTAAGTTTTAAAATGAAATTTTATAAATGAAAAAGCTTTTTGATGCTTTCATTTTAGCTCTAATTGAAAGATAAAAGATTAAATTTGCTATTTCCAATAAACAAAATACTCTGTAGTGTATTTTTCAAACACAAGTTATATTGATTGAAATTAAGTTTTTGAATTTTTTTCTAAAATAGCTGATTAGCACCTTTTTAGACATTTTTCATCACAATGTAATTTTCTACATTAAAAAATCTTCCAAAAATCAAATATACATTTCTGAAACTTTACTTGAAGAATATATTATTTATTTTGAGTTAAAAAAAAAATAAACAAAAGAAATTTATTACTTTGAGTTAAAAACAAACAATAGCAGTAATTTATGTATCTTCCTACACCCAACAAGCTAAGGTGTCTGCATGTTTATCGCTATCCTATAATAACTTTTTATTAAAACATAATTTAAGAAAATGATAGGTGAACACTTTTTATAAAATTTTTATGCACTTAGTAATCTTGAAAATGTTGGAAATATTCTCCATAATGTAATTTTAGGAATGTTGACTTTAAATTTACTATAGTCATTGATCTTATTTTCTAATAATGTCATGTATGATCACTCACACTTTCAAAATAGGCACATTTTATACACATTAAAAAAAAAAAATTATTTTAAAAATCTTAGAGCATGATAATTTGTATTAAGCATTTCAATTTTTGCTTAGTAAATATATTCTTCACTTAACTTAACGTAGACAGTGTTTTGAAGAATTTTTAAAAGATTTTCAAAGCTATAAACTATTATAATTTAAAAAAGAAAAATAATGAAAACAATTTATGTAAAAAATGTTTTCTTTGGACAATAATGTCCTTTATATATATTATTTATAAAAGCAATAAAAATCTTATCTAATTAAATAATGTTATAGCTTTATTGCATTTTTTTTTACTATTCAGATTAGATTTTCAGGAAAGGAGTAACTGTTTGAAAAAAAAGAAAATAGATGATTTGTAATCTCAAAGGAGTCTTGTGTTTAACAAATAAAATAAAATTTGCAGACAGAATTTAAGTTTTAGAGATTTCATAAAATGAAGTTGGTTGGAGTACCTGATGTGTATGTATGTATGTGTTTGTGTGTGTGTGTGTGTGTATATATATATATATATATATATATTTTTAATTCAGATACTTCAATCCAAGGGAAAAAAGCAGGAAGGTAAATTCCAAAAAACCCGATCCTAATTAATATTAAAAATTTATTTTAATATTAAAAAATGATACAGGAAGAGAGCTCCATGTAATAAAATATTACAGAGCAAATATATATATTAAAAAAGGATTAATTCAAAGATGTTGAATAGCCATTTTCATATCGAAATGGCTATTCAACATCTTTGAATTAATCCTTTTTTAATATATATATATATATATATATATATATATATATATATATATATATATATATATATTTACCAAGATTTTATGAAAATATTAATTTCATAGATAAATGAATTTAATTGTGAATAAGTTCTGAAATTTTCATTAAAATCTGACAGTTATTTGATTTTTGCAAGAATTTCCAAATTAATGTGTTTTTCACTGAAAAAAAAATTGCTAAAATTCCTATAGTCAGCTTTGGCCCTATGTTGATGAAAAAAAAGATTTTTAACCAAAATTTTGAAAATGCTAGGAAGGATTAAAAAAATAATTAAAAAATAATTTGGTCTTTCCTTTAAATAATAACAATCATTTTGAGAATAAGATTTTGTTTTTATTAAGTTTGGGGGCTTTTTTTCATCATGCTGTGCTATTTTTTTAACAAAACATGGAGGTACCTATATAAACTATATTGCCTTAGTGCCTGAGTAAGTAAGCATGTTCTATATGCAATAGTTCAGTTTGACTTGAGATTACAAGGATTTTGAACATCATATGCTATTAATTTCTATTATGTATAAAGCAAGTTTCATTCTGCACCCTGTCCTGTCTTTTATGTCAAAGTGGTGTCAACAGCAAGCTCCAAGGTAGAATTTGTTTGTGCAATACAAAAGTTCAGGAAGGTTTGTC
This sequence comes from Ascarosepion bandense, assembly GCA_037127315.1. Lineage (NCBI taxonomy): Eukaryota > Metazoa > Mollusca > Cephalopoda > Sepiida > Sepiidae > Ascarosepion > Ascarosepion bandense. The sequence continues at coordinate 2,198,216 of JBBBDQ010000278.1, forward strand.
AGAAAATGGTCTCTCTCTCAACTGGAATTTAAGTTCTGATTGGTATTTTTAAAACTCATTGCAAGTTGTAGAAAGCTGGCTATTTCAGTTTGTTTGCTCTGATAGGTGAGTTTCTTGGATAAACAAAGGATTTTTAAATAATATTTGTTAAATTATTAAAATAGGAAACTCTTTGTTGAATGAGTTATTTATATAATTTCAAAAATGACTTTAAAAAATATTCTAGATCTTTAATGCAAAGTTCATTAATCTGGAATGTTAATACAGAGACTTTCCATATTTCTGTCTAGTCTAACTCCTCAATATTGTAATATTAAATGTAAATGTGGGGAAGGTCTTGCATACCATCAAATACAATATCTTTGCATGTAACAATGCTTTTTAAAGTTTAAAATCTTTATTTTATTGATTTACTAACAACCTGAATATTTCATTGGTACCATTGATTAAAAATGGTATTTTGTGTATATCACGTTAACATTTAAAATTAACTATGAAATAGTTGATGCTCATTTTTCAATGAAAAAAAAATATATTTGTCTTTTGGGAATATATATATATATATATATATATTTTCTAGACATATTCTATTAAATATAAGAGACAATGAATGTCTATTATGTTTAATCATGAGCCGTTCTAAACGTCGTATTTTTGCTTTAATTTCAGTTGAAAATAAAGACAAAAATTCTCCAACATTTGGATAATTATTTATTGGTTTTCTTCTAAGCTTTCGGCTCACATGAGCCATCTTCAGAGAGGTAGTTTAAACTGAAATATTATAAAATCCACCATCACCGACGATTTTATTTTGTGTTGACATAAAACTCCGCTTGGCAACGGCAATAGTTACCAAAAATAATAAACGCAGTTCTTAAGTTTGCGATGCGGTTTTATGACGTCACACCGCGGGATAGCGCGAAATGACAACAAAACCATCTAGTCAAATGCAATGTAATATGTTATTTCCTGTTTTAAAGTTGATTTTATTGAGTGTTGGTTGTTTTGATTTGATGTACATGGCCTCCAATATCTGCAGGTTCCTCTTACTGTGTGTATGAGTAAGGATCACCGTATTGTTGACCAAAATCTGTCTGATATTACCTACATGTTTATGTTTTTCAGAGAAATGTTGTTTAATAGTACTCTGATCAGAAAGATGACATGTAAGTCTACGGGAGAGCGTGGTTGTGGTAAAACCAATATATGTACTAGGTTTTTGAGTAGTATCAGAGATGCAATCTCTGAATGGGCATGTAAATTGGTACACTACATTGGTTTTTTGTAAAGAATTTAGTTTATTTTAATTTGTTGATCAATAACGGAGTTAGGAAATCCATTATTGACTAGTGTTTGCTTAATGTTGTGTAATTCTTTATAAAATATAGATTTGGAAGAAGATATCATTTGTGTGCGTTGAAGTAAGTTTTTTATAACAGCTAACTTATATCGTTGGGGACATTCACTATTATAATTAAGAAGACACGAATTTATGCTAGTTGGTTTCCTATATAGAGAAGTAGTAAATTTATGTGTGCTAGAATCAATGAATACATCAAGGAATGGGAGTTTGTTATTAATATTAAGTTCTAATGTAAATTTGAGGACGGAGTGACTTTCAAATTTGTTTTTAAGATATTTAATTTGATCGATATTCTTAGCTAAAACAAAGATGTCATCTATATATCTTACATATATACAGGGTTTATTGTTGTCATTAATTATTTTATTTTCTAGATTTGCCATATAATAATTAGAAAAAAGGGGACCTAAAGGAGATCCCATCGCAATGCCATCTATTTGTGTATAAATATTGCCTAAGGGGTCGTGAAAGGGTACTTGTGTGGTGCACAATATATATATACACATATATATATATATATATATATATATATATATATATATATATATATATATATATATATATATATATATGTATCCAAAGAAATAAGAAAAAAAAATAATTGCAACATTCAATGTATATATGTATATACTGAATGCATATCTTGGTTTAAGATATTGAAAATAAAAGACTTCCATATTTGTAAGATACAATATCTGCAACTTTTACCCATCTATTTCAGAGAAAAATCTTAATGAAGCACTTGATTTCCCCAAGCAGTTCATAAACCTCAAAATGGAATGGATGGAGGTAATATTTCACTGCAGAAGATCAGTGTTAATTCATGAGGGCAAAGCATAGATTAAATCAGTGGCAGTGATTTTGACGTACCCCAAGGAAGTTTTGATAGAGTTGAAGTTGCAGAACTAATAAGCACATATATATATATATATATATATATATATATATATATATATTAAGCAAGTTGAATAAGATTGTACACATAATCATGGATTATAACAGGGATGATGGCCTAATGGTGGTTCCAGATATAAAAAGGGCTAATTATACTATTCAAAAAAATATACATAAAATATTCAGACAATTGTTGGTACAAAAATAGCCTAGTATCTGGATGTAGAATTCAACCTCAAAGATGGCACACTAGCCATATTTAAAGCCCAATACAATTATAAAATATGTTAACACTAGGTCAAACCACCTTAAATCTGTAATTAAGCAAATTCCTAAAGGAGTGCAATGCAGAATATCAAATAATTCTTTCACAAACAAAATATTCAATCAAATGAAAAATATTTATGAAAAAGCACTAAAAGAGTAGTGGTGTACAGAAAGTTTAGTATTCACTTATCAAGCACAAACCAGAAGCGAACTCCAGGGTAGAAAAATCATATGGTTTAATCTACCATTTAACTTGCAATTACAAACAATAATTGGTAGAATGTTCTTTAAATTCCTCGAAAAGCATTTTCCAGCTAATTCAGAGTTAGATAAGATATTTAATAAAAATAATGTCAAACTAAGTTATAGCTACTCCAAGAATTCGCAAAGAATTATTAAATCCAATAACACTAGATTATTGGATATGGCAAAAGAAAAGGAAACCGAAAGAGCATGTAATTGTAAAAATACGAAAGATTGTCCACTGAATAGAAAGTGCTGCATTGAAGGAGTGGTATACATGGTTGAGGTCATCGATGAAAATGCTAATTTCAAAAAGGTGTTCATTGACTGTACTGAAGAGCCATTCAAAAAGCACTACTACAACCATACCTTTTCATTCAGGCTAGAAAATCATGCAAGTGATAAAAGGCTGGCAGACTGTGTATAGCAGTTCAAAGAACATTATAGAAGAAAGTATTGTGTGAAGTGGAGCATTTTAAGGAAGGTGAAAATGGGAAAGAATCATTGAGATATTTGCTGCAGACTGTGCCAGGAGGAAAAATTGGCCATAATATCTTTTAGAAATAAAGGCCAATTGTTGAATGCAAAAAGTGAAATAATGTCAAGCTGTAGGCATCTTAAAAAAGAAATCCTGGGTACTTATGATCCCGGATGAATCTCTAGTTTCCATCAATCTTCTACCCACTTTTTGGTAGTAATCAAGTCTTGTTTCCTTTTTCAATGAGTTTTTTTTTTGTTCTGCTCTTTCTTTTCTCCAAATTATTTTTTCCTTCTCTTCATTTACTCCTACTCGTCTGGTATTAGTATCTTTTGGGAGTGACCTCTATTGAATTTCCATTCATGTGACTGAAGAAACCTAATGGTTGAAACCTGGTAGCGTAGTGTGTATTCCAAAATTTATAAGTTTATTCCTGCTCTACTTTCTCCTGATAGTATTCAGCACAGTTTTTGGTGTTTAATGCCTTTGAAGATGGTTATTTACTGCCTTTCATCCATATATATATGTATATATATTCCCAAAAGACAAATGTATATATTGAAAAATGCATAGCTTTATACATGTATACATTGAAAAATGTATACATTTACATGGATATCTATCATTCCTATATATATATATATATATAATTATCTTGGACATGACAATAGACTACATCCAGCAGCAAGACCTTAGATCAGACGGTTTTGAGGAACTACCTCTTAATTGCTGTTGTTCCTAGAGTGGTAGCACCTGTTAATGTCTCAGCTATGGGCATATTGTTAACCCTCAAACTGAGGGTTAACAATATGCCTTTTTATGAAAGTATAAAAATAGATTTTTATAAGTGCCAGTAATACATTTTGGGGTAAAAATATTACCAGCAATACATTTAAAAAATAATTTTCCAGCAATACATTTGACTCTCGATAAAAAATTACTTTACAAAAATATGTCAATGAAACCTGATCTACAAGCTGATTTCTTACAAAGAATACATATTCTGTTCATATGGACCTATCTTAAAAATACTTGTCGACATTAAATAATTCATTGAGGTTGATATACTGTAAAACACAATAAGCCAAACCATATATATATATATATATATATATATATATATATATATAATAGCGATGCTGAAAAGAACTTGACTCAGTCAAGAAGCAATTTTCAAAAAAATATTGTTTAATCCGGTTTTCTTTTGGCTAAGAATTTTTCATTATCCCTCATGTTATTTTTAATGAATAAGTATGCAGTTTATTCCTGAAGATGTTCTTACAAATAAAAACAAAAGCTTATCACCACATAATTTGTATATTGTCTTAAATATACAAAATGCATGCTGTAAAGGATCCTTTTTTTGACCAACACTTTTTTAGAAGAAAAATTGGTACCTTTTTTAGATAAATAAAACAAATTCACTCAACAAAAGCCAAGTATATACAGGAGGATTAAATGAAGAATTGTGAATAAAATTGAAATTTATTAATAAAATGAAAAGAGAAAAAAATCTTTTTTTCACTCGCAGCCCTCCTAACACAAATAGAACAAACAAAACATTCTTTTTGTCTACAAACATGTTCAATGTAATTTTATATACACTCAATATATATGTTCAATATAATTTTATATACACTCCAAAATTTGCAAGTGTTTGGCTGACTGGGCTTTGTATAAAATAGTAAATGCTCTATCCATTTACTTGACAGCACATCCTGTCATAAACATTTAGTTTATCTTAGAAGGTAACAATGTATTCTTCTGAAGAAGTGTTGATTGAAAAAGGATCCTTTAAAGAATGCATTTTGTGGTAACAAAATTTTTTAAAAATATTTTCTTGGCAGATACCACAGAGCTATTACTGAGGAGTTGAATTGCTTGGTTTGATTCTGGCACATATTAAATTCTCTTAGAGGCAAAAAAGTTGTTTTTGTAGTCTTGTCCATCTTATAATGTTTTCCTGCATTTTATTGCCTGCAAGTTATTTAATTTTAAAATAGAACCATGTCTTTCTATTTAACAAGCCTTTATTAAGCATAAGTCAGAAGTTACTATGCCTATTGCTTACATTTGTACCGTTCTTCTTTGGCCAAGGTTAGGACTGACTTATTGTTTTTTTTAATTTTTTCAATTCTTGTGCAGTCAACTAGTCAGCTACATTTTGAATAGTATATAAATTTGGAGAATCAAAAATATTTAAACTGCCTCATATCTAAAAGATTTGGTATGGAAAATGGGGACAGACACTTATTCAATTTTTGTCAAATTTACAAAGATGGAATGTTTGGTCCTCTCCAGAGGGTTGGATTTCTACATTGCTCCAATTGAAATTAATAAAGAACACTTATTTGCAGAATTTGAGTTATTTTATCTTCAGTTGTATTTGCACAAACCAGTTTTCTCTGAAAAACTCTCCTATTTGTAAGATAAGATTGGCTGACTTTTCTTGTGAATATTCTCTCTTTCCTGTTGATCAAGATTTTCTTACTTGGAGGTGTGTCCATTACCAGACCATTACCATGATGTAGTGTAATTTTTAACAAGCTTGTCCCACTAGAATCATTAGTTGAGTAGTGAATAGTGATTTCAATCCCATACTTTTGGCTTTGTGCCACATCTAAAGCTGCACTAAGAAAATCATCATTAATTCTTTGAAGACTAGGTGGGATATCTTTATTACTAAACCCAACAAAATTTCTGGAATTATTATTTTGGACAGACAGGACTGATAATAAAAGGGACACCATTTTAAGTGATTCTTCCAAATTGGTCCTGTTAACATTTGTGATGGTACTATTAGAATGGAGATAAAAATGCTGAAATGTCTGCTCTCTATATTTAAAAGTAGGCTTCTTTCTAAATTAGTGCATGACCATACTAGATCCAAAGGATCCCAGCAGTCATCCATATATGGTCTGCCCAAGACTCACAATGATTAATTTTCTTAATAGTGAGATCTGTACAGCACAAATTATATAAATGGTTGGCTGAATTATTGCAGCTGGTCTCAGATCTGTATTCTTCTTTTTGTGTTTCAAACTCATTTCAGTTCTTTATTAGAGATTCAGATTTGTGTTCTGTGAACAAGCTTATGGTGTCTTTTGACCTTGTCAGTTTATTTACCTATGTATCTCTTCAGGACGCTTTACAGATCTCACTGGTGCTTTTTATAGGGTCTCTTTCTTGAATTTATGCATTTAGCTATAGAGCAGGTGAAATTTAGTTGTAATGATATTATATATGCCCAGATCAGTGAAGTTTTTATGGGTAGCCCCGTGGGTTTTGTTTTAGCTAGTATTTGTGTTGATTCTATGAAAATCTTCTGTTTGAAAGATACCCTAAGTCCTATATATACTTGTGTTATGTAGATGATACTTATTCAGTATTTGATTCCATGGATGCTTTCTACTTCTAACTTAATTTCCTCCATCTGTCCTTACAGTTTACTGTGGACATGAAGAGTGATTCAGAGTTATTCATTTTGTATATGCTGGTTGAACAGAATAAGGGAGTCATACATTACCAGTGTTTATTGCAAGATTATATTTACTGGTTTGTACACAAATTGGAACTTTTTATCAGCAAGGTATAGCAGTTACATCTGATTTTCACTTTTGCCTATTGTGCATTGATACATTCTTCTTGTAAGTTGGACAGAGAAATGGAAAAGACTTATAGTATTTTTCAGGACCATGATTACCTGAAGAATGTTATTAAATGCATGATCGAATGTAAGGCTAGAAGTTTTAGTGTTCCCATAGTTTTCAGTCCTTGTTTGTGCCCAGTGTATTTGAAACTACCATGGTTAGGCAGAGATATCCAGACACTTACAAATAGGGTATTGGCATGTGTAACTTCATGTATTGATGCTATTAAGTTACATGTTGACTTTGACTCTGTTCCTGTGTTCTCTTTGTTTGCTAAGGGTAGTTTGCACTACCTTAACAGTAATTTTGCTGTTAATAAATTTAAATGTCAGTGTGAGGCTGACTATATAGGGTGAACAAATCAATACCTTGAGACAGATTGCTGCTAATATTAGATGAAGTGTTCCAAACAGCAACACACACTTAACGCAAACAGCTTGTGAGTCAGTTATCGGGAAACATTTGATAGATAAACCAGGATGTGCTGTCAAGTACACAGATATAGAACTTATCATTTTATAGAGAGCATGGTCATCCAAACACCTACATATTTTGGAGGCAGTGTATATATAGTTACATCAACCGATTCTGTAGACAGAAAAAGATTTTTGTTCCTTGTTTCTGTTGGGATTGCTGTGAGTAAAAACAATAATTTTTATTTTATACTGACTAGGAATCTATGTGCTTTGGTTTATTACCATATTCCTTTTTTTTCTTGTTGTTTAGTAATAAATTTCTATTTTGGTTGCAATTTCTCATTTAACACTCCTGTATATACTTGGGTTTCAGTCTGTAAATTTGTTTCATTTTTTTATTTAAGAATGTACCAACATATTCTTCTGAAGATGTGTTGCCTGAAGAAGGATACTTTAAAGAATGTGTTTTAGTAAATTTAAAGCTATCTAAGGTGCAATTGATAAATTGTTATCTAAATTATGCAGAGAAGAAAATAACACTGACATCTCATTCTAACAGATATATTTACTAAAATTACACAAAAAAGTATTGAAATGCTAAAGAGTAAATTTATTTAATAAAATTACCATTGGCTTCAACCAAAGCCTCCAGAGATTCTTCTACAGCTCTTCAGGATAGTCTGTTTGTTTAAGTTTGTGAATGCGGCCATAATTCTTGCATTCAGTTCATCTTTGGTATTATAAGGAGTTTTGTTAGTCTCTCACTCAATTACATCCTACACATCATAAACATCAAGGGGTGTTGCAGTCTGGGAAGTTACATAGCCAGGGGTGTTGTGATTGCAGAAATTGTCTGAGAGCCACATCTGAGTTATTCTGCTTGTGTGGCATGGTGTAGATTCCTGTTGCGAGACATAGGGTCTTCCAGCAACCACAGGGCAGCACTATTTCTTCAAAGCACTTGATGTAGGTTTTCATGTTGAGTCTGAGGCCCTATGAGATGAAAATATAAAGTCGCTCTCATTTCAAAACCCATGCTGTTGACTGGATATATCTTCCAACTCTTTCTGAATTCTCTGCGCTGTCCTTAGATTGACACCCAAGCACTCTGAAATGTTTGTATTGGAGCTTCTGGCACAAATGCCAAGTAGTATAGCATGCTGTTTCCAATTTTCTGGCAGAGCTAAATGTGTCATGATGCTTTTTTTCCACAGACAGGGCCCAACTAACCCTATTATACTGCACAGTCAACAAAATCAAAACAATACACATGCATGAAATTAAAAATATATTATAGTGACAATTTACCTACCTATTGCACCCACTCTGTGTATTGTGTGTGTGTGTGTGTGTGTGTGTGTGTGTGTGTGTGTGTATTATTTTGATGATGCTTAATATAGATATAGGCAATTCAAAAATGTCATTGCAAATATAAACTTGTGGCAGATAAGAAATTAATTAAAATCAACCTTTTGCTTCACTTTTACAAAAATTCACAATGACATGTGAAATCCAGGTTTTCCCCAAATAGAAAAAGGATTGACTATCTGCTTAAAGAAAAAGTAGGTGTTAAAATGATTTTTGACAAGGGGAGCAATTTGTAAGATCAAAATGAAAGTAAGTGTGAAAAATCTAGATTACAATAAAAGGACTTCATCAGTCAGTCAGAGTGTCAGATGGGAGCCTTTAGACAAATATCTACAATGTAACTTCAAATTCAAGGGACTGTCCTATTTCTCTTTTTCCTTATCTCTTTCAACAATTACTACTACAAACATTTTGTACAACTCTACCCTTAACTTTTTATTATGTTTCTAATTGAGCATTAACTTCTACAACTTGTGTTATTCTTTCCTTTTAATAAATGTCTATTATAAAATGCAAAATGTATATTTTATTCTTCTTATGCTATTCCACACAATTCCACATATTCCAACTTGCTGACAACCAACATTCTGATAATGACAATTCTGGATAAAACTTGTAAGCTGTAGGGAGTTCAGTTAAGTCTGATACAAGGCAAAAAAAAAAGAAAAATTAACTAGCTCTCATACGCTACAAATTAATGAAAATAAATGCATGCATATGTTCAAAAAGTGATTTATTCACACTCTACATTAAGAAACTATCTTTTTTTGACATTAACATAAGTTTATTTTCCTGCATGCATGCAATAATATACATTATGAGTATCATTTAGTGATGAATTATCCTGTGCTTCTTGAACCTGTTGATTTACAGTTTTAGGTGGCATGATTGAACAAGTCAGGTGGCATTCAATCATATCTCATACACTTTCAATGGGAAGCACATTTGGCAATTGTGTCAATGAGGGAATTTGCCAAATACAAGATTAACTGTAGAACATTATCCTGTTAGAACAGTTCATTGACTTCCCTGTTGTGAGAATTGCAATATAATAGGTTAAACAGTTATTTGGGCATATATGATGTTAAATGTTCCCTCCAGAAACTTCCCAAAAAAGTGACAGTTTTAACTTATAACATTTCACACAATGATAGCAGGAGTTGGTATGTTGTGGACAAATATGTTCTTGAAAATGTTGTTCTCCAAATCTGTTTTGAAAGACTATCACTTGCATGAAAGTAAAACCTGTTCTCATCACTGGACATTACTGGTGACTATCTCATGGCATCACTGTATATATGCTAATGTTATAGCATTAGTGGAAATCTGACTCAATGTACGCATATAGTTCTACTGAAAATAATTCCTGATGGTCAGTGTTAAATCTCCTAAAGCCACATTTGCTTGGATCTATACTATAAATGTCATGCAGTTTCCTATAGTTGCTTTAACAATGCATTAATCATAACAAGCATCTGTATAATGTTGCTATTAATAACATGCTTTATGGATATAGGAATACTAATTTGACCAATATTGCTAAAGCACTGCTGACACATCACATCCAATTTACATAGTAATTCACTAAATTAATTATCTTGGCTCTTGAGAATCCACAATAAGATTCCTCTCACATGGCTCTATTTGAACAAAAGGAGCATGTTTCTTTTCACAGCATGACACCTGCTTGCACTTTCACCATACTGAACATTATCACAGTATTCTTCACTGTCTAAAGCTTAGGTACAGATGGTGCACAGATATGAGTTAGTCATAAGGTGATCAATGGCTTTGAAATCTTTACAAGAATATCTATTCCCTATTATCATGCATATACTGTACCTGGTCAGTATTGATAGCATCCTTCCGTGTGTGATAATTTCATTTTATATCAGTGTATAAACATCTATGGATAATGTATAATTGGTTTGATAAAAACATAGAAAAAGTAATTTCTTTATTTTTTTTAAACATTCATAACGCAAATGATATATCAAAATTTTTGAAGTTGCCATTAAAATCAGTGTCTTCATTCAATTGACTAATTAGAATCAATTATAAAATGTATTTGACATTTTCTGGCAGTATCTTATATAATTGCATGAGTTATATACTCAGATGTTATCTATTTATTGCTTCAGCATTTCTTTGGAAATTATTATTAACTAGAATTTTCTTATATAAAATGTATTGACTCTTATCTTGGAATCTTATTTCTGTGGTAAGGATTCTTCCTGTTGTAATTATCCAAATTGTACACAAGTATCAGCTAAGATTGATGGTATAAGGGAATGAATCCTACTTGATTTTGTATGAGATAAGATATGTCATTTTCTCTAGAAATGGCTTTTATATGTTAATAGTGGAGAAATGGTCAGGCTTATCACAAGGGACAATCTCAGACTTCAGTTCTGATTGGTGTGTAGCAAAAATAAATCACCTTTTATATTCATCTCTGCATGTATAAATTCAGGAAAATATACTCTTGATATAAGTCATTATTTTATATTTTAAAGCATTTACTTAAGAATTTTAATTTTTTCCACTTTGATTTTTTTTGTTGAAGTTAAAAAAATAATGCACTTAATTTTAAAGAATCTTATTAAATTCAATACTAAGGGATTTTGATTTCAGATGAAATATTGTCACTTATTAATTTTAGTTGCATATCTCTTTCATCCTAACTCTTACTGCTTTTATTAAAACTTCTCAAACTATCATTCTTTAGCCAAAAGTAGAAAGCCTCTATCTTTCCCAAGAAATTGTAGTCATTCACATATTAAATAAAAAGAATCAGTAAAGAGACATGATCACCATGAAAGGACATGGCATTAAAAAACAAAAAGAAATTGGGTATCATGCATTTTTTCAGACTTACTTCTTGAAAAGGGTGATTGAATATTCTGTTTAAGTTTAAGGATATACTATAATGTTTTGTGTATAGACTATTAGGGAGTATAAGATGCAGTTAAAAATACAGAGAAATTCCAGAGAGGAAAAAAATCTTATTTTCATGTATAACACCTTATTTTCAAATAAAGAAAAGAATATTTTGTTTACTTTTGTGATTCATAAGCATTACAAAACTATGACAATGAGTTTTGGAGTCAGAACTCATTGCCAAGTATTGGGATACTCATTGACATTTCCTTCTGTGGCCTTGATTTGGTTACCAACATTTGATGTTAATATGCTATCAAGGTATGGAAATTGTTCAACATTATCAAAGCCCAGTCCACTGATGGTGATTTTGACTCTAGATGTTGGTTGATATCCTGGTTGTGGTTGGAGCAAGTTGCTCAGTTGATAGTGAGTCCTTAATGCATGTACACTCTGGAGAAGTTGTTCACTAAGTTTTGGATGTCTTCTTGGGTGCAGTTGTCCTTGGCACTCTGTGATTGTGCATTTGTTGCTAGAGACCTGGACTAGATGTGTTCTATGTTGGAAAGACTACCATTAGTGTGATATTGAAGGTTGATTTCTGGGTTGTCATCTGGAATCTTCTGAAGCATTGCCACTAAGTAGATGGAGAAGAGGATGTGAGCAAGTATGTACTCCTGTTTCAGTCCTCCTATGATGAGGAAAGAGTCCGAAATCACTAAATTAGCAATACACATTGAGAAAATAAATAAAAATAAACTTGAATAAATATTAGCTTGCTTCTTTGTTTGATTTTAATTTTTGTGAAACTCTGAGGTATTTCTTTCAGAATTATTTCTGTACTTTTGAAAAGGGCTGTTTGTGAAGAATATAAGATCATTTTTCTTTGCTTATAGGCATCCAAGATCAGAAAGTGGATGGTCATCCTTGTCAAATCCTTCAAACTCAGATTTTGTCTTTTTTTGTGTGTTGGAAAAATGGGATTGATTTCTAGACTAAAATAGAAAATACAGCACACTTTTGGACACAATTTTTGAATGAAAAATACTTGCATCTTATATTTACAATATTATGGTACTTTATTTAATTGATAATGTGATATACATGAATATGCTTTTGACATTTATAATACGTACATATAATCTATTGGATTGGCTTAGATGATTCTGCATTTGTTGTTAGATGGCATTGAGAGAATTTAGTTTTAATGCATTTCATTAATAAAAAATTTGTTTTAATTAGAGCTGTCATATATATATGTATATATAAAGACAAATATATTATTTTGTATATTATGTGTTTTTAGTTGACAAAGAAGTGGAAGTGCTATAAAGTTTTTGAGAAATTATAAAATTTTCAACGACTACTGCAGCTTTTGTCAGTTTTTGATATTGAATATTTATTTTTTGGGGAATGAGGTTAGATTACAATTTCAGCAAAACTTATTGTCCTCAATATAAGAATCATCAATCCTTTGGTTGTGGCACTTTATAAAAAACTCAGAATTCTATTCTTGCATAAATAAATAGATAATAAATAAATAAATAAAAGAACATAGAAAATATACAAAGAATATCTTGGTCATTACTTCTTATATAATACAAGGAGCCTATGTGGATACTTAGTAATAAATATATATATATATATTCTAAACATATACTTTTAAATATAAGAGACAATGAATGTCTATTATGTTTAATCATGAGCCGTTCTAAACGTTGTATTTTGGCTTTAATTTCAGTTGAAAATAAAGACAAAAATTCTCCAACATTTGGATAATTTATAACATATATATATGTACTCACATGCATACGCACACACTTATAAACATCTTCTTCATCATTTTCAAAATGGTGAAGAACAAAAATGTTCATCTATTATTAGCATGTTTTAGCTGTTATTTTACATGAGCACTGTTTTATTACCATCATCATTGTGTGCTATTATATAAGCACCTTTCATTGAATATGACTGACAACTTGGTCTTTTATTGAATTTTTCCAGCATTCTAACGTTTTTCTGATTTTCAGGAGTTAAAAAGTTTAAAGATTGTCTATAATTTTTGTTGTTCCAAGTGCTTTTGGCCAGTGCTTTAGCCATTATTGTCACCCATATTCAATGAAAGATGCATAAAAAAGGTAGCTGCCCAAATACACACTAATATATATATATATATATATATATATATTTTAGTTCCACATACTCACGCAGAAAGAAAAAAAAACTGGATTTTAAAATTAAATACATATCAGCTAGGGTTAAATAGGGACTCAGGTATTTTGAATCTTTATAAATATTTCAATAGTTAAACATTTTTTAGATACACTTAAAAAATGTTTCTTTTAAACAACATTTAAAAATATTATTACAGTTAGATATATGTTTAAAAATATTCAAACTCTATTGCTTTCTACATCACACGGCGGACGCTTTTCGCAATGAACGCTTCTAGTTTAAATTTTAAAATCATTTGTTTCTGATGAAAGGCCGAGGCCAGTCTGAAATATCAAATATATATATATATATATATATATATATATATATATATATAATAGAAATAAATAAATACTGTCAAAAAAATACATTTTTAACTTACAACTTTTTAGTAGTTTTTCCTATACATATTAAGACAGTATACATGGATTATCATTATGCTATATATATATATATATATATATATATATATATATAGTAATTTTGTTATTACAATGGTTTATAAAAGAATAATATCACTACACAAAAATTTTCATGTTTCAGGTGATATGTTAAAATAGATGGTGAAAATTATTTATTTTTATAATATATGATGAATTCATGGTTATTTAGAAAATTAGGGAGTCGTAGTTGAAGAAAATGCTTTATGTGTGTCAATATTGTTCAATCAAAAATGAGAAATATGTAACCATGAAGTTTTAATATTTGGGTTATGAAAGGGAGCAGGATGGCTTGGATCTAGGCATGTCACTTTAATTTTGTCTGGATAAGATACATAGTAGGACTTTAGATTTTATATTGATATATCCCAGAAAGGAATATCAGTGTAAAGATTAGTGGAAGAATGGTACTCGACACAGGAACACAATATAACAGATTTATTGTACTACTATACAATCAATAATAAGATACAGATCAGCAATCAACGAGTAGGAGCGGAATAAACTATCAAATAGAGAATGCCTTTGCCTAAGATGTTTGCGCTCTCTCCACTTGTCACCGTCCTTTATAGTCTAGAGCATTCCATTCTCGGAGATGGCAGGATGTTCCACTATAACATATATATATATATATATATATATATATATAAAAGTAAAAATCTAGCACACAAAATATTTGTACAGTTTGAGGAGAAGGTACTGAGAATAAAATATTACTCCATTTTTGCAATGTAATCATCTGTATTCACCATTTTATTAATTTCCTCCAGCGTTACCGGTAACTCACTAACGGTGTTCACCAGTACATCAGTAAGTTCCTTCTCTTCTTTTAATGCTGCTATCACAGTTTCCTCCAACAACTCAGAGTTCTTCGGAATTAGTCTTGAAAGACAATCCGCATGTGCGATTTCCTTAGACAGGATAAATTTCATGTTAAAATTATAATTTAATAAGATTACACTCCATCTTTGCAACCTGTTTGTGGAATGATTAGGTACACCTTTTTTAGACCCAAAAATCAACAATAAAGGTTTATGGTCGGTTTGTAGCACGAATGATCTACTATAAATGAATCTGTGAAATTTTTTCACAGCATAAATTATAGCTAGCGCTTCTGTTTCTAGCTGGCTATAATTTCTTTCTGCTGGAAGCAATGCTCTCGATGCATGAGTGATAGGTTTTGATACGCCATCCTCGAATTTGTGTAACAGAACAGCTCCTATGCCGTATTCACTCACATCCGTTGCTACAATTCTTTGTTTGGGTCAAAATGTACTAATGCTATATCCGACAATAAGCACTTTTTGATTTTTTTAAATGCTTCATTGCATTCCCTTGTCCAACACCATTTTTTATTTTTTTCTAATAATTTGTTCAATGGTGCTCTTCGGTCATGCATATTAGGAATATATATATTGTAATCATTTGCAAATCCCAGAAATGACTGTAACTTAGTCACGTTATCCGGAGTAGGCATATTTTTTATTGCTTCAGTTCTGTTTGGGTTAGGTTTCCTTCCCTTATGATCAATTATTTGGCCTAAATATTTAATCTTATCCCTACAGAACTCTCACTTTTCAAGTCCTACCTTAAATTCCTAATTCCTAATTCTTTTAAAAACTTCACGGACATGCATTTTATGTTCTTCCATATTTTTACTTTTTATTAAAATATCGTCCAAGTATGCCATTGCATAATCTAGGCCCGGCAACATCATATCCATAATTTGTTGAAATGCACTAAAGGCATATTGGCATGGCCAAGGATACATTCCAGAAACTGAGTAGAGTATTAAGAAACAGGAAAATTTCACTGGATGTTTCCAGTGAAATTTTCAGTACTCTCTTTTTCCAGTGAAGAAGAGAATACTGGACTGCTATGTGATTTTTATCCAGCATTCACTGCCATATTGAAAGATAATCTCATCAGAGATAAGAGAAAAACTGGAAACAACCAAAATGAAGAATGCTGAGGATACCATGGACTGAACATGTGAGCAATGACAAGGTTTTGGAGAGGATAGAAATGAAAAGGAAACTGATACTCAACCTCAGGAAAAGAGCTGAAGTTTTGGGGACATGTAATGTGGAAGCCAGGCTTGGAGAATCTGATACTCACTGGATGGATAGAGAGAAGAGACAAAGAAAGAAATGCATGACATACTTGATAGATTTGAGCAGATAAAAGGTGGAGCAGGGTTTGGGAGGGGTAACAGGAGAAGGAGTGTTAGGAGCTACAAGGGATAGGAAGATGTGGAAGGCCATGATCGCCTACATCTTGAAGGAACACAGCACATAGAAGAAGTGGCAACAGTCTTTTTCCAAACCTGGAAAATATAAAGATGTAAGAATCTTTGTCTCTCTTTCTGATTATGGCAACTTTATTTTTTCTTTTCCTCAATTGTTATAAGCAATAAAACATTACAACAAAAGTCTTGTTATCACAAGATCAATTTTGTGGATACTGAGTTCTAACTTTTCCTGTTAAATAAGTGATACACAGTTAACCTATAATTTGATAATTTTAATTTTTTCTTTGATCTTTTTAGTTACTTTATAGTGTAGTAAAATGTGTATCTGTATTACTAAATTAAATTTTTTTTAATGTATATGATGACAGAAGATATGCTATTTTTTTACAAGGGTTTTCAGAATTCTTGAGAGGAATGCCAAATGAATTCCAGAATATAAATTAATACATTATTTGGAAGTTGAACCATTTAAAAAGATTAATGGATTTTACCAGTGAAGCAATATTGATTTCTTTTTTAAATTTTTTTTTCAATTCATTCAAATTCTTAATATTAGCTCTGGATAATTGTAATCAAGGGATGAAGGCAATCATGATAAAATATCTGAAAAAGAGAAAATGAAAATTATTAAATGCTGCATGCATATTTTTATTGAGTGTTTAAAATCTTTGATAACATATTTTAAATCACAGGCAAATAAACTGTTTCTGCTGTTTGTATTATATATAATTTTGAAAATTTTTCAGTTGTTCGAAAATTCCAGTCCCACATTTGTAAAAAGTTCCTGTCTGAGCGTTTGAAAAGTGGTAAAATCAGTCATTGTAAATTGCCTGAAGATACCAAAAGGTTGAAACCTAGGTTGTGGAAGTAACTGAGGCTCATCCCTTGTTCCCTGTTTAGGATGTGGTTTCCGGCTTTCTCTTTTCCATCTTTTTCACTCTTTTCTTTTTTCAGTTAGAGTAGATAGACTAAACTATCGCCCATTTCACACTCCACCGTCGTCTATTGAACAGGTGAAGAGGCTCATCCCTTGTTCCCTGTTTAGGATATGGTTTCTGGCTTTCTCTCTTCCAACCTTTTCACCTTTTCACTCTTTTCTTTTTTTCTTTTTTTTTCTTTTCAATTGGAGTAGATAGACTAAACTATCGCCTGGTTCACACTCCACCCTTGTCTATTGAACAGGTGAAGAGGCTCATCCCTTGTTCCCTGTTTAGGATGTGGTTTCCGGCTTTCTCTTTTCCAATCTTTTCACTCTTACGTAGCCCCCTGCACATCAGTGGCGTTACCGCCTTGCTCAGGGTGATATGATCAAAAAAAAAAAAAAAAAAGAAGAAATATATATATATATATATATATACACACACACACACACACACATCAATCCAAAAAGAAGGCAAGAAACAGCCATCCTTCTATGAACAACAAAAAACTGCTCAATACAAAAATCAAAATTGAATATATAGAGCAAAGATATTTAACAATAGGTTAAAATGCCAACCAACTACACTATCAGAATACTCATAGAGGTGTCTTGCTGAATGAGAAGATGGAAATTGTGTCAAAATGCAAACATTTAGAAAAGAATCTTCTTGGTACCTATGAGCCCTGATGAACTTATGAATTTTTTTTTTTTTTTTGAGGAGAAGGCAGAAATGTGTATCAATAGAAGGAGAGGATGGTGTGATTTTTGTTGGAGTGGTCTTGTTTGTGATTGATTTTTTTTTTTTCCTTCTTCCTTTTTATTTTTATTGTGCTGGTGTTTGATTCATTTTTATTGCTTGTGATTTTAGTATACATGTGAGTGAGTGTTTAATTGCTTTATATTGGGTGGTTTCTTTTATTATATTGACCTCTTTTTATTGATTTGACCTTTTTCTTAGTGTGTTGTTATATTTTTCGATGTGATGGTTTATTTTTTCTGGGTCATGGTTGGGTGTTTGTGTTTTTGTGTATCATTGTGTTTGTGGGTTTTTTATTTTTCATTTTGTGATTATGTTATTTTCTGTTTTTTGTCATGATTGAGTATTTGTATATATTTTTAATTATTTGTATGTTTTGTTTTTATTTATTATTTTTGTTGATGTGATTGAGTCCTTGTAAATTTGTATTTATATTTTTATTTTTTTAATTTAATTTTTTTTTATATTGTATATTTATATTGTTTGTATGTTTTGTTTTTGTTTGATTTTGTTATTTGTGTAGCAAAGTAAGGATTTGTTAATATTGTGTTGTTGGTTTGTGTTGTTATTGGTTTTAAGTACATTCTTGTGTTTGGTTATTTTTTCAATATTTTCCATGCAGCTGTAGCTGATTATATTTTTCTATTTTTGTTTTTATATTGTTGTTGTAGAGTTGGTTAAACCAGATTATGTTTCTTTTTCTATTTGTTTGTTTTCTCTTCATTGGTGTATTCAAGTTTATTTGAGTATCTGCTATTTCTTAGTGCTGACTGGTATTTTTTTGTTCTCACTGAATTTTTTTTTTCATAGATACCCTTTTGTTTATAAATATGAGTATGTGTTTGAATATATTTAGAGGTTTATTGTTTATATATATATATATATATATATATATATAGGGTTGTTGTTTTCTTTTCTGTAGGCTTTGTATGTGGTGTTGCTTAAGTTGAATGTTATATCTAGGAAATTTACGATTTTTAGATTTGTTTTTATGTCTATTGTAAATCCTTTTCTTATATTTTCTGTAGTTTTGCTGTTATAGTTCCTTAGAATTATAAGTCTGTCATCTTTATTTAAACCTACATCTTTTTGTTGATGTTTTTCTTAGTCTTTTGAAGATGTAAATGCCTATAATTTCACATACATCTGCACCATCGTAGCTTTCCATTTTTACGTCAAAGTTGTAGTCATTGTTGGTATTGTTGTTGGTGGTATTGCATTTTTTTGCCATAATTTGTTATGGTATAGTATGAACTTTCTGTGGTGTTTGATAATGTTTAGGTCTTCTCCTGAGATTTGCAAAGTTTAGTGCATTATTTAGTGTTTGTTTATTGATGGATGGATAGAAATCTTTTATGCCTAATTGTATGAATGAGCATTCATCTTTGTCGGAAATATTGTTCAGCCAATTGATTGTTTCTTTTGTGATTTTGTTATTGGTTTATTTATAGTTTACACCTTGTTTTTGAGCATATTTCTTCTATTTGTTTATTTATTTTTCTGATGATAGATTTTGTTTTGTTTATTAGTCTGCATGTTGGTTTATTTAAGAAGTTATCTTAATTGTCTTTTAGTTTAATGATGGTTCTACTTTTGGCAATTGTTTGGTTCTGTTGTCTAGTTTTAATTTGGCAGCTATGATTTTTGCTTCTTTGTTTCTGTTGTTTTCCATGTTATTCTTGGTGGTTTTATAGAACTTGGTTATTTTTTTTTTCAACAAATGTTTTGTTGTCGTTAGTGCTCATTTTGTTAATTCTCCTAGATTTGTCAGCTTTGTGTGTGTGCTACCGAGTGCCCGTAGCTCAGAGGTAGAATCACCGACTGACATCAATTCAGTCAGGTTTCAATCCTGGGTAAAAAGCAATCAGCTGTCTAACCGTACTGATGAGCTGTCATACAGCGAAACAGATCTGTCTGCAAATGACACACATATATATATATATAAACATGTTACGGAAATTAACGAATTTTAACGAAACTTGGTTATAAACAACTGACAATTTGAAATGAATTGTTTGAACATTATTTTTTTATCGATACTCGTATTTAAGTAGATATTCTATTTTTTAATTAAACAGTATTATATATTTATATCTACCGGCCTGATTATTTACAATAAATTTTTATTATGAAAATGTGTGTCATTTGGCAGGATTCAAACATGCAACCCCTATCTATCTTCCCCTATACAGATAGGAGTCGTTGGTTCGAATCCTGCCGAATGACTCACATTTTCGTCATAAAAATTTATCGTAAATAATCAGGCCAGTAGATATAAATATATAATACTGTTTAATTAAAAAATAGAATATCTACTTAAA
Source organism: Ascarosepion bandense (assembly GCA_037127315.1). Taxonomy (NCBI): domain Eukaryota; kingdom Metazoa; phylum Mollusca; class Cephalopoda; order Sepiida; family Sepiidae; genus Ascarosepion; species Ascarosepion bandense. The sequence goes on from JBBBDQ010000278.1 coordinate 2,218,680, forward strand.
TACGAGTATCGATAAAAAATAATGTTCAAACAATTCATTTTATATATATATATATATATATATATACACACACACACACACACACACACATATTATCCTATGTCTATGGCATGACTCAGAGTTTCATGCGTTATGCAGTCATCAGGTGCTTATTTCAAACTGACAGTTTAATAGATTTGAATTTAAGTTCACTCATTATTACTTTTAGCAACTATGAATTAAACCCCCTTTATTTTTGCTTCTTACATTTTTAATTCTTAATTCTAAGTTTTACCTCGTAATTTTTATTTTATCTTATTTGTTTTTTAAATTTTTAAATTTTAATTTTCCCTACATTTTTATGTACTTGTAATATTTGAATATTTAAGACTCATGATTTATGCCCCTTTGATTTCTTATCCCTGCATTTTATTATTTTTTATTTTAATTTTAAATTTTTATCCACATGTAACTGTAGAATATTTAAGTTTTTTATCTTGTTATTAAAAAAGCAGTAACTTAAATTTATAAGATATAATTCCCTTGAACACTGAGTGAACTTAAATTCAAATCTGTTAAACTGTCAGTTTGAAATAAGCACTTGATTACATAATGCATGAAACTTTGAGTCATGCCATAGACATAGGATAATATGTATATTTGTTAATATATATATAATACAGCTTTGTTCATACATTGAGCACTGTTTTATTAACACCTGAATAATAATACTATACATATATACACCCTCCTCATATGTATATTTATTAATTTACATGACTATATATAAGTGTTTTACTTTTTGTAAAATAATTGATTTCCTGTATCATAATTTGATGAACTTTTATTAAAAATATATTAAAGAAGCATTTAAATCAGTTTTTTTTTAAATGTCCAATTGTAACCATACCAATGAATACCTACTAAGATCATACACTCATAGATGAAAGTATTCTAAGATTTTTAAGTAATTGTTCTTTTGTAAAAGATCCCGGTTACTTGAGCATTTGAAAAATGGTAAAATCAGTTATTGTAAATCACCTGAAGATACTAAAAGGTAGGAACCTATGTTGTGAAATAACTTGTTTTTGAATGAAAAATATTCAAAAGTTCTACAATATAATTGTATTGAACACTTTTTAATACAACTGTGTACTGGTCTAATTTAATCATGACTAAAAACTAAGTAATATGTACATATATATGTAAGAAATTTCAAATAATGTGTTTTTGTGATATATTTTACTAGTTAGACTTAAAACAACAGATGTAGTCTTACAAAAGGATGCTGAGGATAACATAAACTGAATATGTGAGCAATGATAAAGTTCTAGAAAAAATCCAAACAAAAAGGAAACTTATACTTAACATAAGGCAAGAAGAAGAGAGGAAAACAATGCATAACCTACTTAGTAAGTGTGACTAAATGGATAGTGAAACAGGGTTTGGGAGAAATAACAAAGCAACAAAATCTTTTAAGAGCTACAAAGGACAGGAAATTGTGGATATCCATGATTGCTTATGTTCTGAGAGAACATGGCACATGAAGAAAATTTCTACTTCATACTTTCAAAATTTATGCCAAATATAAAGTTGATATTTTTGTTAAGTCCTGTCAAAGTTTTATATTCCAGAGTGTAGCCCAAACAACAAAACCTTTCTGTCCATACTTTCATTAAACTAAAACTAATTTAAAAAAATATTTTGAAAGATTCAAATATGGGAATTTAACCAATAGGCGGGTTATGATTGAGCTCAATAACCTGTGCCAGAACTCAGGCTCTTTACTTGAACTCAATACCAATAACTGTCACGACATGGATCCAACAGGCAAATTTGACACATTGCCATTCACTGGGAGGCAACTGATGCAAGCCTCCACTTGTTATAAAGCTCACATCCAAATCTATTGTGAAAAATTGGAGGATTCATGTCAGCACATCAGGCCAAGACTCTTATGCTGCCTTCCACCTCTGGCCTGGTGACTGCATACTCACACAGTCCTCTGGTTCTTCTGAGCATGATGTCGTGTATCATTCTCAAGACGTGCACACTCCACTCTGATCTTAGGATCACACAAATGGCAATGTGGAGCTGGTCATTTTTACCGGCTACTCTGTCTCAATCGTGTGGGTTTGGTTGTTTCCTCTTTGGTACCTTCTTCAGAAGTACCACTGAGTTCATCCAGTCCAAGGTCATTGGGTGCACTCCTTGCTAATATGTCTTTCTGTGCAGATTTCTCATATATCATCAGGGCTTTATCATTTGAGGAAGTAACATGGCCATTGGTAGTATCCATCCAAAACACAGGTCAGACATCTGTTACATGGCATGGAATTTTGTCAACAAAAATGAAGTAATGACTATAGATGTCCATTACTTTCCCTCTGTCAAACTGCATCATATGTCTTCCTTGTGGGCTCTTTACCCAGACAGCATCCCCCACATTGTAGAGGCTAGAATCTGTTTTATCAGTTGGCAGAGCTATATTGATACTCTTTATGCAAGTCTTGGAGGTATAAATTAAGTTTGCTTTTGCTGTTGAAGCCGTCATATTATCCTTCAGCATCATGTTATGCCAGTACACTACTTCTGGGATTGATCACCATGTTCTTGTCATGATACATTTTATGATGGGATCTTTCAATTATTTCATTCCCTGATGGCATGTGGGCACAGCAAAAGTGCAACCAAATACCCCAGACTTTTGCAAAATTTTTTTTCGAAAGCATCACACCATTGTTGGTGAGCAGCACAATTGGCAATCCCCTTTCACAAAAAAACTGTTTGTACTAGCTTCAAAAAACGATGGGGACTGCAGTCTATCAACATCAGTTAGTGCTAGCTTCCAAAATGGGTCACATCCATCCTAACCCTGCCCTGATTCTCATGTATATCAAGCCTGCCTGGCTTCCAATATATTGGGGCTGGATCTATTGATTGACATTCTTTACAATCTTTAACCCTCGCTTACATTGCTGCTTTAGAGATTTATGGGCTGACTAACTTCACAAAATATGACATTTGTTTCATGCCAGGGTGTCCACTGGATTGATGAATGACCAGTATATGAGCAAAGTATAGGCTTTGTGCAACCACAGCACACACTAGTTCTATGGGTTCAGTCAATGCCTGATCAACATTTTGGAGGCCATCTTGGTGCCCACTCTTGTCTGTTCAGATAAGGTGTCTGAAACCCAGAAATGCACACATGCATAGTCAGTTCACAGATGATTCCTTTTTGCCTTCTATTGCAGAGGAAGTTTGATGGCTCACAATACAGCATCAACCATAGCCAAGTTAATGTGCTTATCCTCACATACTGGCTGTAGCCAGCTCACATCTTCTGCTTCACCACTCTTCACAACCCTTCCAGTGGCTAACGAGCTTACATCTACCCAAACAGTGATATCTTGTCCACTAATGCGCCAGTCACTCTACACTGGATCAGTCTGCATCACTCTCACCAAAATGTCTGCTATAATTTGGTTCAGGAGTGTGTCTTGTATTTTGTTGTCCCATCCAGTTGTTATGGTGTTTGCTCTTTGCTTTACAAATGTGGTCATGACATGCAGCCAACTGCACACTGGAAAATGTCAGTCAATCTCTTGCATACCGAGAAGATAGTTTGACGGGAGACTGTCAGAAGCTCGCTTCCACAACGCTATTACAGTTTTCCATACTCCTCCCAGACACGTAAACCAAACATGCATGCGCTATTCTTCAACTATTCTGGGACATTGCTGGTTAATCCAAATTGCTCTAAATGCTCCTTGATGTGGGCTGCAGAACACACACTTTCATCAATATAGATGTCATCAATATATGAGGGTGTAGCAGTGTTAACAGTCTCATTCTGCTTCTTCACAGCATTAACAATGAACTGCTTGATGAAAGGTGCAATGTCAAGCCTGAATCCCAAGCAGGTGAAACAATATCTTTTTTCCTTGGTCACTACTATCTGGAATAGCCACAGGGAGTTCTTGATGTGTACTTGAAAATAGGCAAGGCACAGGTCTAACACTGCAACATTTGATCCTTGCTGTTTCTATTCTCTTAACTTTCGCAAGCAAATGTCTGTGCTAGCTGTATATGTATCTATGTACTTATTGAGCTCATGGTAATCTATAACAGGGCAAACTTTTTGTTTACTATCCTGTAGGATGGCCATCAAGAGGATCAGACATTTTTGAGATTCAATCTCATCTTCAGGGTATAGAAGCAGCCATCCATTATCTATCCACATCAGTAACTCCTGTTTGTACTCCTCTTGAATCTGTGCAGGGGAGGGATATTCCAAAAGCCTGCTTTTTAACATGATTGGTGGTTGGTCACCAAACCACTTCCATGAGACAATCTAACTCCATTTTTCTTGTTGTATTCTGCACAGAAGTTGGGCTCATTAATGGTGATGGCAGCACAACTTGGTTCATCACACTGGGGAAATTTTACCTCAACAGTGTTAGTCATAGATGTCCTCCCCAACTGTTTGATTGTATACAGATCAAGTAACAAATCAACTCCAAGTAGTTCTCTGTCCACAATCAAAGCTTCAACATTGGGCCAAGACTCATATGCTGCCTTCCTCCTCTGGCTAAAGTGTGCCTGGTGACTGCATACAAATGCAGTCTGCTGGCACTTCTGAGTATGATGTTATCTATCATGCTCAAGACATGCACAAAATATCCACACAAAAAAAAATAAACGTAACTCTTTAATAATTATATTTCAAAAATATGGAAAATTAATTAATTTAATAAAGGCATCGGTTTGAATCATCAGATCTGAGAAAAATGTTCAAATAAAAGTTTCGTTTATTGACAAAGGAAATGCTTTTGTTTAATTCATTTTTACAAATATATAATTTTTAGTGAGGAAATTGTAGTTCCACTGTAATCAAATGGGCTTCCAATGTATAGTAAAAATCTTTTCAACCTAGTTAGGGTACATATTTTATTATTATCCAAGGATTTCAGTGTCCCAATAGAGAACCTATCTCCAACATCTGATGAGAGCATAATGAGTATTCACATATATTTTTAAATATATGAGATGCTGTAAAGTTTTTGGTTTGAATAAAAGATAAATAATAAATATAATACTATGCATTCCAGAAGCTGAGTAGAGTGTTAAGAGACAGGAAAAATTCTCTACAGAAGTGGTTCTCTACAGAAGGATGCTTAGGATACCATGGACAAAGCACACAAGCAATGATGAGGCTTTGGAGAGGATGGACACTAAAAAGAAGCTGATACTTAACATCAGGAAAAGACAACTGAAGTTTTTCAGACATGTCATGAGGAAGGAGGGCTTGGAGAACCTGATGCTCACAGGACAGCTGGAGGGAAAAAGAGACAAGGGAAAGCAGTGCATGACATCCCTGATGGACTTGAACAGATGAATGGTGGAGCAGGGATTGAGTGGAATAAAAGGAGAAGGGATATTAAGAGCAACAAGGGATAATGAGAAGTGGAGGGCCATGATTGCCTATGTCCTGAAGGGACACAGCATATAGAAGAAGATTGCTAGTGCTGGGGAGACAACTCTAGTGCAGCAAAAAATTAAATATTAGTAAATTGTCGCCACTTCATATTTTTAATTTTGTGCTTGTGTGTTGTTTGTTTTTGATTTTGTCTATTACACAGAATTGTAGGATCATTTTGACAGCATCTGTAAGAAAAGAGAAAGAGCATCATTCTAGCAGAAATTTAGAAATGGCATGCTGTATTCCATGGAATTCATGCCAGAAGCACCAATACGAACATTTCAGAGTGTTTGGGTGACAATCTGCAGATTATGCAGAGAATTTGGAAAGAGTTGGATGATATATCCAGGCAAAAGCATAGTGTTCAGAGTGATCACTAGTGATGGCAATGTTATACTTCCACTCATCTTCACACATGACCTCTGATTCAACACAAAGACCTACATTGAATGCCTTGGCTCAAAAGCGGGGGTGGGGGCTGCTGAAAGACCCTATGCTTGGCAACAGGAATCTGCATCATGCCACACAAGCAGAATAACCCAATCATAACTGTCAGACAATTTCTGTGACCATATCACCCTTTTCACTTGGCCATCTAATTCCCCAGACTGCAAAATCTTTGATTATGTGTGGGACATAGTTGAGTGAGAGACCAACAAAACTCCTTGTAATACCAAATATGAAATGAAAACAAGGATTATGGTAGCATTCACCAACTTAAGCAGGAGGATTTGCAGGAGTCATTTGGATGTCGTGTTTGAAGCCAATGGTGATTTTATTGAATAAATTTACTCTTTAGTATTCCAAGATATTTTTGTGCAATTTTGGCAAATATATCTGTTAAAATGAGATATCTGTATTATTTTCATTTTTGCATAATTTAGATGAAAATTTATCTACTGTATCCAGTATATTGATCTCAAATTTTAATTTTTGTCTCATCACTTTTTTGGGACATCAATCTTCCTGCATTTTATCAGATTTTGTAAGTCTATGAATGATCAAAGCGTGACAAAAAGATTCTAATAAAATCATTCAAGAAAAAAACTAATTCAAAATATAAAATATTGTATCATAATACCTCATTTTAGAAATGTAATGGTTGATAATTTTCTTTTCTTTTTGTAGAGGTTAGTTTTTATTTATTTTAAATACTGTAACAGTTATTGAAAATTTTGAAGAGATATGAGAAAGCATGAAAATAAACAGTTAATATTAGAGTGAATTCATTAATATGCATCTATTCAACCAACTGACTGTAACTAAGTAGGTTTTTGTGTTTTGGTGATTGTGTTCTTTGCTGCAAAATCTTATTTATATTAAGTAATAGTTTTAATTGTTATGTATTAATTAGGAAATAATGTGCCTTTTCTATAAATATTTTCATGATTCTGATGAGCTGTCCACTGTGGTACCTAGACTTTATGAATTTAAGTGCACTACTAGGTTGGCAGCAAGGTTACATTAATTTACAGTTAAAATAGCGAAATGGCTCCATGCAACTGCAAGTTCTATGCTAACAGTTTCTTTTCTTCCAGCTTCTTGCTTTCCAGTCAAGTTATATTTCAAAAATTTTATATGCAATGTTAATCATTTCTTTCTGTCTTCTTAATTTCTCTTCTGTTATTGTTCTCTCTCGTTAATAATGTTTGCTTTTTTTCTCTATTTTTTTATGCTCTGTAACTCTTTGCATCTTAGTGGCGTTATTGCTCTGTTTAGGGTGAAATGATTTAAGAAAAAACAATATTCTTTTCACAGGGAAAGAACAATGAATATATTATATTACCATAATTTTGAAGAAAATAATATCTTCAAATACATCATCTCAAGAATTTTAGCATAGGAAACTTGTAGCTATTAAATGTAATCTCTTCGTTGAAGAATAATATGTATTTTTTCTGTACTGATTTTTTTTTTTTCATTGACTTTTATCTCAATCCCCTCCAGGAATGAGGAGTATTGGCTCAGGATATGTTGGCCTGGTATTTGAATTTAGGAATGTCTTTCTATACTTTGCTTTACCCAAACTCAAAATCTCATCCTGTACTACTATTTCATACATAGCTAAGTGGAGAGAATATAATGGTATATGATAAAATATAGTTTAAAGGTATGCTGTATAAAGTGCTCAATATCAAGGATAGAGCATATATAAATATAAAAGTAGACATTGATGTCAACATCGAGAGGCGACAGTCTGTTTCATGCTTAAACACAATTCTCAGGCCATATATATATATATATATATATATATATGTGTGTGTGTGTGTGTATATGTATACTCATTGACAACAAAAATATAATTGCATCATCCACATGCAAAAAAGACTAAAAATAATGAAGGCCTTATTAATAAAAATGAAAAACACTAACACTCAGTAACATCAACTACAAATATGCTAACAAGAAGCTTACCATGTTCAGTACATCATGCATAACACTACATACATTCTGTTCCACATAAAATAACATTCATCCACGAATTGCTACAAATATAGCCGAAAGCACTTAGATAAACAAAATATCTGGACAATTTTTATATAATTTATATCCTCAAAAGAAAAAAATCATAAGATCACATGAAAAATTACATAAAAAAACTTAACCATCACACCTTGTCTGTCATTTTTAATGAAACCTGCACAAAAAAGAGATTTCTGCCCAAATATATATATATGTGTGTGTGTGAGTGTGTGTGTCTACACACAGTGTGATTGGTAAATTATCACCATTTTCATATTTTTAATTTCACATGTTATTTGTTTTTGATTTTGTCTAGTATAGTAGGGTCAGTCAGACACCGTCTGTGAGAATGAGATCATGATGCAATTCACTCTGCCAGAAATTTGAAAATGGCATCCTGTAGTGCTTACAATTGATGCTGGAAGCTCCAATACGAATATTTCAGAGAGTTTGGGTGTCAATCTGAGGATGGTGCAGAAGATACAGAAAGAGTTGAATGAATCTAATGGTGATTACAAAGATATGACAGCTTGGAAAACTCACTCTGATAAGAACAAAACACTTGAATTTGTTGGTTAGATCCTTTGATTCAACATGGAGGGGTCTAAACCAAGTGTCTTGAGAAGTAGTCAAAAGGGTGGCTACTGGAAGACTCTGTGTTTGGCAACAGGACTCTGCACTATGCCACACAAGCAGTAGAACCCTTTCAAGGCTGTCAGAGAATTATGCAACCACATCACTTATAACGTCTAGCTGCCCATACCGTAACCCCCTTGATGTTTATTATGTGTGGGGCACAGTTGAGCAAGAGACCAACAAAACTTTTTGTAACACCAAAGATGAACTGAAGGCAAGGATTGTGGCAGCATTCACCAACTTCATCATCCAGAAGAGTTTCAGGAGATTGCAAAGTTGTTTGGAGGCAGTAGTTGAAGCCAGTGGTGATTTTATTGAATACATTTACTCTTTAGTACTTGAAAATATGTTTGTGTAATTCTGGTCAATATATCTGTTAAATTAAGATGTCAGTGTTATTCTCATTTTTGCGCAATTTAGATGACAATTTATCCATTGTACCCTGTGTGTATATATATGTGTGTGTGTGTGTGTGTGTGTATATATATATATATATATATATATATATATATATATAATGTGGCGGAACCAGTTATGGAATGCAAATTGTTGAGTTTAGTTGTCAATATTTACGTAATGCCCTCTCAGCCTATGGTTCACCAACACCACAAATAGCTTATTTTTCTCTCCTCAGTTGTTTGAAACATTCATAAATGTAGTTGATCGATAAATTGATTTCTTTAACGCTTGGTCCATTCTGCTCCATGTTAGGATTAGTGATTGCAGACAGGCCGAGATTTGTCATCAGTATCCTGCCTTGGTTTGATCTGAACAGAGTGAAGCTGTACAGTAATAATAAAAAAATTAAATAAATACTTGGAAATGAATGATTAATAATAAAAAAAATATGATTTATTTCAAGTATATTATACAATGACTTTGTTAGTATTGTACATGCAGTGTTGTCAATCTAAATTATCTCCAAATCGGATGCAATACTTGATTAAATCAGCAAAGGTTGGCTGGAGATTAACGGAGTTTGTTCAGTTGATTTTTGGTAATTTCTTGGTAAGTCTGGCTCAAGGCTAATGTGTCAATCTTAGGCAGTAGTCAATCTCCATTTGTCCTCTTGATATGAATCTCAACTCTGTGTCTCTCTTCACTTTTATTGGTATTGGCCTTGAACTGGTACAGATGCAAGGGTGGCAATTGGTAAATTATAATGAAAATAAATGTAATGGTAATATTAGCTGTTTCCTTATATGGAAACATTTTTGTATTATTGACCAAACAGCCAGTGTTACTTTTTGTTGAAATTTATAAAATCTCTTTTTTAAAAATATATTTCAGAAAAATAGGTTTCCTTAACTGCTATTACTTTTTCCAGAATTGAATGGAGCTTACTTCTTAACCTTTTGTTTGAAGTAGCACGTAATGTCAGCATACTGATTATGCCATTATTTTCTGTTCAAGTTACATGTAATATCTATTTTACTTATTATGACTATTGAATGTTCTCAAGTGATATAGTTTTTGTTATTTGGTACAGTTCTTTGTGATTCTGTAGCACCAGTCCATAAGGTTTGAAGAAGCTGGTAAAATTTGTTTTGTTCCCCAAAGGCTTTTACCCCGTCAAAACTTTCTGAAATATCCTTAATTCCGTGCAAATGTATATGATGAACTCAAATCAATAATTGTTTATTGAAGAAACCTACCTTTTTTTCATGTTATTGCCCAGAAATAAATCTGACTATATCTCACCCCTTACCACCGTTCTCACATCTGATTCACCGCTGAATGACTTGAGGAGTAGGATACTTATTTCGGCCCATTTACTTCCTTTGAGCAATTACTTCACAATTTGTTTGGTTTTGGAACTCATTTTTCATGTAGTAATTGTAAAAAGGAAGTAGAAAGACCGAAAAATTGTAAAACTACGCGTGAAGTCAGTCTGCAGTGAATAACATTTTTGAACTGTGGTTAGAGGGTGAGATAAACAGTGACAAGAAGTTCCATATTTTTCTGCTCGATAAAATGAAAAAAAGGTAGGTTTCTTCAATAAACAATTCTAGATTTCAATTTGGCATATACATTTACAAGGAAATAAGAATGTTTTGGAAAACTTGAAGGGTTAAAGACCTTCGGGGAACAAAACAAAAATTTACCAAGAAGCTTATGAATGTATAGGTGGTGTAATATATAGAGGTATAGAATGTGAAATCAGAGAGCCAAGTTCAAATTCCATTTGGGTTTGTTACATCCACTCATATGCAAAAAGTATGAATTTATCTCCTCTTCCGAATGTATGACATGTATCTGGAAAAATTATTGTTATTCTGAAAATATCTTAATGCAATATTCACTTGTGAAAACAAAATTATTCTTACAATCTAAAATATGTTTTGGTTTTAAATCATATGCAAAGGGTTATAAATGATAAAAAATAAAATTGAAGAACAATGGTCTTCTTTAATATATGCATGTTTCTTTTATTGGAAATCATTTTAAATCATTGATCTGTGAAAGCAGAGGTAATTTTTACTATTGCTGTCGACCAACTCTAGTGTCTAAATTTTATTAGAGTTTTTCATCGACTGATTAGTATGCTTGACTGAAATAGGAAAATTCAGATATCTTAAAATAAGTACATGCTAAAACCTCACCTCTGTGGGCTAGAAATGAAAATATATTGGATGCTGCAAGCCAGTAACACTCATCATTGAAAAAGCATAGCATTCACCTTTAGCATTTTCATTAGGTTCTGTCTGCTCTATTCAACCATAAATATTTACTGTTTAGATTAGAAATCTCATCTTGATTATGATCAACTTGGTGGATCGTCTCCAAGCATTTTTCTACTTTAATCAACTTATCCAATTCCTACTCTCGCCTTCCAAGATTACAAGATGCCTGTTGACTGCGAGATAAAATGTTTCTGACAATACAAGACAAGAGTTTTACTTGCCTCACTGATATTAGCATCATCAGTCTGATTGATTCAGATTCATAACTTGAGGCCTGTCGACTTATAGATAGGTTTTGAAAACTATGTCATTATATATCTCTTGGTATAGCTTTGTGGCAGAACATCAAATAGGTATTATGAAATTGCAAAGGAAAACATTTACTTAAAACTTGGCAAAAATAAAGCTTTGATACATAGGTGATGGTATTTGGCAAAAATGTACTGCAGGGATTACCCCACCTTATATGCCAGAATGCCTACTAGATGGCATAGAAATTAGCGGTATTAAAGGAATGAATTCACTTTGTTTTTATGCTCCAGTATGTAGTGTGAGAAACTGACCCAAGTAATCTCTTCCCCAACTGACAAAGTCTTTCCGTATATGCAGTGCCACGTTCACAAGCATCTGTCCCTTTTTCTCTCTTGCATGGTTTTATACCCATCTGATCTCACAAAAAGTTTGCATACACCTAACCACTCTTGCCAATTCTCCTAGCTCTGAGACTGCATCTAACACTGACCATGTGTCTTTACCCATACCACATCTCCTACTCTGTAGATTCCAGGATCAGTGTTCAAGTGGTAATGCAACATTGATACTCTTTATGTGGGCTTGATTGTGGGTGGATTCTTGCTCTTCTATAGATGTGGCGCCTACTGGTTCTGTTTCTTTCCAGACTGTATCCAGCCAATGTTCAGGCACTCTGGTGAGTTGATCAGCTTGGATTGCATAGGATCTTATGAGCTGTACGTCAATAGTCAATTTGTATTCCTCAATCAGTTCCTTGATTGTGCTGAGCTGACGTCTTATTAACATTTTTGTTTCACTCCTTTGTGCACACTTGAGACTTTCCAGACAACATATTAGAAACTCATTGATGCACACAAGTTAGGTGAAATATCTAAAACATGTAATCCCTTTACGGCTTGTTGATGGTGATGGCTGTGCACAAAGTTTGGTCAAGTTGAAGAAAGTTTACAATTCTAACACTGATCACACAAGAAAAGATGACAGCAATTTTACATTTTTTACCTCTTCATTGATGCATATGGCTATTGTGGGTAGTGCTTCTTTTATATGGGCTTGGGGAATAGACTGAAGCTGAGGCCTATTCCTATGGCTTGTTTCCTGGGTAATTGCATTCTTGTAAGGATTATCAGACCAAGTTAAATATCTCCTTTGCACTTTGACCTGGATGGACAAAGAGTTTAGCCTAGCTAGACAATTTGTCCGTCTGGGTCGAAGTGTGAAGGAGATGTTTAACCCGATCTGGTAACCCTGACACGAACGCAATTGCCCAAGGAAATAAGCCAGTAGAATAGGCCTCATTGCAAGTCTACTCCTGGAGCTCCATATAAAGAAGGCACTACTTCCAATCGCCATATGCATCAATGAATAGGTAAAAAAAAAAATAAATGAAAAGTCATCTTTTCTTCTACATTAACAGGACTTTTACTGTCTGGGGAGACACTTTCTGAGCAGTTAACTACTCAATTTTAACGCAACAACATGAACATCACACATACTCACACACACACATCAATAAAATATATGCTATTTATATACATGTAAATATTAAATAAAAAATTTTCTTTCTCTTTTTGTGAGCTATGTTATTTATATAATATATAATTACTTGTTGAATTAATTTCTATTGAAAGTCTACATCCTTATTAGTAACAATTTGTTTTCTTAATCATTACACCCCAAGCAAAGCAATAAAATCACTAAGATGTAAGAGGTTACTGAATGTTAGAGAATGAGAAAAATAAAAGAACAGGAATTAAGAAAACAGAAATTAACAATTGACATTGCATTTAAATTTTTGAAGATCAAAATTGACTGGAAAGCAAGAATTTGGAAGAGAATTTTATAAGCAAGAAGTGTGTGAGAATAAACTGTTAGCATAGAACTTAGTTATATCTAGCCATATCAACTGTATTTCAACTCCTGTTACAAACTGGTGGCCAACAACAACTTTATCCATTACAATCCTATAGCACCCTTTTTGACTGAGTACAAAAATCCAAATAACTAGAGCCTGGCAGCAGAACTTTTCTCTGACCTATCTGTAACAATTCAGTGGGAGAAAAACTGGCTTGTAACATTCCAAAACTAAATTAGTAATATTTCCTCATTGCTGAGTAGACTCTGAATTTTAACCTATTATGATGAATAGCTGTTTGAAAGCCTATTAGGTCTCAAGCTTACCAAAGACTTCAAGTGGAATTCATATATATATATATATATATATATATATATATATATATATATACTAACAAAATAGCAAGATATAGAAACAAATATATTGTTAGTATATATATATACTAACAAAATAGCAAGATATATACAAAATTGCTATATAGGCTCTGGATTTATCCATTATTATTATTATTATTATATATATATATATATATGAACCATCAATAAAGATACTGGAGAAATAGTCAGTCTCTTGTATCATTCAAGAAAAAGCAGTGAAGGAGGAATCAGATATTATCTTTACAAGACTCAGACAAAATGGAGTACTTTTGCTATATCTGTGTTGGAGTTGCCAAGTCCTCACTTATGAATTATTTTCCGCTCTACAACCCTTTTCACCAGACAAAAAGTCCCAATCCACTTTACTATTCTATTGCTATTTTTATGGTAAATGTTCTGATGAACTGCATTTATTCATTCTATCAGTACTGACCTTCACAGCTAAAACCTGTCATGCCACATACACTGGGACAAAACATCTCCTTTCCTTTCATATTCCATTTGTAAGAAGGAAGTTTCACTAAGACAATTTCCTCCCAAGAACTGCTACTTCATGGAACAGGCTTCCAAGAGGAGGCTTTTCTGATCAGGACATTTTTAACGTGTTCAAGTCTAGGGTTAACCTTTATCTTTTCTACCTATCTTCATAAACAACACTTTTTACCTCATTCAGTGACCCTGTACCTTGTGTTGTTTGGGCCTTGTATTAGGTAAAAAATTCGTAGAAAAAAATTATTATAGATTTGTTTTATTTCATAGTGTTGTCACTATGGCTTACTAATAGAAATTCTGATTTTAAACTTTTGCAATATCATGTCACAATTCAAATAATTTCAGTGAGAAATAAATACTAACTTAAGAGATGAAATTTATTCAAGCGAGTATTTTCAAACTGAAACAATCTATATGAAGTTGTTTGTAGCTAGTACAGCTTGGCTAAAATATAGAGCTTTTATTATAATTGAATGACAGTTTTTTCTTTTTGAAACAACAAAATCATTAGTAGATATTTTTTTATTTACACTATTTATATTAGGTCTATTGTCTGTTGTGCTCTTCCTCAGATGTATATATCAATCTGACAGTTCTGAACAGAACCCTTTATTTAATCTATGGGGGTAGACTGTTCTCATTCTACTGCTCATGTCTAGGGATATTGTTTAGTTATTATTTTATTTAGCACTGTTCAGTTATTGCCTGCCCATTTCCATTGAGTGCAAGTACACGTTTTTATTGCTACTGTAGTTGAAGACTTACTGCCATTTGTCTGTTTCTTTTATTAGCAGCTCTCTTATTGCATTTATTTCAATGCTAGGCCTACTAAGGAGGTCCTCATAGCTAAGTATACATGCTGATTCTTTCAAAAATCCTCCTTTCCAACATTTTCACTTCATTCCATATGGGCTGATAACCAGTCCTTTCCCTCTCTACATGATCAACCATGCCTGATTTTATCGTTTCACCTCTCACTCCAGCTTTTCAGTGTGGCTGATAACCAGCCTTATATAAAACTGTTTTTGTATCATTTAAAATAATTTGCTACTTCAGAATAACTTAAGTAAACAAAAGTTACAATATGTGAAGTCAAACATCAATGGTTGCTTGATATTTCTTCTTGATATTCACTAAATGTAACTGCTCAGCATGTACTTATTTTAAATCATTTGAATTTGCTACTTTAGTCAAACATGCCAATTAGTAAATAAAAAAACACTAAAAAAACATAATTTGAACACTAGAGTTGGTTGACATTGATCATTAAAGTCAGTAATTTGCATCCCATAACTGGTTATTTCATTGATATGCCATATGTATAATCATTCTCCCCCAGCTATGTATAAAATTGTAGGGAAAACTGGGATCTTTAGCCTTGATAGGACAAACAGTGTAGAAAGCTATTTCTGAACTCAAAACACCCTGCCAACACATCATGAACTAGTGTGGCAAGGCAAAACTCCACACTCCCCATACCTAAGTAAAACCTCAATTCTGCAGTGTATTGAGAAAAATGGAATCAAAATAAATTTTATTTCAATAAAGTGATTTTTCTTATTATAGCTGCACATTTCTTTATGCTAAGCCTCTTGAAAGATTAATTTATTTTAGTGTTTATTTTTTTTTTTTTAAGATTCAAAAAATCATGGCAGTACAGTGTAAATATGTTCATTGTTCTTTCTGAAAAGTGCATTGCTCTTATTTCTCAATTGATATATGACAAAAATGTTAATAATTAATTGATCCTTGTTTTGCTTATTTGCTTATTATGGTGAAACAAAATATTTTTCTTGTGTTCCTCTGGAATGACTACGTTAAACATTGATATGTTGATGAAAACTTAAATTTTGTTTTGTGTTATACTGGGATAGTTTTGTACAATCTATATTGATTGCATCTCTGTCAAGACAGTTTTTTGTTATGCATAATTAATGTAATTGAAAAGAGTGTTACATTCCTAACGATAATTTATAAGCTATTTATATAAATTTGATCTCGGAAAATAAGTACTGGTATTGAGTGATAATAAATCAGAGGCATTGCAATTTTTAACATTCTCATTTCTCTAATATATCAGAAAGCATTAACCTGGCTGCTTCCAATCTGAAACTGCAAAATTAATGGCACTAGCTTCCAGCTACAGCAAATTGAGGATAACTGGTTTCTTAAAATTGGCCAGGTGAAAATGAAGAAAGACAACAGGTTTTACATAGATACCATGGAGGTACAGAGGGTGATGTACACTCAAGTTCATGTCTGTGAGTGTCCTGGGATTGGTGAGAAATGAAAACCATGTCATGCTGCACCCTTCTCCACTTATTCTTGCTCTTCCTGAGGGTTAATGTCACCAATTATGTTGAGGTGGTGGATATAGTGAGCAAGCCCTGGATTGAGGAGGAGGGTTTATAGAGTAAAGCAGAATTTGTGACCCAGGAGTGGCTGGCTAAGAATTTTTATGAGCATGTCACTTTTGCTTTTCACAATCCCCAAAACTCCCTGAAGGCTGCCATTTTCAGTATGATGGTGGCATGGATGAGAATCAACTGCTTTGGGTATGCATTGCTTCCAAAGCTGTGTTGTCCTTGGATTTATCAAATATGTTTTCTTTCTATTTTTTTTCTGTTTTTAATTTTTTTTTTCTTGGGTTTATCAAATATTTTTTCTTTGTATTCTTTTTCTGTTTTTAATTTTTTTCTTTTTTTAAAAACGTCTTCTTTCATATACTTTCTCTTTTTTTGTATCTTTTCTTCATTTTCCATTTTTCAATTTTCCATTTTCTTTTTTTAAGTTAAACATGTGTTCAAATTTTGTTGAAAATATACTGATTTTTTAAGAATCTTTTTGGAAGGATAGATATTTTCAGATATGCACACACATCTAATCCATCACCAGAAAAGTTTTGGTCCAACCTACTTCCCCAAATCTTAATGAATTGCTATGATCTCTTAGGAAAGATAGTGGAGTGGTTTCCCATTACCTTCTTAGTTTTTAATTCAGAGTAGCTTTTCTCCAAGACTGGCCAGCAGAAGCTTGAGAGCTTAGTCTACCCTGCTATTTAACATATAGCTAGTGGTAAGGGAGGCAAATTCATGCCTTTCCCAATGGCACTAATACAAACCAAACTAGGTTTGTTTACTTATGTTTAAATACACTTGGTGTAATGAGGATGTGGAGGAGATTTGAACTGACTTTGGTAAAGTTTTCATTGATATGTATCTATATATGCTTGTACTTTTGTATATATGTAAGTTTGTGTGGATATACCATGAACGGAGTTAACTGTATTTGTATATACATGATCTGTTACATATAAAATGTATACCTCTTGAAAATATCAACTTATACTCCTTCTGATATCGTAATGAAGATATTTTGTGATAATTATATTTTGATGTTAATTAGTAACTCAAGCAACGAGAATCAGAATAGATTTAATGGGATTTTTGTCATTATTTATAAATTCTCAGCTTATCTGTATAATTTTATTAAGTTAAAAGAAAACCATCTGTAAATAAGTTTATTTACTTGGGCCACAGGAAACTTAGGAAATAAGCAGAGGAAATTTCTCGGTTTTTGGTAATTTTTAATAGTATCTTGACTGCTAGTAAATTGCATAATAGAGCAATTTGAATTATTGATATATTTAAGTCTAGACTATTAAGGAAATAAATTGATTGCTTTTAAGATGCAAGATCCTCTTCATAATTTACTAATTGCTGAACTTGGTAGTTAAGCAGTCCATCTTTAGTAATATTGAGCATAATCAAAAATCTTTGTGTGATAACCATTTTCTCTTAGGGAATAATTTTTAATTTTTCTTGATTGATTTTAAACTTATCAACATTTTAATACTTTCATCAAAACTTGATAACCTACTTGCTTCCAGAGCTTTAATATAGGAACTAATTTTTGTAAATTTTTGGATATAGAAATGTTGGTACAAGATTATAATAGAATGGAACTTAATGAGGATTGAATCTGGTCTGAGTTTCTCTTTCATGTTTTTCTATATTCTGTATCTCTTCAGGACATCGACAATAATGGCTCTCCACAATTTCCTGTCCTATATAGCGCTTAATAAATTTTATCTCTTTGTTATCTCCCTTGAACCTTTCTTCTGTTATTAATTTACTCAAGCTCACCAGTTAGGTTATGCTTTGTTTTTCTTTATCCCTCTTTTTTTTTTCTTTTTTAAATCATATCACCTCGAGCAAGGTGGTAACGCTACTGATGCGCAGGGGGCTACATAAAAGTAAAAAGATTGGAAAAGAGAAAACTGGAAACCACATCCTAACCAGGGAACAAGGGATGAGCCTCTTCACCTGTTCAATAGATGTGGGTAGAGTGTGAACCAGGCGATAGTTTAGTCTATCTACTCCAATTGCCTACAAGATATGAGTATCAAATTTTCAAAGCCCTCTTTTCTCATTATGTGCCCTATAAGTTTTAACTATATCTTGATGTTAAGTATAAATGTCCCTTTTGTTTCCAACTTCTCTAAAACTTTCTCATTATTCAGATGTTTGATCCATGGTATTCTCAGCATTCTTTTGTAAAATCACATTTCTGTTGCTTCAAGTCTCTTCTTAATCTTTGAGGAGATTTTCCAACATTCATATAGAAAGACTGATATTACACAACAGTTTGGTATTCTTTCTTTGTTTCTCATGAAATTCTTCTAATTTATACCACATCTTTTGCTTTTTTGTACCACATTTTCCATCCTTTGTTAAAACACTCCCCAGATATTGTAGTACTGGTTTGATTTTAGTATCTCCAATTTGCAATTTTCATACTGGGCTGTTCCTTTTTTGTCTAACAACCATGCATTCTATACTCTTGCATTTGATGTTTAGTCCTTTCTTTTGGCTTCCTTTCACTCCCTTCAGTAGGAGTTTTTGTAGTTTCCTTTCTGTATCTGTTATGTTTTAACTTGATAATACAAAATAAATATGATAAATATTTTTGTACAACAGCAGAGAAAAAAAGAATTAACAAAAAATAAAAAAAAACACAATTCAACTTTTTCTCAAAGTCCACAAATTACTGCCTGCTACTATGTCTAACTGTCACTAGAGGTAAGACAGTCACTGTCTCCTTATGGTACCCTTTCCTTTTTCTCTCTGCTTAGCAATGGTGGATGTGCCTATTAGCCTGGGGTGAAGGATTCTCATGTCTTAAGTCCACCATGTCATGATCGAGTCTCTCTTTTTTTTTTCAAATCTGTGTGCCTTTTTGTTGAAAATCATTCAATCTGGCGTGGGGGGTGGGGTGCAGGCTGAGAGTTTCTCTAAAAATCTAATTTCAATTTTGTGTATCTGGTTTTAATCACTCATTACAATTTTATGTCAACATCTGGTGGCCTGAAGCCATGGGGACAAAGGCTTGTTGATTTTGTACATTCACATGCCAATGTTAATTATAATTCCTCTCGTCACATGAGTGGTTCTTTTCGCCATTAGCCAAGTTAACCTAAGTCAGTCCTCATCACTTTTCTGAGGAGAAAGAGAGAGAGAAAAGAAAAACAAACAAGAAAGAAAGAGAAAGAATTCTCTTCCTTTTTGTGAGATAGGTTTTTCACCTGGTGCGTGTTCATTTGCTGTTATATAAATCAATGTCATTTCATGAGTGCCTTGTGTCTCGCCTCACTCTCTGTGTCAGCCACCCCTAGCGCCTGTCCTTCTCCTTTTTTTTTTTTTTACAGTTCTTCCTAAGAAAAAGAAAAAGAAATGTTCACATATTGAGTCATTCTTCGACTATCTATTTCAGGGTTTGAATCAATGGTCCGTCGATACTATTTTAACGTGGGTGTATAAGGAACACTTACACTGTTACAATTTTCCTATGTTCAATACATCTATATATTTGAGGAAAGGTTTGTTTTTTTTGTTTGTTTTTTTTGTAACACCTGGAAGTTACTTTGAATAAACAAATGCATTTGAAATTTCTTAATATTTAAATTTTGATGTTTTCTATAGTGCCCAAAATGTACATTGGCTGCGTAGATGCTGCAATTTCTGACTGAAACACATTTTCTAGTGATTAACAAGAAAGTAGTCTTCTAATTATTTTGGTTTGTAAGATTTGTAGAAGAATTAATCTGTTAATGTAGTCTTCATTCAGGCTGGCTAAAAGTTAAATAGAAATAAAATCCTGACAGCTGTTGCAAGTGATTTTTATGGATGAGTTAATCTTTGGCATAAATCCATTGTTATTATTTGAAAAGAATATTGAAATTATATGAAGCATTCAATACTATTCTCATTTACATAAATTAAAGAATCATAAAATAGATTTGATTCAAGAATCTATTTTATGCCAAAAAATAGATACACATTAACAGTGTGTGTATTTATCTAGTATATACTAGTGATGATACCTGTCAGTGTGTAAACAAAATCTCTTTGCTTTGCTCTGCTGTGCTACACACTCTTTTCTTTAAACTAATAAAATTGTATGAGCAAAAGTGTTTAAATTAAAGCAGTTTAATAGGTTTAAATGTTTTGGTACTCATTTATTTAATATATTGTATATCATTATTTGGATGTGCATTATGGTGCAGTGGATATTGGCTTGAAACGAGAAATCAGGAAGCCGAGTTTGAATTCCAGTTGAATTCCTTGCATTCACTTACACGCAAATACCTTTGGGAAAGGTATTAAGCCATCTGTTCCTTCCAGTTATGGGTTAAATAACAGGACAGATTGGGTTCTATAGCCTTGGCTGGTAACCAGTCTACTACAGAAAGTAATGGCAACCTACTGCAGGATAACCTTCTGCTCAGTAAGTCATGTTTCTTTTGAGACATGATTGCCCAAGTGTGTATCACGTATGGCACTTAACTGACTGATTAATATCATTATTTATTTCTTATTTCCCAAATACACTATTAAAAAAAAGGTCAATGTGACTTTACACATTGCTTATTTTTATTTGTTCTCAAACTGTGACCTAAATGCTAAGGTATTTATAACTTTCAGGGTGGGCAGAAAATGGCTTTATTTGAATGACAAAGAAATTTAATCATAAAAGTCAAACTCAATAACTCAATGTTTATTTATAATGGTGACAAGGCCCACATAGATAAACATGTCCACAATAAGACATAATGTCAAAAGGACTGTTTTTCCCATGACACCATATTTTAACTTCCTTCACTGTTAGCAATGATTAGAATTGGAATAAAACCTGAACATATGAAAGTGAACTTATGCATATATTTTTGCTTTTCAGAATTTATAACAAAGAAGCAACAACACTATTTATTTATTAGATTGTTTATTTACAAGAGTAATTTTATTTACATTCTAAAAACTAATACTCGACCCCCATAAGGTGTGTGGAGATGATGGAATCCCGGTGATAGTCCTTAAGAGGTGTGCTTCTGAACTTTCCCCTGTCCTCTCTAAACTATTTAACTACTGCCTTTCTGCTTCCTGCTTTCCTGCATGCTGGAAGTTCTCTTCAGTCGTTCTTGTATTTAAGAATTGTGGTGAACCCTCGGACCCATCCAACTATCGCCCTATCAGTCTTCTACCGATATTCGGGAAAGTATTCGAGGCCATAATTAATGCTGAAATAGTTCATCATCTCACTGCCCACAAACTCTTCTCTGATAGGCAATATGGATTCCGCTTCGCCAGGTCCACGGCCGATCTGCTAACAACCGTAACGGAGTACATGCTACAGGCCCTTGATGAGTCTGATGGGGCTTGCGCGGTTGCTCTGGATATCTCCAAGGCTTTTGACAGGGTTTGGCACTCTGGCCTCCTATGCAAACTACGGGATTACGGTATTATTGGTTGCCTGCTTGACCTAATCCAATCTTTCTTAAATAACCGTAAAATGAAGGTTGTTTTGAATGGGCATGCCTCTTCATCCTACAGCACGAATACTGGTATCCCACAGGGCTCTATCCTGGGCCCGACGCTCTTCCTTATTTTCATCAACAACCTCCCAGATGAGATGAAGTCCCAAGTAGGCATCTACGCAGATGACACTACAATATACTCCTGCACCAGTAAGAAACCTGTCGTGGCGGACAGACATAATCTCGCTGCTGACCTTGAATGGGATCTACACTCTGTGGTGAACTGGGGCAAGAAGTGGCTTGTCAACTTCAACTCATTCAAGACCAAGCTGTTGTCTGTCAACCATTACAGGCAACCTCTCCTTCCTCCCATAAGCATGGACCAAGCGATTCTCCCTGAGAGCAATACACTACGTCTCCTCGGACTTACCCTGTCAACAGACCTCAAATGGAACCACTATATTGAATCCATAGCAAAATCTACTGCTAAGAAGGTTGGGTCACTATGTTGATCCAGGATGTTTTTTCCACCTGAATCCATCCTGCATATATACAAGTCAACCATCCGTCCGTGCATGGAGTACTGCTGCTATTTATGGTCAGGCGCCCCTGCCATTCTCCTCAGTGTTCTTGACAAGCTCCAAAGGAAAGTCTGTAATGTGATAGGTACTGATCTGGCGGCTCGACTGCAGCCACTTCCCCACCGTCGAAATGTGGCCTCCCTTTATCTGTTCTATAAATACTTTCATGGCTTCTGCTCGGACGAACTTAAGTCACTGGTGCCCCCTCAACAGGTGTTTACTCGTGTAACCAGACTGGCAACTAGGTCCCACCCATTCACAGTCAGGTTAGCCAAATGCAGACGACAATTCTACTCCTGCAGCTTCTTCTCTCGCACTTCCCGCCTGTGGAACTTGCTCCCGTATTCTTGCTTTCCTGATGGCTACAACCTCCAGAAATTTAAATGCAAAGTCAATTGTCATCTACTAACCATTGGACTCTAGCTCTCTCCCCACCCCTGTATAAACTTTCCTTTCTCTCCACCTATGCATCTGTCATTGCACCTGCTTTCTCAGCTTTCTATTGCTCCTTTCTAACCAGTTTGTACTCCTCACTCTTTTCTAATTAATCTTTTTACAGTTATGTAGCCTCCTGCACATCAGTGGCATTTCCGCCTTGCTCGGGGTGAAATGATTAAAAAAAAAAATATAATTAGAACTAATACGGTATAATATTTATTATTTACAAATTTAATAAGAAATAAATGTGAAAACAATTTCTATTCATAAATGTGGTATCCTATGCAAATGAGCTGAGTTGTATTTAAGTGCTAAGTCACTGTTTGGACTCCATTACGTCACACATAATGGTGTACCATGTATCGAATACTGAAAATGTAAGATATGCCAGACATAGCAATAAATTTATAAACAGTCACTAAATTATTAAAATATGTGAACCAACTATAAGAAAATCCTTATTATGTATCATGTTATAAAGTTTGAATCAGTTGGCAATAAGCCAGTGTTTTGCCAACCATTCCAATAAATAATATAATAAATAGCATAAATTATTTTTGTTGGCAATTCTCAGGAACAAAAAAAATGTATAAATTAACTTTCATAATATATTTAGGTTTTATTAAAATTCTAATCATCACTTTATAAAACAATAAAGATTGCTGAAGAATGAAGGTAGTTAA
This sequence comes from Ascarosepion bandense, assembly GCA_037127315.1. NCBI lineage: Eukaryota > Metazoa > Mollusca > Cephalopoda > Sepiida > Sepiidae > Ascarosepion > Ascarosepion bandense. The sequence continues at coordinate 2,242,418 of JBBBDQ010000278.1, forward strand.
AACAAAAAAAGTAGTCGTATCATGTTGAAAACCTTTCTTTTGATGCTATCTTATTGCAGGCACATTTGTCCACTTTTACTAATCACAAAATATCAGAATAGAAATTAATAACAAGTCATTTTTAAAAGTTTAATTCTAAATTTGTCAAATATGAAAATTAGTTAAGCTTGAACCACTAAACAAGACCAGATGTAAGACGTGTGCTGGCAAATAGAAATTATAAAACTGCATTTGATATATTTGACTAATTTTCAGTGAACATGCCCACAAACACTGTAAATCTAATTTATAATTGTTATGGGACCTACCTGTTGTACCATAATGAACTCTTCTTATGACTATAAATACTGGGAGATATGCCTCTTTACATCAGACTATTTACTGAGGAGTTGAGTTTGTTGAGTCTCCCTGGTCAACACTTGGCAGTCAGCCTGACATGTAATACTCTTAATTATTTTTTGTAAATATAACCTGTCTAACTTGTAATAAAGTTGGGCACAAGAGTTCACATTGCAGAACAATTAAAGGAAGTAAAAGCCGGGTTAAATCCACAAAAACAGATGAACTGAATGCCAAAAATATAAGAAAGTGCATGCAGGTAGAAATATTGAATAATAAAGTTAGGTTACGATTAGATTCTGGGTCTGATTTATCAATAATCAACCTGCATACTTGGAAAAAGTTGAATAAACCAACCATGTTTGAAAACCAACAAAATAGCTAGACCAGTGACAGGAAAAAAATTAAATTTGAGGGTGAAATTATTACAAACGTTACCTTTAACGAAACTATCAAAAAATTGAAAATGTTCGTGTTTAACACCAACATTTTATTTGGCACAGATTGGATGCAACAGTTCAATCTTTGGGATCTACCAATCAACACTTTTTGCCAGAAAATAGAAAAGCTGATGACCAAAGCAAAAAAACTCTAGAAGGAATTAAAAGAAACCTTCCCCAAAGTATTTTTGGCTGGCTTTGGGAGATGCAAAAAGATGTCAGAAAAATTTGAACTAAAAGAGAACACTCAACCAATAATTAAGAAGAAAAGTAAAGTGCTTTTCACTTCGTTAGAGAAAAAATTGCTAACTAAACAAACAAACAAAACAAGGACCAACCGCAATGGTACCAAGAAAACGATACAGCCCAGGGAAAAAAATATTCTACAAGATGTTTAAAAATAACACATCCTATCATTATCAACCCAAAAAAAGAGACAGTAGGAAGATTCCTGCAGAAGTAAAGGTTTTTTTTTTCTTAATCATTTCACCCCAAGCAAGGCATTCCACTGCCACTATTGTGCAGGGGTTTACATAGGGGAAAGTGATGAGAAAGATGGTTTAGTTATAGCAAATGTCGGAAGGAGATGGATGAGGATACTGAGGATGAGGGTTGAATAGATGGGAAGAGTTTTTGAGAGAATGGATGCAAGTTAGTGTGATAAGAGGTGTCTGTTGACCTTACATTTAAATTTCTGGAGATTGTAGCTGTTGGGGAAGCAAGTATATTGAAGGGAATTCTACAGGTAGGAAGTGCAAGAAAAAAAGCTGTTAGAGTAGAAATTGCAGTTACATCTTTTCTGTTTCACTGTAAAAGCGTGGGACCTAGTTGCCAATCTAGTATTTTGTGCAAATTCATACCTAGGGGATACCAGTGATCTAAGTTCATCGGAGCAGAAGCCGTGAAAGTATTTATAGAAGAGGCACAGGGAAGCCACATCATGCTGGTGAGAGAGTGACTGCAGCCAGGCTGCCAAGTTGGTATCAATCACATTACAGATTCTCTATTGTATTTTGTCAAGAACCTCGAGGAGAATAGCAGGGGCACCCGACTAGATTTGGCAGCAGTATTCAATGCACAGAGAACCGACTTTCAGAGCAGCGGATTTAGCAATGGATTTGATATAGGCTTGGGAGGTGGGTGTTATGGGACCTACCTGTTGTACCATAATGAACTGTTGTTATGACTATAAATACTGAGAGATAGGCCTCTCTACGCCAGACTATTTACTGAGGAGTTGAATTGGTTGAGTCTCCTTGGTCTATACTTGGCAGTCAGCCTGACATATAATACTCTTGCTTATTTTTCATAAATATATCTCTGTTTCACTAATACCCGAGTTGTGTTTTCTTCCAGACCTATTTTGGGCCCACAACAATAATGTTAAATAAAAATTTAATTTCAGTTTTACATATATTCTAGTGTTCTCAAATTATCATCTATTAATATTAAGTACCATGTTGTTTAGAAATAAAGAAAATTGCAAATTTGATGTTATTTAGACATTACAGTTCTAATTTTTGTTACAATGTACTAAATATACATTGCTATGTATTTGAGCATAATTATTTTACTGTTTGGAATATTAATAGATATTAATAAAGAATGAACATATTCTATTAAACTTGCATGTTGTAGTGAAAAGTCAAAATTGACTCTTCTCTTCTCTTATAAATGAGAGCGTTTATGACAAGTATAAGAATCTTTTCATTTTAATTCATAAGACATTAGATGTTTGTTATTAAGATGAACATCATTTATACTAATTTCCTTCTTATGACTATGTACAACCTTTACACTTTTTTCTAATATATAAATACAATCCTGTGTCCCTTTTTTATCACTGGTCATGCTAGAGCAAACATATATAAACTTGAGTGAATTCTGTATACCATTAGTCAGACATTTGATCTAGAGATAGGCAGACAAAAACATATCTATAAGGCCATTGATGAGTTTATATGAAGAAATACAGGTTTAAGGTGCACTAGATTCTTGATTACAAAGGTACGGTAGCTTAAGAAAACTCACTCTGATCTTTTTAATGAGAAAAGAACTGAATTTATGGTGAGATTCTTAGACTCAAAAAGAGGCCTACATGTCTCAAGAAGGTAGTGCTGCCCTGGGTCAACAGGGTGGCTGCATGCCTGGCAACAGTACTCTATACCATGCCACATCAGACAATTTCTGCCAAAATTTCTTACATCTGGCCACCAAACTCTTCATACTGCACCCCACTTGATTATTATGTGTGGGGCACAGTTTTGTGAGAGACCAACAAAACTCCTTGTAGCCCCAAAGATGAACAGAAGGCAAGAATTAAGGCAAAATTCACTAATTTAAATAGGGAGACCATTGAGAAGAGTTACAGAAAATTTCAAAGTCATCTTGAGGTCATGTTCGAAGCAATTAGCTATTTTATTGAATAAATTTACTCTTTAGTATTTCAAGATATTTATTTGTAATTTTGGTAAATATATCTGTTAAAATGAAATGTCAGTGTTATTTTCATGTTTGCATAATTTAGATGACAATTTATCTATCGTACCTTCTCTCTTTATGTACACACACGCACACACACACGACAGGCCAAAAAATACTAGATTTAATAATTAGTAAATTCGTTTAATTAACTCTTGTTAAGCTAGGATGCTGAAATACTGAATTTTTTAGAGAGGGTTCTAGATTAATTTCGTTATTATTATTATTATTATTATTATTATTGATATATGATAGAATCTTTCATGAAGAGAAAGTCCTTCTGGTGAGCAATTGAATTAGTTTAAATTTTTGATGATTGCTTGAAATACAGAAGATGACTTCAGTCTTTTTGCCTGTGTTATGTATTAAATATTGATAGGTTAAACTTATTTTCTAAAAAATGAAGACCAAATTTAATGTTTTCTTTCAACTTTTATTACATTTTAACTCTACAGCAAACATTTGTCACAACTTTGATTATCATTTTTATTCCTTCAATAAATATTAATTTCATAGAATAAAAATAAAATGCAATAACTTTTTTTTCATATATAGTAAATAGAATATTTTGATAAAGTTTGTTTCTTTTTCCCATGGACTTAATTCAGCCATGTCCAACAGCATATAGCTCAGAGTAAAACAAACTCTGTCCAACTACAGAGAGAACATTATAAAAAGTCAGTGTAAGTGCATTTTTATCTATATCTAAAAAAAAAAAGATATTTTATCGTTACACTTTGCAAAAACAGCATTAGACTAAGTAACCCTTGTCCAACCAACATATGTCAGCAAAGTCATTGGATGATATGCCTTTATCTGCCCACACTATTTCTCTTTTCTACTTTCACTTACCCTCTCTCTCACTCTCATTTTCTCTTTCCCTGTTATTCTCTCTCTCCCTTTTCTCTTTCTCTCCATTCTCCCTACTTCTCTTTTTATTTTTTCTCTTCTTCTTTCACTTTTCAAGAGTTACAAACCTTAAAAGAATAAACATGAAAATAGAAGTCAAATTCACACAAACACATTCATACTATAGTTACCTTCAACATTTCCCAAATACCAAAAGAAATTAAAATTGATTACTCTTTCAAGAAAATGAATAAATGTATACCATTCCTTTTAAGATGCTACAAATACCAGAAATATGGTCATCATATAACCAAATGTATGGGACAAGCAACATGTAAGAGATTTGGACAGAAAGACCCTGACCACTGTAATGGAGAATGTGATGGGGCATTTGTCATAGAGATCACTTGAAAGATGTATAAATGTGTAAAATTTGGAGGAAAGAAAAGGAAATCATGATGATGAAATTAGGAAATGTGCCATTTCCAGAGGCATGAAGGATGGTGAAAGCCAAATATGTCAAAGTTGAGTGTTTTTATAAAGGTCATCAAGTCAAGTGCAACCAAAACTGGTCAGCAGGATAAATAAAGTACTGATTGAGGAAACTAAAACTAGGATGAAATATCCAGCCAGCACTGAAAATACAATAAAAAAAGAATACTGAGAAAAATGGGAACGTATGAAATGGGCACATCAAAACTACAAACTATTTCAACAAAACAATGAAAAACTGTGAACAAAGTCTGTTACCAACATCTTTTCAATAAGGAACTCCTTTCATAGTCTTGCTAACAAAGATTTTCAATTTAACTACCTCCCCTCTACTGAAGGATCTTACTTATCAATGAACCTAAAGGCACATCTCTAAAGAGGCAGTAGGCTTTATAAGATCCCTAAAGAAGCAATAACTGATTAACCATAAGCTTCAATTTCAAAAATCCTTTAAAAAATAAAAAATAAAAACTGTTTCAATAAATTGAAAAATGAAAACAAAAAAATCACCTGAATCAAAGTCTCCCAATAAATATCCCAATTTTGAATTAGAGCACATAAAATCAACCTGGATGTTTTTGTCAAAAGAATTTTTTTTTTAAATAATTTTTCACAATTGTAACTTGCTTTATTTGGTGGTAAAATTTAAGTACAATTTGATAATATTGTTAGAACAATCATTTACTTTCTCATCATTAGCAAATGTCTCAAGATTGCTTTTTTGACATGTTAAACTGCCCTGTTTGTAGGGGTTGGAATACACCAACTGCACCTCTGCAAGGAGAAAAAGTTCGTAGGGGGGCATTTTTTTTGCCATGGGTGGCAACCCAAGATGCTTGAGGATGGGATACTGGTGGTTGAGGGTTCTAGGAACTGAGCTATGCATGTACTCTTAAACTCCAACACTCAACTTTGGCCCCCTACTTTAGCTAGATGGGCATTTGGAGAAACCTGATCCAATCAACTTGTTAGTCATATCAGACTCTAACTCAGACTAAGAAAACAGAGTTCACATTTATCATATCAAACATTAAACTGACTGTAGGGTCAATCAGACTGAACAAAGGAATCTAACATGGCTGTTTCAACCTCTGAGGAAAGCCCATACTTGGGTGGATGATCTGGGATATAATAGGTGCTTGGAACCTTCTTCACATTTGAGTGTAGCGGTCATGTAGCCGTTGAGGTGGGTGGGCAGCATGGCTGATAAATAACAATAATAAATAAAGTATGAGCCCAAAGAAACCCAAGAGACCACACATTGATACAGACACAGAAAGTGATACAGAAAATCAATCAAAGGAAAAATTCTTGAAATTCATAGAAATAGAACCAATAGAAGACAAACTAATAATGAAGTTGTCACTTTCTGTAACAGAAAAAAAATCTTAGCATTTTGAATAGCTCCACAATAAACTATAAATAATATATTACTGATAGAAGTCAAAGGAAAAAATGATGCTGAAACTTTACTCAGGATGACCAAATTTCATGGTATAAAAGTAAGGGTCTACCTGCACCAATTTTTAAATTTCTCCAAAGGTGTGGTAAGAATCACTAAACTCTCACAGTAAACTGGAGGAAATTAAGAATAATTCTATCATAAAACAAAACATTACAGACATAAGAAGAATAAGAAGCAACACTTATATGCAGCAGAACCATCACAGGAAATAAAAATTCGGTATCCAGTTTTTAAAGTAGAAACATACATTTCAAACCTATGTAGATGCTATAACTGCTAAAGATATGGAAACATTAAAAATTAAACACACCAAAAATATTCCCTACTCAGAAGCAAAGAAAAGCATCAAAACTCCAGTGCATCATTATATGAAAAACTTACCCAAACAACATCAAGCTGTACCTATGAAATTCTAATATCAAATAAATTACATGAAACACAAAAACTAATATTTTTAATTCAAAAATTAAAAAACATATTGAAAACATTACAATCAGTTGTAAACTTGGAACAATCCATAACACTGAACCAAAAATACCCACCAACAATATAAATTCAACACAAACTTCACTGACAATAAGCTCTCAACTAGAAAACACTTGAGACTGATTGAACAAAAACCAATCAAACTTTAATACAAAACAACATTGAAATACAGAAGAAACAGAATTAAAAGCGAATAAACAGGATGACAACCCGCATAAAGATAATAAAAAATGAATTAAAAAAACAAATAATTGAGAATGTACAAATGCTTGGCAAAGAACAAGTTCACAAACAAGGAAAACAAACAGTATAGAAAGTATGAAATATATGGAAACAGATAGCCAAAAATATAGTCATCCTTAAGATTTACTCATTAAAATGTAATACAGTATAACCTGAATATAATAGACCGGATATAAGATAAACCCGGATATAAGATATATTTTATCTGGTCCCAAATTAGAGCCTGTGGTAATGTATATAAAATAGACCAAACCTGGATATAAGATAAATTTTTATCCGGTCCCAAAAACTCTCTTATATCGGGGTTACACTGTAATTACTACTCAAATAGACAAACGAAATGCAAGCCTCATACAATGGAACTGTAGAGGTGTTAAAACAAAGTATGAGGAACTCAAATAACTCCTTACAGATTTCAATCTAAATTATAGTCTGCTTTTAAGTGACCTTTCTAAAAAAACTGACAATATCTCCTTTAAATGATATGAAACTTGCCACAAAATAAGCGTATCAACATAGAGAATATGCCAAGTGGGGGTATTTCAATATTGGTTAAAAAATCAATATCCCATGAAAAACTACAATTAAATACAAATCTACAGATCATGGTAGTAAAAGCTTCAATTTATGGAAAAATAATTCTTGATAATAGTTCAATTTATATTTGTCCAAAAACATGGACTAAATAAGACTGAAACAGAAAGGTTAACTGGCCAACTTCCCACTCTCTTTCTACTAAATAGAGATCATAATGCATACAGCAAAATGTGGGGCTGTAGGAAACCCCAATCAAACAGGTAAAGTTATAGATTCTCTACTAGAATGATCTGATGTATGTATCCTTAATAATCAAATGCACACATACCTATGCCCAAGTAGCAGCTCGACATCAGCTATCAACCTAACTATATTCTTCCCATCAATTTTTATGAAATTTCAATGGATAGTGACCATCCACCTATTTTCCTAAATATAAGAAAGCCTATGTCAGAAGAAAGGAATCCAAAATGGCAACTACACAAAGTTAACTAGCTAAAATTCGATAAACTCTGCTCATCTCATATCAACATGGGAATTCTCAATGAACCAGTATAAATAGTCTCCTTCACAAACATACTAACGCAACCAGCAAGACAAACAGTACCCAAATTATCCTTTAAACCACATATCAAATCAAAACCTCGATTTACAGCAGAATGCAGTGCAGCAGTTAAAACCATGAAAAAAAATGCTAAAGATATTCTTACAAAATTCAACCACACTCAACCTACAAAGCTACAAACAAGCACACTTTATAATTTAAAAATCCAAAAGAGAATCTTGGCAAAACTACATTTCCAGACTAAACAACAAAACCCCAATAAATTAAACATGGGAAACTAGAAAGTGCAGTCAAAGACTGCAAACCGATGCCAAGGCAATACCAATATCATCTTAGTGATTAGCAAAAGATGATTATTAAAATGAGAAAGAATAACTGCAATGAAATTGACTGCTCTCAAGAGTGAAAATAGAAAAAATGAACTTGACCACTCTCAAAATTAAATGCACACTCAAAATGAAACAGAGTAGGTAATTCAGTATTTAAACTGCATCTAGGTGATGCAGTTTAGTGTTTGATATTTGAAAGGTAAAAAATAAATTTTAGTAATAAAACCGAAAAATAACCCAGAAACTTTATCACATACCAGATTGAACCCAAAATATAATCAGTTTGTCGCAGTCATGAGACTAATCATCCCTGAAAACTTAATCTGAATACATTTAGCAGGTTTTGATATAGCTAAGACACGGATCAAATAAAAATACCACTGCCTTAAGGCGGAAGTAATAATAAAGAAAATTAATGGAAAAACATCACAAACTGCAACAGTCCACTTAATCAAAACAAGTAGAGATAAATGCACTGGAAAAAAAGAAATAGCCAACCTAATAAATACAGAATTTCAAAGAAATTCCTCAACAAATCACTACACTCTTAAATTTCAAAAATATAGAAACATTATAGAACTAGAAACACTTACATTCACTTCAAACAATAAAGACCTATACAATATTATCTTTACTATGATAGAACTAAAAGACTCCATAAACAAAAGTAAAAACTCTGCAAATGGTCCAGATGAAATTTATAACTAATTTTTTAAAAAACTTGCTAGAAAAGTCTTTTGTGATACTTCTCCAAATCTTCAATGATATATGGTATTCAAACAAATTTCCAAAGTTGTGGCTTGAATCTGACATTGTTCCAATTTTTAAACCCAGCAAAGGCCATTCTAACCCAATAATCTACTGACCCTTTGCATTAACAAATTGCATTTGTAAGACAATGGCGAGAAAAGCAAATGCTCGACTAATGTGGTACCTAGAAAGAAACAATCTCTTATCTAGCTATTGAAGTAGGTTCTAGAAAAACTAAGGAAGCAATGGTAAACTTTTATAGTAAGAATATTTTATTTGTGATGTTTTTGTTCAAGATCATGTGGTATCAGTATTCCTTGATCTTGAAAAAGCCTATGATATCACATGGTATGATATAAAAGACATGCACAAGATGGGAATAAAAGAAAGAATGGCTCTGTTCATCCAAAAACTTCCTATCTAACTAAACATTCAAGTACAAAATGACAACACATCAGACATACAAAAGCAGAAGCTAAGCGTATCTTAATATAATATTTTATCAGTTACATTATTTATTCTCAAAATAAATAGTATTATCAAAACCATTAATACAGGAATTGAAAAATCCCTATATGTAGATGATCTCTCAATATCATACTCATCAGCAGACATGCCTTCCCTCAGAAGATATCTACAAATATGTTTAAACAAGATAGAAAAATAGACAAATGAAAATGGATTCCATTTCTTCAAAACAAAAACTGTTTGTATGCATTTTTGAAAAAAAAAAAAAAAATGAACCTACATTCTTGACCCAGAATTAAAATTAAATGAACACTTGATTCCCATAGTCCAACAAATAAAATATCTATACTAGATAGCAAACTCAAGTTCAAGGTGCACACTGATTAACTTAAACAAAAATGCCAAAAGGTTTGGAAGCTTCTAAAATTAATATCAAAACTGTATTAGAGTGCTGACCAAAAAGTAATGCTCAGGTCATGTATCAAATCAAAATTAGACTATGGATGCATTATTTACAGTGCCACATTTCAATCCTATCTAAAAAAAAAAAAAAATGAGCCTTTCAGACTACACCCATGCAAAGTCTCTATATAGAAGCCAATGAACCACTTTATCTCTGAAATAGGAAAAAACTATCCCTCCAATATGCACTAAAACTATAATCCAACTGAAATAACTTAGTATACCAAAAAATGTATGAACCCCAATATACCCAGTTCTATAGAAATAAATCAACAGCCATCCCTTCACTTGGGTTTTGAATTAATGAAGCACTGGAACAAATAAACAAAGATCCTGATAATGTAGCACCAGTCACAATAAACAAAGTATCTCTATGGACAATCTCCAAACCTCACATATAATATTGGCACAAAAACAAGGAACAAAAGTATGTACGAAGAATTAAGAGACAAATATTGTGACTGTAAACCATTCTACACAGATGAAAATCCTAAATAGAATAGGTGCAACAACCACAAACATAAATTCCTATACAAATCAGGCTACTAAATAATGCATTCATCGATACAGCTGATCTAAAATCCATTAAAATGGCACTTAAAATGATAGAAAATTCAGAACATAGGAAGTTTATAATCTCAGTTTAACAGCAATTAAGAAAAAACACAAATCATCCCTAGATTTGTCATCAATTAATAAAGCATGAAACAATGATATTGATTTAGATTCCTGTGGTATTTAACCAAAGATTGGTTGGTAGGAAAATAAAACTTCCACCCAAATCTGTTCTCACTGACAGCTAACACAGAAATCGGAACAATACTTTGCTCAGGACTCTGTTTCCTGCATGCTGCAAATTACAGTACCCTCACTCACTCTCTTTTATTTCTTTGGAACACGGTTATAGCCTTCAGAAGTCGCAAAGACCAAACTGTCTTGAAATCTTCTTTGGTCTTGAGCAAGAAACCAAGATCTCTTGCTTGTGTTAGCCTCATTCTTGCTAGTAAGGTATGTGCTATGTCACTTCAGCATTGACTTGCTGAATTTTGCCTTGCAGGTCTATGATGTCTACAAGCACATGTACAAACAATTCACCCTCTCTTGCTTTGGTGAGATATGCCTTCATCACTGAAGACAAAGTGCTCAACACAATAAGAATTGGACGCACTCACCTGACCCACATACACAATCAAGGCAAAAACTACTCTTCAGTGTACCTACTGCAACCAATTCCTCACCATCAAGAATATCTTGATAGAATGCAAGGAGCAAACAAAAAAAAATGTATAGAAGCCCAAAGTCTTAACATGCTCTTCAAGAATGTACTTTTTAGTCAAATAATAGAATATCAGAAAAGAACAAACAACTTCTATAAAAAATAGAGCATTACAACTTATATTTTAAAACATACCTGAATAAAAAAATCTAGTTTCAGTATTAGATGACCCACAGGAGTTGATATGCTCGTAAAACTAATAAGCAATCAATCAATTGACCTGTTGAAGTTAAATCTTAAATTTTATAAATGTTACTTGTATTTTCATATTTAAATTCAACGTTTAAAATTGAAAAAAACAAGAACCCCAAATAACAAAAAAAAACATCTATCTATCTATCTATATATATATATAATAGGCTAGTGAAAGAAATTTAAGAGATTAAAAAAAACAACAAAAATATAATAATATTGATAATAAAACTAATATTTATTGTATATTAGTAGGCTCTTTTGACCAAATGAAAGAAAACGATTTTAAAATTGGAATTTTTCAACATGCCTTGTACTCTCTCAACAAAACAATAAAAATGACATGGGATTTTCTTTACTATTATATATATGTCCACAGAATGTTCCCTTGCCATTTTGCAGTTAAACATTTGCTGTATTGCAGGCTTTAAAAAATATGCATATAACATACGCACTGAAAGTAGTTCTGCAGCTGGCAAACACAATGGGTCTCATCTTCTCGGGGTCTCTACTGCAAGAGAGCGTACATGACTTGCTATAATGTTTAACTGTTTATGAATCTTACTAAATTAGTACATAGCAAAAGAAGTTTTTGTAACTTATGTTACAGAAACTCTTTCACACATCTTAAATATCTAGGGTTATGTAATTTGATTTTTGACACTTGTGCGTACAGTACTTTACAAGTGTGCATGATCATGTGCAACAGTTACTACTGTACTGTAAATTGATATTTTACTATATATTTTCATCAATATGAAAGTCTTTATACATGAAATATTATATAAGAGTGTAGGAAAGGATAATACAAATAGAGGTTGGATTATTATTAGTATAGAGGGAATTTATATAGGCTTAAAATATACTAATAAATTAAGTAAATATTGAGTCCGTACTTCAGTATTTACATTTTTAAATATAATATATATATATATATATATATATATATATATATATATATATAATGAAAAATATATAGAGGTGTTCTTGGTGGCAATTAATGTAGAAGAGCTAACATTGACATGAATAATTCAATATAACTTTTTACTTATAAAACTTAAATTCAACATTAACTAACTTAATAACTATTGATAGGTTGTTACATTAACTTCTGCAATATTACTGGTCCTGGTATGGCATGTCTAAATTTTTTGGCATTCACAGATGAGCAAGCCAAAAAAGGTAATCTTGTTTACAATAAAATGCTTTAAAATTTGATACTCATGTAACAATGTGAAGCAAAGTCTTCAGGGTAAAATGAAACAATATTTGAATGATGCACATTTTCCATCTGTTAGAAAAATTATTTACTGATATTAGTCTCAGAATATATTTTTTTTCATTTTAATTTTGTAAGTGTAAATGTATGCATTTACTCTCAATTATAAATTTATTATAGTTAGACTAATATGTGGTTAATTAGAGTACAAGGTCATAGCCATACAATTCTACGTGTTGTTGCTGTGGTTTCTCAAGCAAGTATGATTTTTACAGGATGCATTTGCTAGGATCACGTCCAATTTAGAACCTATAGCTTGAAGGAGGAGGAGATAATTATACTTTTTCAAGGTATTTATATGAAAGCAAATGCAATTCATTTGGAATTTGAACTTGACATGGCTATCTTGCCTTCTATGTCATAAACTGTCATATTATAAACACATTGACATATTAATTGCAATTTTATTTCTTGCATGAATATATATTGTTTTTTTTTAATCGGTATCACCCTATGAAAGGCAGTAAAGCCACTTAGACACATGAGATTACAGAATGTGGAAGAATTAACAGAAACTTTAATAATGAGCAAGAAGAGGAAAGAGTAATCAGGAGGACAGTAGATAGCAATTGACATTGCATTTAAATTTTTTCAGATTAATACGTGCTGGAAAGAAGTTTCAAAAGCAAGAACTGCAAGTAAAAAAATTGTTATCATAGAATTTATGGTTACATCTTACAGCTGAACTGTAAACTGATAAGATCTCAATGTCAGTGTAGTACTGCACTTAAATTCAAAAAGTCTAGGTACCATAGTGAAGAGCTCATCTAAAAAATTGCCATTAAAGTATTTATAAAAACGTACAGAGAGAGGCAATCTTACAGGGGTGAGAAATTGACTGAATCTGCCCTGCCAGATCAGGACCAATAATATTGCTGTTTCTTCTTTGGATTTTATCAAATTTACCTTTAGTTTCTTTCACACATATATATATTTACAATCATATATACAGAAGCTTTGTTATTATAATTTTGAAAAGTTAATATTATAATATTTCTTAAGGCAATTGAAATTATTTTTATCTTTACATTTTTACCATAACAACCTTTGTAAGGAAAGAGGTTTTTCTTTGTTTTTTTTTTAATAGAACAAATTAATGAACAAGAATTGTAACTAATGATATCAATATTATATATCAGTGAGGTTGGTTCATTCTCAGTAAATAACAACATTTCTAACCATCTATGTAACAACAGTAATTCTTATACATGGGGAAGTTTTCCTATTTGATTTCTGCTGAGCAGAGAAGATTACACATTAAAATTCAAACAAAGAGAAAGAGTTCAACTGTCTAAAAGGATCTCTTTCGAGACATGATCGCCCAAGTGTGTATCACGTATAGCAATTAACTGACTGACTGAATTTAAGTGAGTCTTCTTTGATTGGATTTTAGCAAATTTTCATTACAGGTTCTGATTAAATTTTCTATTTGTATGACTACTTGAGTTTTTTAGGTTATTCTTAAAAGTTATAATTCACAATAGCTAACTTCTCAGGTATAACTGCATATATTTGAGTTAGCCAAAAGTGTCTTTAGTTAGTGCTGTGAATGATCAAATGTCAAATGTGGTTTATTAAATTTCATACTCGATATACATTGCTGAATGATGCATCATGGACAGACCATTTGATAACAATCAAAAAATGATATTACTTGAGAATAATTTATATTAAATAACACAGAACATAGCCAACATTCTCAAAATTTCAAAATCAAGTAACAAGAATTATTTGCATTAGCTTTTTTTTTTTTTTAATCATTTCACCCCAAGCAAGGCATTCCACTGCCACTATTGCACAGGGGGTTACATAGGGGAAGGTGAAGAGAAAGAGTGGTTAGATATAGGAAATGTCAGAAGGAGGGTGATAGACGGGTAAAGATACCGAGGTTGAGGGTTGGGCAGATGGGAAGAGTGTTTGAGAGAATGGATGTGAGTTAGTGTGTTAGGAGGTGTCTATTGACTTTACATTTAAACTCCTGGAGATTGTAGCTGTCGGGGAAGCAATAGCTTGGTTATATTAGTTGTTTTGTGTGACTTCAAATTAAACCTGTTTGATCCTATCTCCATGGCCAATTCAGTATTGAAATGCAGCAAAAAAAAAACTTTTTTTTGAAACAAATATCAATACTTAATACAAAATGCAAGAGAATGCTATGATGATGGCATTTGAAAGATTTTAACTTCGAGCTTCTTCTCTGGAACTATTATTCCAATTAAACCATCAGCAGTCAACAAAAAAAAAAACATATGGAAGAGAAATGAGTATTTCATCAGTATAATTTTACACCATATGTATTAATATAGTTTGGCTGTAAAATTTTCATTCGTTCATCCTATTTCCCATAGACTGCATATTTTGGTAATTTATTCCAGTATTTAGACAGTATTTTCAAAAGGATTTTATCATCACCAGAAAGATCAGGTTAGAATTATCTGCAGTAACAGACAAACAAGATTGACTTAAATCACATATATATTCAATATATACAAAAAGGCAAACAAGTTACATATGCCCAAAATATTGCTAAATTCTAAAACAGATTCCTATCTAGAAAGTCAACCCAATCTCGCAATTATGGTACATAATGGGGAGGATTATTTACATACAAGATCCTACATTTACAAATGTCTGTAAACTTTCCACAGCTATTAAAATTGCATTGTTCAACATCTCTCCAAGTTTCCTGAACACTTGTGGAATCAATATTATATCTAGTGGCTGCATTTTACAAGCTTAAAGGAGGTTCTCCATAGTAAACTCTTCAAATTATTGATAATGATCATAACCTAATTTTGGTCAAAACATTGGTGAGACAAGATATTTCAGAAACATGTTGGGTTTATAATTCTTGAGTATTTAAATATGCAGACGTTGTCAGTTAACTGGGTCCCAAAATGTTTGGATGCCAACCAGAAACAATACTGAATAGAATTTTTTTTGCACAGTATTTTGACTGATTTTGAGATATTTTTAAATGACTTGTCATTGTTGATGAAAACATGCTTATACCACTAGGATCCAAAAACCAAACAATAGTCTGTGAAGTATTCCATTTTAGGTTCTTCACAGCTGAAAAAATTCAAGAGCCAAAAGTTAGCATGATGTTTTGATAACTATCTCAATTTAATGGAGTGTGGTGAATACAAAATCAAAATAACTTTCTTTTGTTCACTGTTTGCAAATTCATGAGCCAGTGTAAAAATCTATTTTTTGACCAATTGAAAAAAAAAGATTGCTTCTGTGCTGAGAAAAAGATCAAGGCAAATTTCGTGAACATGTGTGAAAATATTTATTAACCAATGAAAGGAGAGTGATTTGCAGAAAACAACAAATTGAATTTTCAATGACCCATGTTATGTTTCTTCCTGCCCCAAAAAATGAGTTTGCATTGGGAGCTGACCACATAATCTGAATTGGCTATATGTATATGTTTCTCGGCTGATGCAAGCAGAAGACAAGGAAGCACCAGACAGTTTATGCTGAACATAATGTAGCAAGAAAATAATCAGGTCGACTCAGCAACCTACATTTTTCACTCTCTCACTTTCTCTCTTGTGCTGTTTTCTTTATTTCTCCTTCTTCCTCTTCACCTACTTGCCATACACAAAAAGAAAGAGAGAAACAAAACATTACTACTACTTTGTTGATACACTCAGCAAAAACAGAGACTTATCTTTATTTTCACAGTTAATAATTTCATATATACAATTTAATGTTATTCTGTTTGATAATTAAATTTTCATTTACTTATACGAATGAAACAGTTTTATTCTTCATCCTTCTGATCTGGAGTTAATTGTGGGGAGTTCAGTTATGTTTGGCACGGGGCCAGTGTGATAAACATGATCGAGCTCCCTAGGAGAATAATAATTTAACATTAAAGGAGTCATTGAAACTAAAACAGTGAGGAAAGACAAGGGGAAGAGTTTTATTTTTATTTTCTTCAGGACAATGCACCTAGTCAGGGCTTGCAAGAAGAATATTTTGAAAATGTTGATGTTTGAATACTCCAAATTTGATAACTCTGAAAATTATCTCCTATACATTTTACTCTTTTGTTGCATAAGTTAAATTAAAATGACTTTTTTTCTGTAAGCACACACATTATCTTCCTCTTTCTATTTTATTCATTTCCAAACAACTTTTTACCTTATTCCACTTTTAATGTGGCAAGTCTAACACTTCATCAAACTTCTTCCAGTTTCCAAACTTGAAAGAAATGTCAGAGGGAGGAAACTTTTGAATGTGATAGCAGTAACACAGTATCTTAATTACCAAACATCGCAAATATTTTTAAGCATGAAAGAAACTTGGGAAATAATGTATCAAATGTGTTAAACTGCTGGGAGAATGTGTGGAATATCTTGTGCATTTTAGGATTAAAAGCCATTTCCTCCTTAGTTGGCCTGGGAACTTTTCAACAATTCCTCATAAATGTATTAATTTCCTCTACTTGTTTATCCTGTAAATTTTCATGCAGTGCTTTTATACTTTGATTTCTTTCATTTCTATTTCTCTGAGTCCCTGATGTCTGCTACTTCATGGTTATCTATATCCTCAGCAACTCTGAAAAGGTCCTGTTGGAGATTCACTTAGAATTCTTTGAAAAATTCTACCCTTCTTGTTTCTGAAAAGAGACATTAAATATGTTTGCTTTTTTCTTTTCCAGTTCATTATTTAATAACTCAATTATGACTACTGTTTTAGAAATTGCTTTTTAGTTCTCAGTGTCTAATAAGTGAGACTTGTTATATCTATTTAAAATTACTGAACCAGAAAGCTGATATTGTGTTAATTAGGTTTACTTACATATCATTTAGACTTTTTGAATGCAACAAGTGAATTTACAGTTTTAGAAGTGAGTGTTTTTTTTTTTCCCTAATTGATCACTCAATACAAGGCATAACAGTTACAAAGGATAGAGAGTTACTGAATCAGGTTATTGTATAAATGAAAGAGGAGGAAGTAAGAAGTGCAGACTGTGAGTATATAGAGGAAAGATAATGACTCTCAAATGGAAGATGTTAAGATTTTAGTAATAGGTTGGTTGTTTTTGTTTATCTGCATATCAATACCTCTATGGGTTATCTGATGCTGAAAGTTAAATATATTGTGTACAGTTTTATATTTTATCTTATTTATTCATTTATTGAGATAATAATGGTTTTAGTGACACAAGTTTTATTAATTAGCTGGATGGGAGGAAGAGGTAAATTCATACCTTTTCCAAGGGTATTTGCATGTAAGTCAATATAATGAGCCTAACTGGAATTGAAACTCAGCTCTCTGTTTAACAATTGTTAGTCATTATCCTTTATACCACTCACACATCAAAGCTTACAAGACCTGGTATTCCTAAGTGGTTAGCCATTTTGAGTACTGACCAGATTTGATATTGCTTAACTTCAGATGTGCATCTTTTAGGAAAAAAGGAAGCATCCACTTGGGAATCTGTTCCATAAAATAAGTCTTTTGTAAGAAACTGTCTGAATTTAACTCATTAATTGAATATGAAGGGAATGGGGATGATTTTTCCAATGTACACTACCGGCCATAAAATTATTAGGCCACACCATGGGCAATGGCAAAAGTTTCAGAGAAAATAGAAATAAAAAGGACATGTACTTAACATCAGGAAGAGGTAGTTGAAATTTCTGAGGTGCATAATGAGCTAAGAGAGCTTGAAAAATTTGATACTCATCGAACAGATTGAAGGCAAGAAGGACGGAGGAAATCAATGCATAGTCTAGGAAACTTAAGTAAATGAATAGTGGAACAAGGTTGAGGAGAGATAACAAAAAGTCAAAATTTATTGAGCTACAAAGGACAGGAAATTGTGGACAACCATGATTTCCAACATTTTGAAGAGACATAGCACATAGAAGAAGACCATCCAACCATCTTAATGTTATAACAAGTGTATGGCTGCAAAGGAAAGAACAAAACAAGAATTAAAATTTCAACAGTATATATTGATCACTTTTCAGAATATATAAATAGTTGTATAAAAAGGTGACAGAATTGTTGATTTGTTGTTCTTTATTTGTCATTGGTAAAAGAAGCAATTAGGTGTAAGTTGTTGGTAAGATGAGAATTGATGGATTTGTTGAGTTAGTTGACTGAGGTCACATTTGGTGTCAAGAGAGAGGGCTGGAATGGATTAGTGAAGCCTTATTATAGCAGAAATGAGGTGATAGCAAATATTGATCCATCTATGTTCAAGGTTGAAATCAAAACTGGTATGGTATATGGATGGAATGGTGGTAGTTTGATGAGGTCAAAGTGTTGAGCAAAACTTTCTGTGGTCATTGATAAGGTCTCATGTAAGGATATTAAACATCATTTTCAACTTTGTTTTGTAAAATATAACAACAAAAAATAAAGAAAATAATCTCATTATTACACTGTTTATTGTTCACTAACCATATTCTGTCTTTATAAAAGAAAAGGTTAGCATATAAAGAAATGCTTAATCCTGTTTATCATCTAGGTGATGGGTAAAGAAATGTTTTTTTCTCTTTATCTGTTTGACTAAACAAAATTTTGCTTGAGATAATAGCCATCTATTAGTAAAGATAATGGCATATTGCTTTTATAAAATGTTGAACTGAAAGCAAATGTTGCTAAATTTCAAAATGTCTTTGATATATATCATAATAGATACTCAGCAGTTAGATATTCTGGTGGTTTACTATGAAAGAGAATGGTAAAAACAACTCCTTAAATATTAATAAGAATGTGCTTTTAAAATCTTGTGGGTGTATATTTAAGTTTTTAAATATTGATAGGATTAAAACCACCTTTGGTTTACATTTTTCAGTGTAAAAAATAAGAAATATCTCATGTTACATAACTTACATGTGTCAGTCAGTCAGTTAAGTGCCATACGTGATACATGCTTGGGCGATCATGTCTCAAAAGAGACATGACTGACTGGGCAGAAGATTATCCCACAGTAGGTTGCCATTGCTTTCTGCGGTAGACTGGTTGCCAGCCAATGCTGTAGAACCCAATCTGTCCTGTTATTTAACTCATAACTGGAAGGAATAGACGGATTAATACCTTTCCCAAGGGTATTTGCGCGTAAGTGAATGCAAGGAATTCAACTGGAATGTGACAGTGTCCCAGAAAATAAGGATTTCTATAAAAAATGATTTTGTTTCATTGTATTATGAAACTAGTGTCAGTTCAGTCAGTTAAGTTACATACGTGATACACGCTTTTGGGTGATCATGTCTTGAAAGAGACATGACTGACTGGGTAAAAGATTATCCCACAGTAGGTTGCCATTGCTTTCTGCGGTAGACTGTTTGCCAGCCAAGGTTATAGAACCCAATCTGTCCTATTATTTAACCCATAACTGGAGGGAAGAAACAGATTTATACCTTTCCCAAGGGTATTTGTGCATATGTGAATGGCATAAATTCAACTGGAATTTGAACTCAGCTCCCTGATGTGTCATTCTGAGTCAATATCCACCTCACCACAACGCACATCCAAAACTAGTATCAAATAACTTAAAAACCTAATTTCAAATTTTGTTTCTAATTCATATAAACTAAGCGAAATATATACAGGCTGTGATGGGCAAGTTGTTGCCATTTTATATTTCTAATTTCGTACATGTACATTGTTTGCTTTTAATTTTGTCAACTGCACAGTACACTAGGGTCAGTTGGGCACCGGCTGTAAGAAAAGAACACATAGTGCATTTCATTCTGCCAAAAATTTGGAAACTTCATAAAGTACTGCTTAGCATTCAAGCTAGAAGCGTCAACACAATCATTTGAATGTCAATCTAAGGACAGTGCAAAGAATTTGGAAAGAGTTGGATGATATATCCAGTCAACATCGTGGTGTTTGAAGTGATTATAAGTATATACCTCCATTCATTTTCCTATAGGGCTTTAGACACAAAACAGAGGCCTGCAAGTGCCTTGTGGAGGTAATTCTTTCCGCCTGAATCTATCCTGCAATTATATAAATCCACCATCCACCCGTGTATTGAGTACTGCTGCCACATCTGGTCAGGTGCCCCTTCTATTCTCCTTGGGGTTCTTGACAAAATACAGCGAAGAATCTGTAATGTGATTGATACTTGACTGACCACCTGCAGTATCTCTCTCATCGGCGTGACGTGGCTTCCCTGTGCCTCTTCTATAAATACTTTCATGGCTTCTGCTCTGATGAACTTAAATCACTGGTGCCCCCTAGATGTGAATTTGCATGAGATACTAGATTGGCAACTAGGTCCCACTCTTTTACAGTGAAACCGATGAAATGTAACTGCAATTTCTACTTCAACAGTTTCTTTCCTCGCACTTCCTGCCTGTGGAATTCCCTATCACATACTTGCTTCCCCGACGGCTACAACCTCCAGGAGTTTAAATGTAAGGTCAATAGACACCTCCTAACACACTAACTCACACCCACTCTCTCCAACTCTCTCCCTATGTACATCCTAAGTCGTCTATCACCCTCCTTCTGACATTTCCTATACCCAATCCCTCTATGTAACCCCCTGCGCTATAGTGGCAGTGGAATGCCTTGCTTAGGGTGACACGATTGAAAAAAAAAAAATGGATCAAGAGTGTTTCTTCTGGGAGACCCTATATCTGGCAACAGAACTCTGCACCATGCCACACAAGCAGGAGAACCCTGTCATAGTTGTCAAACAATTTCTGCGACCATATCACACCTTATATTTGGCCATATAAGCTCCCCCCCCCCCGACTGCAACACCCTTGATTATTGTGTAGGGCACAGTTAAGCGAGAGACCAACAAAACTCCTTGTAACACCAAAGATGAACTAAAGGCAAGGATTATAGCAACATTCACCAACTTAAACAAGGAAACCGTCCAGAAGAGTTGTAGGAAATTCCAAAGTTGTTTAGAGTTTGTGGTTGAAGCCAATGGCGATTTTATTGAATAAATTTTCTCTTTAGTATTTCATGATATTTTTGGGAAATTTTGGTAAATATATCTATTAAAGTGAGATGTCAGTATTATTTTCATTTTTGCATAATTTAGAAAACATTTCATCCATTGCACTCTGTATTATATTTATGTATGTTTTTAAGTAGTTTAACATTGGAATATTGTTTAAGAAGGAATTCAAATTTTTTCACAAACCATCTAAAATTCTTAATAATTACTCTTATCTCTACAACACCATGAACTGGAAACTGAATTATTTTTTTTTCTATTGCTTTGAGAATTTCAGTTTTTTTATTTTCAAAAATGTAGAAATTTCAGTAATTTTGTGAAAGCAAATATATTATTTGCCTTTAGTGTGTGCCAAAATTTCCATTGTTTTAATTTTGTTTTTAAAGTGAAGACGGTGACTACATTTGTAGAAAACTTGTGCAAGTGAGTAGTAATAATAATAATAACAAAAAGTACTGGAAATCTTTACACATAGCTAATCGTTTTAAAAAGTTCACACGTTGATTGCTAACTTTTTCCCAATATTCCAACCATCATTTATTCAAAGTAGAAGTTGGTAAAAAATTTTAACTATAAAATACATTTTGCCTATTAGTAAGGTGTTTTTTATTTATTTTTTTTATTTTGACAATTTGATCAAAATGTCATTAACATTAGTTTTATTCAGTACAACTGACATCATTTGAAGCTAAATTCATCTTTCATGTCTTCTCACGGGACATATTCAACCTTTACATTACTTTATTTGAGTAAACACTCTATTTATTAAACAGTAAATGGTCTATCAGCCTGAATATTCAAGAAATTTTATGAAAGAAAACTGTGTGCTCTCTGGCAGGATTCAAACTTGTCCCCACCTTATGCAAGAGAAACCATTGTTAGATCCAATGTGCTCTAGACTGGCTCAGCCATGGAGTGCCAATCAGGTAAAGTTGAATAGTGCCTTATAAATGCAAATCTTTCTCACATAGTTTCTCCTTTGGCCCCAAAAGATGATTGGAGTTCAGCATCATCTCTCCTTTCATTGAAGTCCACCAGAGATCAATTTTGGATTAAAATAATTTTTTTACTCAAGAACTTAATATTAAAAAACAATTTTTTTTTCTGTTTTATAAATTTGATATATCCCTTCAGGACATAGCCAATCATGGCTCAACACAACCTCCTGTCCTTTGTAGCTCTCCGTCAGACTTTTCTTTTTGTTATCTCTCCTCATCTCTGTTCCACCAAAAAAACATACCTGAGGAAAGTTAGCTGTAAAAATCAATTAATATCGTTCTATACATTTCCTCAATGCTTTTGATCTGTCTTTTGTTCCTCTGCACAAGTTTTAACTAAACTTTGCAACAGATTCCTAGGGAAATTAAGCAGATTTTATTTTGGAAAGATTGTTCAGAATCCATTTGAGTTCCTCAACTTTTTTGTGCTGCCTGCTATTCCTCTGTGTGTTGTGTTGCAGTCAATATCGGCTCAAAACAGGAAAAGTATGAATCTGTTGCTTCTCTCTCCAGCTATGAGTTAAATAGCAAAGCAGATTGGGTTCTGTAGCCTTGGTTGTCAACGAGTCTACTAGGAAAAGTAATGGCAACTTACTGCGAGAAAATCTTCTGTCCAGTCAGTCATAACTCTTGAAACAGGATCGCCCAAGTGTGTATCATGTATGGCTCTTAACTGCCTGGTGTTCCTCTGCACAAACTTTAACTAAAATTTGGGATACCAGTTATGCTTTTCAGAAATCTAAACCTTCCAAAGTTGTGTAATGAAACTTGCATAACTGTGTCTCCCATATATCATTGAAGCAACTAACCTAATCCAAGTAGACAAAAAAAAAAGATCTATTTATTCCCACTATCTCCATAAATGGTCCTGGGAATGATGATAAACTACTTCCTGTAGCAAAGCCACTTATAGGGAGATTAGGTTTTGGAGAATATAGGAGCACTTAATTGCTATTGTTCCCACATCCACCCTGATCAGAGTGGGTGGCATCTGTTAGGGTCCCAGCTATAGGCAAACAAAAACAACACTAAAAATGTATAAAAATACTAACAATACATTTTTATATAAAAATATTACTAACAATACTTGTCTATAGTAAAAATTATCAACAACAAATTTTTAAATCAAAATAACTAAGAATACATTTTATCTGGCATACAACTGCATTCAAAATATTTATATTTTTTTTTATTAAATAACCCATAAAGGTTGATTTGTTACTAAACAAAATCAAGCAACCAAACCAATAAATCCAACAGAATTACTCTTTTAAATTAAAGTAACTTCAAGATATTTCCTTCATTTAAAGCATGTAAGTTAAAATAAGGATTTATTTCAATCATTTCACCCTGAGAGAGGCATTTAAAAGCCACTAAGATGCAAAGGGCTAGTGAGAATAAAAAAAACAGAATATGGTAAAAGAACAGAATTTAAGGAAACAAAAAATAATGATTGACACTGCATTTAAATTTGTGAAGATTGTATTTGAGAGGAAAGCAGGAAGCCAGGCTCTGCAAGTACAAAAGAAACTATTAGCACAGAACTTGCAATTATGGAATCTAGCTACCAATCTTGTACTGTACTTAAACTTGTGAAGTTGAAGTACTAATGAGGAAATCACATCAGAACAATTAACATAATATTTATAGAAAATGTATGGAATCTATGGTTGGAATGAGACTGAATCCAAAATGCTAGGTGAGTGTCATGAACTTAGATAAACTGATGTTAGTTTCAGTTTATATAACTTGTTTTTTATATAACCCATGTTATCAAGGGTAGGATTTATCAAAACTTGCATTCTTTCTGTTGATTAAATATAAAGTGACAGAACAGATTGTGATATTAATGGAGAGATAGATAGATAGAGAGAGAGAGAGAGAGAGAGATAGAGAGAGAGATAGAGAGAGAGAGATAGAGAGAGATAGAGAGAGATAGAGAGAGAGAGAGAGAGAGATCATTAAGAAAATAAAATATGGTTGTATTTTAGCATGAACTGCATCTGAATTCAATGTATGTAGACAAATTTATGTCAGTTGTTGTTATCACACTCTTTTTGACCTTTGTGCTTTCTGGCCTTCTTTAGGTGCCTGTGAATCCAGCTATCCTTTTGAGCTGAACTCTTTATTTAGACTGTTCTCAATCTGCTGTCCATGTCTCAGGATATTTTGTGTTGTTCATTTTTAAGTAATGCTCAGTTATTGCTAGACTCATTTCTATTTAAATGATGGGACAATTGCCTAGTGGATCAAAGTGTTGACTTTTGAATTTGGTAACATAGTAATTGTGAATTCAATCTCTATGTTAGGTAGTATATATAGACTCAGTCAAAACAAGCTAGCAATAACTGAACAGTACTGAAAAAGAACAATCTATCTGTGTGGATTTAAAAAGGGTTTAGCTCAAAATTCCTTAATGGTTACCTGATTCAACAAGTACCTGAAAAAGCTGGAAGGCACAAAGCCTGGAATACTGTGATGATGACAACAAATCAAATATTAGTCCTAATGTGAGTATAAATATAACATTTGGTCTTTTTTTATCACTTTCCCCATTGACTTTACTGCTTCTAAACTACTCTACTGCTTCAGCTTTATTTATTTTCTGTATTAAAACAACTAAGTATTTGTTATGTTTAATGAAGAACATGGGAGCTTATCTCACCAATTGGAACACCCATGTGTAGTAGGTATTCTTTGAAAAAAATGCTTAAAACCAAGTCCTCATTTCAAGCTCTTTCATATAGAGGTCAGTGATGCAAGTTTCTATTTTATCACTTGTGACGAATTCAGTTGTACCAATTTTTTTACCAATTGTCACTAATTCAGTTGTACATACGCTTCTGCTGTTGGGAGGCTGGCACTTAGAATTTGAAATAGAAATTGATTTTGCTTTCAGGTATACAGTATGTTTGTTGATTATTTTGTGACTTGTAACTATTGGCTTTGGGATTCTTGGCACCTGTATATATTACTCTGCAACATAACGAGAAAAAAATGTAGTGATTGAACACCAAATTTTGAAAACTTGAATTATTTTTCTTTTTTACCTTACCTAAGTTTCAATATTTAATCTTTGTTTTGGATTGAAAGTAATAAAAAAAAAGAATTGTCAAGTATTAAGACAATTATTAAGGTAAATGCTTGTTTTAGGTGCCGACAGCTTTTCCCCTTTCAAATTTATTCAAAATAGCATTATTTCTGTGCAAATGTATATGCTGAACTCAAATCAACAATTAGTTATTGAAGAAACTTATCTTTTTTGCTTTGAAAGTCCATAAAAAAACAAACTATATCTCGTACTTTTTCTCTCCTGTAACTCTCACGAAGTCATGTAATTAACTACAGAATGACGTTCTACAAAGGCAGCAATTTCTTTTGAATTTTGGTCAATTTTCTTCCTTTGCTGAAACTTCCGGCAATGTACTTCCGGTAATGAAAGTAATAAGTGTAGAAATACAATAGCGCATTACTTTCGTTACCGGAAGTACATTGCCGGAAGTATCAGTAAATGAAGAAAAATCAACCAAAAATCTGCCAAAATTCGTTCACATGCACAGAACTTCATTCTGCAGTTAATTACATTACTTCGTGAGAGTTACGGGAGAGAAAAAACGCAAGATATAGTTCGTTTTTTTATGGACATTTAGATTTTAAAAAAAGGTAAGTTTCTTCAATAACTAACAGTTGCTTTGAGTTCAGCATATGCATTTGCACAGAGATAATGCTATTTTGGATAAATTTGAAGGGGAAATGTGTCGGGACTTACAACGAAAATTTACCATTATTAATCACAGAATTGAGAAATTAAACTGAAGTAGCAAAGCATAAGACAGCAATATGCTTGATGGATTAGAACTTCTATGAGTAAAGCCTTATTATTGCCAAAAAATTCTTACAATCTAAAAATATTTTCAGGATTTAAATAGCCTACAAAAGTTTGATAAACTAAAAAAAAAATTAATCATTTTTTTCTTGTAGAAATTGAGTTGGCCAGATGACTTACATGCGATGTTATATATATATATATATATATATATATATATATGTGTGTGTGTGTGTGTGTCTCCAGCAAAAAGGATACATGTAAGAATACTGGTAAAATTAAATAAAAAATTAATAAAATATTCCTTGTTGCTCATTTTTAATGAAGCATGTTTAAATGAAAGTAAGGTTGCTACCCAAATGTACATTTATATATATATATATATATATATATATATATATATATATATCAGATTAAATAAATTGTAAACACTGCGTCTGCTTATGTTTAATAAAATTTGTTGATACTCATGGATAATCTTTTGCATATTATAATCGAAAGATGTAAGAAATGAGCTGTGAATTTGACAGATGATTTTATTATTTATTTCTTGATGTTCCCAAGTACTTTCAATCTTCTTCTGAGATCATCTTCAGAGGTGTGAGTTATGGTAACAAAAAATAACCCCAAAACTGTGTTGCTAAAAATTACTGTAAATTTTCTTCTTGATTCAAATGTAACAGTTGACAAATTGCTTAGGCTTCATTAGAATGTGAAAATTATCCAAAATGGAATTTTTTTTATGT
The DNA here is from genome assembly GCA_037127315.1 of Ascarosepion bandense. NCBI lineage: Eukaryota > Metazoa > Mollusca > Cephalopoda > Sepiida > Sepiidae > Ascarosepion > Ascarosepion bandense. Next base: position 2,269,591 of record JBBBDQ010000278.1, read on the forward strand.
TGTAATGTCATGCACATGTTAAAGCATGAAAAAAATATTCTTTTTATAAACATTTTAGAACATTACTACAGTATTCATAGCAGATTCTTTTAATTGATAGCTTAAGTTTTTTAATGAATATTGCCTTGAGAATCTCTAGTTTGCTTTTGTTGTTTTTTTGGTGTAGGATTGTTGTGTTATCGATCATTATATTTTTATATTGGGAATGTAGACAGGAATGTTGTTGTTGATGTCTAGAAATGGACAAAGGTCAGACACATGTAATGTAAGATGTCTTGTTAACACAACTGATGATTTCAGAAAGAGATTGAAACTAATTGAGAACATCAAGAAATGAATAATAAAATCATCTGTCAAATTTACAGCTCATTTCTTATATTTTTCAATTATAATACGCAAAAGATTATCTGTCAGTATGAATGGATTTTATTAAAAATAAGCAGACACAATGTTTGCAATTTATTTAATCTGACATGTCTAAAAGAAAATTTGCTGCCTAAATACAGAAATATATATACACACACATACACACAAACAAATATGGTATCTGACAAAATAAGAGCAATACATGACTGCTTTCTTTTTCATCTTTTGGATATAAGGTGGGTCATTACAGCATTTTTAGTTATATTAAACATTGATTTCACAGTCACAATAGGTGCATCTCAAATGAAACCACATTTGTTGGTTGCTTCTCTATAGTGAGAAGTACTTGCCTCTGCCACCACTTCATTTCTATTTAAATTATCCACTTCTAAAAGACCTTAACTTCAACTGAGGGAACTCTGCTTGCTGGTATGATTGAATAAAGATATCATTCTGAGTTACATTGTACAATATGCCTTCCTGAATATAGAACTTCTTTCTGACATACAATATGTTCCATGCTTCTGCGATAATGTTTCACTATTTCATTTCTTGCAGAAACATGCATATATCAGAAACATAGGTACACACACCCAATCCCCTAATTAGGTCCTGAAATCCCTGCTAAAATATAGTGTCATTGTCTATGAGAAGCTTAAGTAGTGGACTTTCCTCATAAAAAGGACTCTGGTTGACAGATAACACTCAATGAAACATCAGCTGCCAGACAGAGAAATTTGATGAGCCATATTTGGTAAGTGTTAGTGAGATAAAGTCTATTGCCATAGTGGACTATATCAATTGTTAATCTTTACCAAGTGTCTTCTAATGCCAACTTTTCCTTCTATCAGTGAACTGATACTAGATCTATTACTTGACACTGTTCACAACTTATTGCCAACTTGTCTGCTGCATTTGATGCGGAAGGGCAGTTTCTCTTTGCAAGGTATATGGTGCATCTCAATTCTAGATGACCACTGTCAGTTTATGGCTGTTATTTGGCCAGGGTCCATATCATTCACAATTGTTACAGCCACTAATGATATAAATTTACTTTTTATCTTCATTAATTCAAACCATCCTGTGGCACTCTGGTTAGTTAATTTCTCTGCAAAATTTTGATCTGATATGATTGCCATCACAACCACAGAGAACCTCTACTTTTACACTAATTCAACCAAGTATCACGTACTTACCTATCTTTAAGCACATTTCTGCTTTTCAACAGAACTTATACAAACCCATATGTTCATGTCTTGCTCATCCACACACCAGTCTCTTCTTGCAGAATTGTCTTAATTGGTCACCTCATCATCTTACTCTTTTGTAATTGCATTTAATTCTGTTTCATTATGCTGGTTGAATCAGTGCATTGTTCATGTGGTCTTTGATGACAGCACCTCATTTCCAATTTGGATAAGTGCTGATATCTTGTATGCTCTCTTTTTTCCAGAAAAATCTCAAGACCTCTGACCAGATCTATTGTTTCTATAGCAACAGATGTATTTGTTGGCCCAAACAATCCCTTGTCATACGATTTGGACTATTACATTTGTAGTAGGTTGTTGTAGAGTAGGACTCTGCAAACTTTCTGTTGTTCCCTACAACTGTGAAAATGGACCACTCCTACTTATAAATATGGCAAATAGCTACATTGGAGTAGGATTTGAATAGTATTTGATTTACTTAAGTCTTTCTGTTCTATGTATGAATATTTAATAAACCCCTTCTTTGTTTCCTCTACTTAACCTCCTGTTCCTTCAGTACTCTAATTATTGCTTGCCTATCTCTGAAATATTTTGAACAGAGACAACATTACAACATATGTAATGATACCACATGGATCTATGGTGATAGAGGGGGGGCATCTTTCTATCATTTTGCATTGGTTGTACAGCTGCTACCTTCATTTTGTCAGTCATCTTTGCCTAGGCTTCAGCTAGCAGCTGGTTAATAGTTAATGTGTCCATCTTGGAACAAGCGCAAAGAAGCTGCTTCACATAGTCTTTTGCAAACAAGAAAAGCAGATCATATTGTTGCTGGATTTGCTCATATGCAGGCATTTCATTAATGATTACTTCTAGACTATAATCAAACCTATTTCAAAGGCAGTATATAACGCAATTTTTATCCATATTTTATCAAATCTCTTTTCTACGTTCAGCAGCTGGTAAAAGGCAAATGCTGCTTCCATGAGACACGCAAAAAGAACTTTTTCAATCTATCTTACCTTGAACAGGCTGCACACTACCTCCACTTTTTCAATCTATTCATCTGTGAACTGACTGGACACTATGCTTTCAAACTCCAGAATTAACTTTGTCACCTTTATTGTCATTTTGAACTAAAATAGTTTGTGGTTTGTAATGGTATTCTGTAGCTTCCAATCCTCACTATTTCATGTCACTGCTTCTGACATAACCTAACAGTACCAAGCTGAATTTTGAATTGTTGCTATCTCAGTGTCAGCCTTTTTATTAGGTGAAGTGATTTGCATACATGAAAGTTTAATGCATTCAAACCAGCGACAACACTTGTGTCTTTGTTCTTACTTCCACTAATATGGCATCTGACAAAAATGCAGCCAACATGTGGCTATTTCCTTTAGTGCAAAAGAAATAGGTTGATACTCAGTTATTTAAATCGTTGTATCAAAAACTGTATGTATTTAGAAAAAAATGTTTAGAGAAATTTTTTAAAATCCATTAATGGCCTTAATTAGCTAAATGGTATAAGCATTAAAATATAAATTTCTTTTGACTAAATAGAAACAAATTTCTCTTTTTTTTAATCAGGTAATTTTTTTGTTCGTTGTGGTGCAGTGGATATCGGCTCAAAATGAGAAATCGGAGAGCCAAGTTCGAATTCCAGTTGAATTCCTTGCATTCACTTATGTGCAAATACCCTTGGGAAAGGTATTAATCCATCTCTTCCTTCCAGTTATGGGTTAAATAACAGGACAGATTGGGTTCTATAGCCTTGGCTGGCAACCAGTCTACTGCAGAAAGCAATGGCAACCTATTGCGGGATAATCCTCTGCCAAGTCAGTCATGTCTCTTTCGGTACATGATTGCCCAAGTGTGTTTCATGTATGGCACTTAACTGACTGAATTTTTTTTACTTAAAGTGTATGTTATAATAAAGTCATGTTAATTGGGAGTAGTTAAGCAAATTTTAACCAGATGTTTTGATTTTTTTCTTCACAACCATTTTACTCTAAAAAATAGTCATGCTTGTTAGTGTACCAGGTAATGATTTTAATTTCTGTTCTATCACAACTAGTGTATTAGTCCAGAAGCAATTTTAGTTTCAATGAATTTTTCATTGTTTGCCTTTATCACCTCATTGAGCAATTTTTATGCAGTAGTTATTTTTAATTCTTGAAATAATGAGTAGACAAAAATAATTGTTATTTGTTGTTGTGCACTTATGCATGTTACTTAGATGCATGGATGAGTGGTTTAGGACATTAGTATTTTGACTATGAAAGTAGGCATCTGCAGCAGGGATTAGCTAGACAACCTACAAATGGGTGTACACAAAAACAAGCAGCTAATAATTATATACCTAACAAACATATATTTTAAATCCAAAAAAATAATTAAATAAAGAAAAACTTCATAAATTTATCATATTTTGTTATTTAACTTCATCCAAAATTTTTAGGAATGGGGATATTTAATTAATGCAGAGATATTTAATTTTATTTACTTTAAAAAAAAAATAATTCTATGATGTTGTCATCCCTAAAATCACATATAAAATACTGAAGAGAAAAACATGCATTTTTCCAAAACCCATCCATAACCAATACAATATAGAATTAAAAAATCAAACCATTTCAGCATTGCCTAATTACTCAAAACTCTGAATATATATATATATATATATATATATATATATATATATATATACACGCACACACACACACAGGTTGCCCTAAACTTAAAACAGTGTTCTGTTCTTATGATACATTTTAACATGATTTTCATGTAAGTTAGAACATGCCCCCAATTTTCTTTAATAAGCACTTATGTCATTAACCTATGTAATAGTAAAGTTATAATCTAGGAAAGGGGTGGGAAGTAATGATCTATGACTGGGGCAAGAAATCTTTATGAGAATGTGGATTCACAACTATAAGTTGAAGAAAGACATGAAATAAGTTGGTGTGCATGTTCATAAAGGCAATAGTTTTCTACTGCTGTTTTCTAAATTTCAATGGGATATTTCTTGCTGTCAAACAGTTTTCAGGATGTTATCTTCAGAAAACTCAAAAAGTCTCATTTATAACTCCTCAGGAGACGGATTTTTTTATAATTATTTTATCCCAAGCAGGATGTGCGTTGTGGTGCAGTGGATATTGTTTTGGAACGAGAAATTGGAGAGCCAAGTTTGAATTCCAGTTGAATTCCTTGCATTCACTTATGCGCAAATACCCTTGGGAAAGGTATTAATCGGTCTCTTCCCTCAGTTATGGGTTAAATAACAGGACAGATTGGGTTCTATAGCCTTGGTCGGCAACCAGTCTACCGCAGAAAGCAATGGCAGCCTATTGCGGGATAATCATCTACCCAGTCAGTCATGTCTCTTTTGAGACATGATCACCCAAGCGTTTATCACGTATGGCACTTAACTGATTCCAAGCAGGGCAGGACCACCACTGAGTTACAGTGAGAGAAAAAACATGGGATGCCTAAAAAAAGATGAATGGGGTTTAGGACGGTAGATAGCAATTATCATTGCATTAAAACTTTTAGAGATTGTAGCTATCAGAGAAGCAAGTGTCTGGAAGGCAGTTTCATAGGTGGGAAGTGCAAAAAAAGTGATAGTAGAAATGGTGGTTACATTTGACTATTTTGATAGTAAAAGGGTGGGACCTAGATGCCAATCTAGTAGCATGTGTAAATTCATGTGGTTGAGGCACTAAGGATACATGCTCAACAAAGCAGAAGTCATGAAAATATGTGTAGAAAAGACAGGGAAGCCACATTTTGTTGATAAGAAAGTGACTGAAGTCAACCTGCTAAATCAGGAATATGTTGCAGATTGTTGGATATTGGTTAATAGCAAGTGATTTGACAGTAGATTGGTGTAGTCACTCTTTATGAAAGGAAAACCAATATTTATTGTAACTAAATTACAATTTGGGCATAAAGCCAGTATTTGGGGAGGGCAAAAACTGAGGTTGGTCAACAATAACTATCCTATACCCAGCTAATCAGACTTATGACCCACACGTTCTTTACAATTTCCCATTCATCATAAGAACATATCCCTCGTCAATCAATCCTACATGTACCAAAATGCCACATCTGCTCAGGGAACCTACAAAAGAATCCCCATGTGAATAAAAATTTCTTTATACAATATATATATAAAAATATATAAAAATTCATACATGAAATGTAATGGGTGGGGGTATATGAAACAAAATCCCAAACAAAAAGTTTTTTAACTTAAAATGCAAAATAAATCAATTAATGTTAGTAAGACCCATCCATCCTACAAAATAAAGAGGCCACTGTATTCTGCCTTTATGACAAAATCAAGAGGCACTCTTTCTAAAGGGAGTTGGGGAGGAGAAAAATAACGACAGAGGGAAAATCAAAATTCTGACTCAGATGAGATGAAATATGGGATCTAAAAAACTGGGGATGACAGGAATCTCGACCTGGATCATCACAAAAAGAGAAAGCCGGGTACAGCACTTACTCACATTAACTAGGTACATAAAAGCAGCTACTTTAACCAGAGGAGGGTTTCAAAGGAATCCACCCCCATGCAACTGAGAAAATCAAGACTAGCCCCGTTCACGCGAACCAGGCTCATCACAGACACCTACCTTTTGCTGAAGCCTGTCAAAGTCAAATGCTTCCTATCAGTTCTAATCTTCATTTTGAGCTGATGCTCAAAATATCGGATCAAATCCTAATGAGAAAGACGCTGACCATGCAAGACTTCCTCCGTTCGTGTTGTTCATATCACCATTCAAGCCATGGCTAGCAGCAACAGAAACATCATCCACTTTATCCCAGAGTACAGGGGCGACACATTGTCACAGGAGTATGCATGATCAACAACCATGAGTTCATGTGGTGCAATACAAGCAGTCAGCTTGCCGACATGGTCCCATAGAGGGCAAACCTGCAAACAATGGTACAAGTTGTGTGCAGATGTCTCCTTTAAACTAAGGTTGCAGCGTTCACAATCTGGCAAATCTGACAGGCCCCGTATGAAGGCCATGTTATTGAGAGACAACTGATTCTGAGCTAACCGCCAGGTAAGCAAAAACTCAGAGATGCTGAGATAGTCTGCCCCTGGTGCCCAAGACCAAAAGGAGCAATACTCATCCTCCGACATGCCAAGCCCTTCACATAGTGGATCCTTCATAACACCCACCACTAATCCCTGATAGAAGATTCTCCTAGGCTGAGAAAGGTCACTGGACCGAGGAATGGCCTTCAAGGTCGCCAGACGAAAAACTCGATCCCCCTCGAGGCTTACGGCACTGCCTCGAGATGGAGGGAGTGATAGTAAGGCTAAGGAACACGTCCCTCACTATCCCTGCCAGCAATGAGTCTTCCATCAACGCATGACTAAGAAATGCCAACCATGAGGCAAGCTTGTGACTCACCACATGTAGCATTCCCAGGCCCCCATGACACAGAATTTGGTAACAGATACGTTTGTCGACATGATGTTTTTGTTCTCTCAACAGAACGGAGAATAGCAAACACTTGATTGCCTTCTCACACCGTTCACAAAGTGAAAGTACAGACAGCCGGTAAAGGATAATGAGAAAGATGTATGTGGTACACACCTCAGCCAAACCCTTTAAGGATGAATTCCTTCAACACCAAATCTCAACTGACAGGTGAAGCTCGAGCCAGGGTTTCCGCGTACACCACTGACGTAACTACATTTGTGACATCCCAGGATGACATTGAGGTGGTACAGAAGGTGCTTGAACGGTATGAACAGGTCACAGGGGCCAAGATTAACCGCGACAAATCTTCCGGCTTGTGGTTAGGTGCCTGGAAGGGTGCTTCCCTCCTGGGGCCCATTGGCTGGACGGATGGCCCTGTCCGCATTTTTGGAGTGTGGTTTGGGCCCGACCTCCAGTTGGAGAAGAATTGGTCTGAAGTACAGGCAAAGGTTGGCGTGTCAGTTGAGATTTGGTGTTGAAGGAATTCATCCTTAAAGGGTTTGGCTGAGGTGTGTACCACATACATCTTTCTCATTATCCTTTACCGGCTGTCTGTACTTTCACTTTGTGAACGGTGTGAGAAGGCAATCAAGTGTTTGCTATTCTCCGTTCTGTTGAGAGGACAAAAACGTCCTGTCCCTTAGCTGGCGAAGGAGGGGTTCCAATGCCAAAGCATAAAGTAGGGACGACAGTGGACAATCCTGTTGGACCGACATAGCACAAAAGCGCTTGACAGCTTCCTGTTCACCTATACCACAGCCGTGGGGGATCAATACAGGAGACTAATCCAGCGACAGAAGTTGGGTGCGAATCCGACAGCCTGCAGGACAGACACCAGGTAGCCATGGTTAACCCTATCAAATGCCTTGGAATGATCTAAATTGATCAGCACAGCTTCATCGTCATCTTTTACACCCTATAGGATCATGCAGATCAGATGCAGGTTGCTCTGAATTGTTCAGTCCCTCACAGTACAAGTCTGCTCAGGTCCCAACAGAGACTCAACAACTAACTGCAAACAATTCGTCAGGATCTTGGCCAAAATCTTTAACTCTGTGTTTAGCAGAGTTATGGGTCTGTAACCATCTAGCTCCCTCCTAACATCCTTGCCTTTTCTCAACAGTGTGACCAAACCCTGGTGAACTGGTTGGGGATGGACCCCTGCCGGAACCAGTTGTTGAACATGACAGTCAAGATCGGGACAAAGATGTGCGACAATCTCAAGTACAATTCATAGGGCAAACCATCCAAACCTGGTGACTTGCCACTGCCAACCTTCTTCAAAGCCACGTAGACTTTGTCCTCCGTAATCTCTCCCTCACAGCTAACTGCATCAGCCAGCAAAAGCGGGGAAAGTCAGCGAAATAGCTACAAAACTCCTCATCACGGAGACCAGGCTCCTTGGTAAACCAGTCTTCAAAATGCCTTGCACATGCCGTCAGTCGACCAATGAGTATGTCCCTCCAGGTCTCGAACCTCTCAAATGTACCAATTGCCACCTCAATGAATCTCTTCCTTGTGCAGTTTACAGCTTTGAAAGACATCTTGCTTAACCTATGTCTAATTACCTGACCCATGTAACGCTCACTAGTTGAATGCTCCAGGGCCTCCTTAGCTAAGGCTATCTCTAGTTTGAGCCGTTAGCTATATTCAGTGGTGAAAGACCTAATGCTATTCTTAAGATTCTCCCACCACTTTTCCCAATGACTCCCCCAGTTAATGCGCACTGCACTACATTAATTAGCTGGTGCTGAAAGTCCTGTAAGGACTGATTGAACTTCCAGTAACCAACCATTCTAGGCCTATTTTTTAACACTACCCAGGCACAAACAAGTTTGTGGTCCGAGTAGCCTAACCAGTGGAACGTGGGACAATCTAAAAGATCTATGTCAGCTTCTCTCACTAACATTCTATCCAGCTAACTAGATACCCTGGTAGAAGGCCAATTTTCGTTCACGTCCACATCTTCCCACTCAGATGATCGACTCGGTATCTATCAACAAGATCAAATTTGTTAATGAGATCAACCAGGCTACAATCACCACGCCACCCATTAACGCCCCTCCTTCTATCCCACTTGGGGTTCAGGATGGCATTCCAGTCTCCCACTAGGACTAGTCATGATGAATCAACCAGGAAGGGCTCCAACAGCCGAAAAAACAAGACCTGCTACTACTGATCATTGGGTGTATAAACCGCAATCAGACAAAATGAGTTGCTTTTCACTGCAATATTGGTCGCAATCAACCAGCCCTCAGCACCGACATAACAAGGTCCACTCTCGTGTCCAAGGTATGCTTGACCAGCAAAGAAACTCCTCTGGCCCACTGGTTCCCATATGCTGAATAGATGACAAAGTCATTAGTTTTATCAGTCATTAATTTAATAAACCTTTTACTGTTTATCTTCAACACAACTTTCAACAGTCTCATTGTTTCATATTGGCAATCTTTGAATATTTTCTATTCTCATATACATCTCTTTTAATGATGAATGACAATTTTTTTTATTGGATTGTAGAGGCTAGAGACTATTCCATTAATTTGATTTTTAAACCTATTGACATGTTGATTGCAATCTGTATAGGATTGTATATTTATTGCTGCATTAATACGACAATTTTGGCACAAGGCTGAAGGGGGTGTTGGGTAGGGCTGGTCAACACTTTCTATCCTAAACCTACCTAATCAGATTCACAACCTATTCATTCATTACAATTTACTCATTCACCTTCATTCAGTCCTACATATATCACAATACCACATATTCACAGGAAATCTACAAAATATATTTCTTCGTGTACAAATATCTTTTTCTTTTTTTTTTCCTAAAAAGATGTATAAAAATTTAATGATATGAAATGAAGGGGGAGGAGATGAACCCAAAAATAAAACTATAACAAAACATTCAAAGTAAATATAATAAATATTAGTAGGACTTGTTCACCTCACAAAAAATAAGAGTGGACACTGTATTCTGTCTTTAGACAGAATCAAGAAGCTCATTCAATAACAGAGAGAAAAAGAGAAAAAATTATAACAGAGTGGGAAAATCAAAGGCTGACCCAGTCAAGATGAAAAAGGATCCCAAAAAACAAACTGGGGAAGTTGGGAATCTTGACATGGGTCATAAATACCAGGTGTGACACTTACATTAACTATGTAAGCAAATAGTCTATCTTAACCAGGATATGGTTCAACAGAAAATCACCTTATTGTAATTAAGGGGACTTAAAAAAGAAAATCAATGCCGGCCCTGTTCACATGAACCAAGCTCACTACTTTTACCCACCTTTCGGTGATATATGTCAATAACAAATACTTTCTATCAAGTTTGCTCTTCTGATGCCCAAAGAATCCAATCAGATCCTGATTAGAATGGCATTCATCTCAGAATATCCCCTCTATTCAAAATGTCCAAGTCCCCATTCTGGCCATGGCTATCAACATGAGAAACACCATCTATTTCACACTAGAATATGGATGTGACACATTGTCACACATATATGCAAGATCGATGGAAACAAGATGTTCAGGATCAATACAAGTTATCAACTCATTGATATAGTCCCAGAATGGGCGCACCTGTGAACAATGGTAAGTCTAGAAGCCATTTCTTCTAAACCAACATCATGCCAATGGCAGTCAAAAAAATCTAACCAGCCCTCTCTGAAGGCTATAACATTGGGAGAACATGTTGAAAATTTATCACCAGGTAAGTGAAGATTCACGGTTGCTGAAATAATCCGCCACTGGTGGACAAGACCAAGAAGAACACAACTCTTCATGACCCTCTCTTCTAATTCTTGATACAAGAGTATCCTTGACTGTGAAAGGTAACTGGACTGAGGAATGACCCTTCAGGCTGCTCTATAGTCTCTGAGAAATCTCGACTGATTATGGGGTTTACCATGGTGCTCAGCCCTAGAAATGGGAGGAGAGAAAGCACTTGAGTGCCTTCTTACATTTTTTGCAGAGAGGAAGTATGGACAACTGGTAAAGGATGAGAGGAAAGACGTAAGGTGCACATGCCTCAGCTCTACCCTTTATGGACAACTGCCTTCAGATTCAAGTCTAGACTGCTGCTCTAACCTTTGCCTGTACCTCTCACTTATTCTTCTTTGGATGGAGCCTGAACTTTAATTACACTTTAAGAATGTGAACGGGTTCATCAGACCAACTAAAGAGCCCCAGAAAAGCAACAAGCATCCATACAGGCATCTAACCACAAACTGAAAGACAGCACAAAAGCATGTAACTATTTTCCATTCTACTATGGCACTAGAGGAATGATGCAGCAGGCTTATTTACATGCAGAAGTCAGGTTGGAGTCTGGCAGCCTGCAGAACAGCAGTCAAATATTGATGTTCAACCCTATCAAATGACTTGGAAATCCAAATTGATCAGCACAGCTTGCTCATCATCATTGTTTACAACCATAAGATCATGCAGATCAGCATGTCTACTCAGGTCTCAACAGAATCTTGACAACTGACTGCAAATGCTCCTTCAGGATCTTAGCCAAAATCTTTAACTCTGAATTATGGGCCTGAATTCATCTAAGTCCCGCTCAACACTCTTGACCTTTTTCAACGGCATGATCACATCACTGGAGATGAAGTTGGGGATGGAGTCCTGCCAGAAGCACTTGTTGAACACAGCCATCAAAGATGTCTGGCAGCCTCCAATACAATTCACAGGGTGAAGCATCAAGTTCCAGAGACTTTCCACTGCCAAAACTCTTTCATGTCAAGTGATCTTTGCCGTCCATAATTTCACATTTGCAGCTAGTTGCTTCAATCTGTGCAAGCCAAAAGAATTCAACCAAATAGCTGTGAAACTTGTTGTCACAGAGATCAGGCTCTTTAGTAAAGCAGTTCTTGAAATGGTGGCAAAACACCTTGCACATATCTGTGATCAACCTCAGAGTTATTACTCTCATGGATGAATCGATTGCAACCACAATCAATCTCTTCTTCGTGCGATTCAGTGCCCATGTTTATGGTTTCGCTAAACATTTTGTTTAACCTATGCCTAACTATTTAACCTTGGTAGTGCTTGCCAGCCTCACACTTCAGAGCCTGTGTAGCTAATGCTATCTCTAAGACTATCCTTGAGAGTTTTCACTTTGTTAGCCAAGCTTGTTTTCTTAGTTACATACTGCACAGAAATCTGCAGGGGGTTAGAACCCAGATGGATTGGCCCAGACTACCAATACCAGTATCAGAAGTAATTCATCTGTCTGAGGCAGTATCACTGATGTCCATCAGGAAGGTGAGTTTTAAGGTCCTGTATAAAAAGAGATGGTGTATAACTGGGACTTTCCATGCACACCTCTTTGATAGCTTTTAAGTTCAGGAGACCCTATTTGAATCATTCTAATGTCTGAAAAATAATCCTTGGCTGCTGCCAATTGGTTCCATACTTTCAGGTTTTCCCCTGTGTTTCTGATTAGGGTTATTACCCCAGAAGCTTGATCAAAATTCTTGGTGCCCTTTGGCAACAGGAAGTCAACAGAGGTACACTTAAATAACCAACTCAAGCGAGTCTTCATTTTTGAGGACAGGTCTTTCTTGAGGACCTACCTGACTATAACACAGATTTTTTCCCTTTGGGAATGATTTTTTTAAATGGGTTGGGGGAGGGAGATGGAGATGATGGAGCCCTAGAAGGGGAAAAGTGGAGGCTATTTACCTTACCTTTTTGGCCAGGTACTTCCATTCTTGCTGGTAAGGCAGGTACAGATTGTGTCTTGAATTTGTCCACGGCCTTCTCTACCCTACTTTGACTAGTATTTCTTTCCTTTTTTGTAATTTTCTCCTCTTTTACTTCCTTTTCCTCCCTCCCACTTTTCACTGAGGAGGACCTAAATGGAAGAATCTCCTCCACCTCCATAAATTGATCTATTAGCGGCAACTCCTACTGTTGCTGTTGGAGCTGCTCAAGGCTGTTGCTGTTGCTGCTCGAGGTTGTTGCTGTTGGAGCTGCTCGAGGCTGTTGGAGTCGCTCGAGGCTGTTGCTGTTGGAGTACTGCTCCTTCTCTTGCTGTTTCTTGTTGTTGTTGCTACTTAACTGGCCACTCTCTTTTTGCTGCTCCTGATGTTGTATTTGCTGTCACTACTGATACTGCTTCTGTCACTGTTTGTGCTGTTATTGCTGCTTCTGCTGTGACTTCTTCAGAGATGCATCCTTGTTATGTAAGAAGAAAGTGTTGATATTGACACGTGTGGTCAAATGCAAATATCCAGGTTGCAAATGTATCTGTTGAATGGATTGTGCTACTGGGATCATAAATATTAATCTATAAAGCACTCAGACAGAAGTCTGAGAGTGTTACATTTTATTCAATATTCTGTGTGTTCCATTGTTTCCGGTGTTCTATAGCATTATTGTCTATTATTTGGAGGATTACTTAGTATGTGGACTTATACAAAAGTACTGAAATATTATAACTCGCAAATAGTGAGTTACCAAAAATTCCCTTCAGAGTACAAAATCAATATTATGGATGTGGGCACAAAAATAACATTCATGCTAACATTATAATAGTGGCGACGGTAATTCAAACTTAGGCAACTTACTAAAATAACATTATAAGATTTACAAATGTTTTTCGAATTGTTGGTTAAGAAAAGAGCAGAGAAAAAAAACATCTGACTCATTCACGGCAGACACTATTGCAAATTCCATTAGCAAGTTTGTCTACAATCCAAATGAAAGAATAATTTTTCAAGTGTATTACAGAAGATATAAAGGAATCTTCAACAAGGAATGATGAAAAAAAAGTTAGACTACTATTGAGAAAATTGTTTTCTGCAATACATGAAAAATACTTAAACTTTATTTTGCCAAAACAACCAAGTGAAATCAGATTTGGGGGAACTGTAGGAATATTATAAACATTTTTGAGGACAGAACCTCATTGTTTAATCAAAAGTAGAATGGTTTGAACCTAGTAAAATGTGATGGTAATGATTTTGTCATGTACTCAGAAGTTGTCAGTTGACAATGTGAAAAGTTTAAGTTAAATTAATTAACTTCTGACTCATTTAAATGTCTGATATTCCTTCAAGGCTTAACTTCAAATAAGAACACAAAAATAAGACCAAGGATTCTGACTAAACTAGAAATAGATTCAAATTTAACTCTCCAAAAAATAGCTAAAGAGTGTCAGTGTATGTGAATTTGAAAATTGACACTGTAAGAACTGAGAAAAGAGATATTTCACAAATACACAGCATTCAACTGTCTAAAAAAAAAAAGGTGTTTTGCAATTCCTAGTAAAACAGTAAAAAAAGATATGATAAAACCCTCCTGAATATCTAATAATTGCCACAGTTGTGGTAGTAAACATTTTCAAAGTGATTGTTTCTTTAGAAACAAAGAATGTTACCAATGTGAAAAATGAGGAGTACTTGTTGTAAATAAAAAAAAAATGGAAAAGAAACAAAAAGTATGTCAACAAAATAAATACATTGGGTAAAGTTGACAAGCAGAAACAAAAAATTATCAAGACTTTGAACAAAACATCACCAAAGAGAAAATTTGTTTTTGTCACAATTAACAATATGAAAATAAAATTACAATTGGATGCTAGGTTCAATATTATGATAATTAATGAAAAGACTTGGAGAAAATTGGGTAAACCTAGTCTGTTGACTTTAAGAAAAGTTACTAATGGTGTTTCAGGAAAGAAGTTAAATTTTTTAGGTGAGTTCACCTGCAATATTTCTTTCATTGGGAAAAACTGGAAAAGCAGTGGTATTTGTGCTAAGTAATACAACAAATTTATTTGGAATGAGCGACATCATGTTATTTAATCTTTGGGACCTGTCAATCAATTCATTCTGCAACCAAGTAAATATTATCACCACAAGCACTACTACAGCAAGGGGAAAATTTCCCAGAAGTTTTTTCAGAAGGTCTTGGCACATGTACAAAAGCAAAGATGAATTTTGAAGTTAATGAAAATGCAACACCATTATTCAGATAAAAAAAGAGTGTACCCTTTGTGGCATTAGATCCAATCAACAAGGAATTGGAAAGGCTAGAGGAATTAGAGGTCATTTTCAAAGTTGTTTACTCTGAATGTGAAGAAAAAGAATAATGAAATCCATGTATGTGCAGATTTCTCAATGGGGATTAATGACAATTTACAAAATTATAGTTACCAGTTACCAAGCTTGGAAAAACATTTTCACCAAACTAAAAGAAGGAAAAAGTTTTTCTAAGTTGAACTTATCAGATATCTATTTACAAATGCTGGTAGAAGAAGAGTGTTTATAAATTCAACTGATTTCCTTTCAGGCTAAAGGTAGCTTTGAGCATTTTTCAACAAATTATGGACACAATGTTCACTGGGTTAGATTGTGCTCATGCATATCTGCGTGACATACTGATTAAAAGCAAAGCCAGACACCAACATGCAGAAGACATAAAAAAAGTATTTGAAAGGATCAAAGAATATGAATTCTAAATTGAGCTATTTATGTCCAAAATAAAATATGTGAGCTATGTTCAGAATAAAATATCTGGGACAAATTATTGGCAAAAAGGGTCAATGACCAAATCCTGTCTGATCAAGCACAATTAAAAACATGCTCACCCAAACCAATTTAGAAAAATTACAAGTGTTTTTAGGCTTTGCAGTGTTCTAACAGAAGATGGAAAGTGCGATACAGAGATCCGAAGGCGAATTAGCATGGCAAAGGACTGTCCACTTCTCAAAACTAAAAGTGGCTGCTCTATTTTGTCAATAGGCAGAATCAAGAAACACACTTACTAACAGAGAGAACGGATAAAAAATAAATAATGTAATGGGAAAATCAAATACTGACCCAGACAAGATAGAAAATGGGCATCAAAAACAAATTGGGGAGGTTAGAAATCTCAGCATGGGTCATAACAAAAGAGAACACCAGGAAAAAGAAACTCAGAGCTGGCCCCTTTCATGCAAACCAGGCTTGCTACAATTACCCACTTTTTGCAAAAGATCTGTCAATATCAAATGCTTTCTATCAGATCTGATCTTCAGCTTAGACTCAAAAAATCTAATCAGATGTTGATAAGAATAGTGTCCATACCACAAGATTCCATCCATTTGAGACATCCAAATCACTATTCTTGCCATGGTGAGCAATGTTAGAAACACCATCCATTTCACCCCAGAAAACAGGATAACATGCGTATGCAAGATTGATGGACACAAGATGTTATGAAGCAATCCAAGTTGTCAACTTGCCAAATTAGTCCTAAAAAGAGTGCACCCAAGAACAAGGGTAGAAAATATGCAAAGCCATTTCCTCCAAACCAAAGTCAAACTGATGACAGTTGAACAAATCAACCTAGTTCCCCTTGAAAGCCATGTCACTGAGAGAAAGCACATTCTGAATCAATCACTAGGTAAGCAAAAACTCGGGTTACTGAAATAATTTTCAGCTGGTACACAAGACCAAAAAGAGTACCATTTGGTTACCACTAAGCTGAACCATCCACAGAGAGAATCACCTGTTACAACCCCCTCCACTAATTCAAGATACAATAGCTTGCAAGGCCAAGAAAGGTCAATGGACAGAGGAAAGACCTGAAAAGTTGCTTCACAATCTTATAGAAAACATGATTGATTCTGAGATTTACACCTGCTTTCAGCCCTAGAAACAGAAGTGATACCAATAGTACCTTAATACTCCCTTCTAAAATCAAGTCCTCTATCAGTGCATGGCATAAGAACACCAACCTCAAAGTGTGTCAGTGACTTGCCAAGTATGGTATTTACAGCACCCCCAGAAATGGACATTGGACACAGACATCTGTTTTGACCTGATGCTTACCACCATCCCACAAGAGGGGGGAGAGCAAACACTCAATTGCCTTTCTACAGTGATTACAGAGAGGAAGTACAGAAAACTTGTCGAAGCCAAGTCTGGAATGCCACTCTGACCTTTGCTTGCATCTCTAATTTTCCAGTGAGAGATCCGGCCCAAACCATACACCAAGAATGCAGATTGTCAGTCCAAGAAGCATGACCCCTTCCTCCAGGCACCTAACACAAGCCAGAAGACTTGTTGCAGTTAATTTTAGCCCCTGTTTTCTTTTTGTACCATTTCAATGCATTCTGTACTATCTCAATGTTGCTGCTGCATAACATGACATGAAAATGAATATGTCATTGGAGTATGCAGAAACCCTGGTTCAAGCCCTGTGTAGGGTCAGATTGCACACTCTGTTCCTAAGCAGGCAAAGGAGGGACCCAATGCTAAAGCATACAGTACGAGCAACAGTAGACAACCCAGATAAATCAACCAAAACAGTGCAAAAGCACTTAATCACTTTCCATTTACCTGTATCACAGCACTGGCGGAGCAATACAGCAGGCTGATTGTTGCAAAAAGAGGAAGAAAAAAAATTGTGTTGGTAAAAAGCAACCACAGGAAAGTATTCCAAACAAGCATGCCAAATTCACATGTCTTGTCTTGAGCTCCGAAACGCTATTCTCATGCAAACGATGGCTTGAATAACAACCCCCCTCAAAATGAGCATATCACTTTTTATGCACTCAACCTGGCTACCACTCAGCCAATGAGTGCTCAGCACAGTAAATATAAACTGCTACAAGTGACACCAATTCTGTTTACCACGAAGTGCTGTCCAATTCTCCATCTGACCAACACTTGCCAATTCACCGTTGCCACACTCCCTTACAAAACATACACCCAACTCTGGCCCATTTGGGTCACCGAGGCAAGTCACTGCTACACTGATCTACCTGCAAAAGTTGGGTTGGAATCCAGCAGCCCACAGGACACCAGCCAGATATTGATGGTTGGCCCTATCAAATGACTTGGACTGATCCAAACTGACCAGTACAGCTTGCTCGTAATCTTCTACAACCTCTAAGATTGTGTGAATTAGATGCAGGTTGTTCTGAATTGTTCAGCCCTTCATAGCACAAGTCTGCTCAAGTTCTAACAGAATATCAGCAACTGACTGAAAATGCTTTGTCAGGATTTTGGCCAAAATCTTTAACTCTGTGTTTAATAGAGTTATTGGCCTTTAGAGTTCCAATTGTGGTAGACCCTTCTGCAGCTCTTGACAAATCTGTTCAGGCTTCCTTTGTTGTACCACCTGTTGTTACTGCTTGTTAGTAGACATCTTCTGTGTCTTCTTTTTGCCTAATGATAAAGCCTTTATGGTGGGACATTCTGCTGAGAAGGAGAAGGGGTAGCAGATATTTTTTACCTCCTCACAACCTTTGTCCATTCTGTAGGACCACTGGCAAGCTGGCTAGACTTTTCTGCAACCACCACTACCTCTTCTGGTGCTGTAGGTTTTAATGGTATTATCTATGGATTCTTGGAGGGACACATTTTAGACATGACCAGCAGTTTCCTTCCCTCCACCACTACAAACAGCTTTCATCCTCTGCAGACAAGTATGTCCATGACCCTCTGAAACTTGTTCCTGTTTAATGTCACCTGGAGTCAAAAGTCACCAGTCAGCACTCTTGCATTAATCTGCACCCAGGAGATCTCATCCACTGAATCAAAATTAGCAAAGAAGCCACCTACATGGTTGGTGGGGATGTCTAGTAGCACACTGTCCTTCTTGTGCCTATGTACTTTGTCTGTAAACAGATATTCTTCATAGTTAGAATACTTCAAGACAGCTTCTTCACCTTGTCTTCCATCCCCAGCAGGATGTTCCATATTGATCTTGTTCATTTTGCTAAAATATTTGCAAGTATTTGTTGACTTTTTTATAGCCTCCTTCATCACCTCCCCAGGGGTTTTGACATCAAACAGGGAAATGGTTCTCACTGTCACCACATCCAGAACCTTTGGTATTGTCACTAGCTCATTGCCGTTGATGAATTCATTGTTATGAAGACACATCTTTTCATAATGAAATGCATCTTTCTTGATCACAGTTGCTAACCAAACAGACAGTGACACTGCACAATTGGCTGGGGAGATTCAGCCATTGTAGTCTCATCACAGCAAGCCAACAGAGAAAAAGTCAAGAAATACAAATATGCAAATAACGAGATTGACAAGCACTCACATAGACAAATAATCAACTCACAAGCAAAAACAAAAAGAACCTCTTCGCAACTATTTCATTGTACATCTTCTCTCATCAAAGAATAACCATCAATCTAACCAATCCAAATAGAGATATTTACAATCTGTATAGGAATGATGCAAAACACTTGCCCCTCCCCCTTTATAGGCAAAAACCACACAAATGCATGCTGGGATTTTTATTGTTTCTCTTAACCAATAAAATAGGCCAGTTTGCAGTTTGAAATGACTTGGACCATGACTAGAAGATATAATGCTACTTTTACTTGTCCTAACTTGCTTTTATATGTCTGCATCAATTCTTAGTTTGTGAACTTTTTGCCTTATTAATTTGCTTTGAATATATTGTTGGCTTACTTGTTAACCTGAAACAATTTTATTTTGCCTTGTTCCTTTTTTTTCTTTTTATTGCAAACTTTGTTAATTCTGTTTGTTGGACAGTTCAGTTGTTTATTTTGCATTTGACCATCGCTACCCATTCCATATGACAAGAAGTACAAAAGTCAGCATTGCAAAATATGAGAGAATGTTTAAAGAATATACTGTCTAGTTTAAAGCTTCTTTATTGTTACATGTACCATACAAAATATCTTGTCTAAAAACTTGCAATAATTCTCACTGAATTTCTCTTGAATCATCAACTTTGAAGGGTTCTATAATTTTAATATCTCCACTGCCAAACAGAAACTTTTGGTAAAATTTAACTAATGTACCCACAAAAAATAAGTATGTCTAAATGTAAAATATGAACCAGTTTTTTGCTTTTAATTTTTTTTTAATTATATAAATTGTAAATTATTAAATTATTTTTTATAAAAAGATTTTAGAATGTTGATTTACTTGATTAAAAGTAATTTAAATAATTTTGACTTGTTAATTTTAACGCCTCTAAAACTAAAATTTTCTCCATTAATCATCTGAGAGAGATTCCTTTCTCTGCTTTCCATCAGCATGGCTGATGCTAACCTCTAAAAAAGTGACTTGTTGTTCCTTCTCAGGCTCAAGCTCTAAGCTGACATGAAAGACTATATTGAATCCTTAGCTAGGTCAGCTGCTAAGAAAGGTGGTTGTGTTCATATTTTACATAATGCTTTTTCAAATGCTTTATATAAAAAAAATATTCATTCATTAAGGTTTTAATCCTTAATACATTTTATACTTTTATTCAGTTATGTTTTTCTGATGCTGAGTTGTCCTGGCACTCAATTGGTGATGTTGACCTGTCTTTTCCTGATTAGGAGAGGGAGCAAAAAAAATTGAAAATTACTTTGAGCTACAAAGAACAGGAAATTGTGGCAAGCCGTCATTGCCCAGGTCCTGAATTGACATGGTGCATAAAAGAAGAATGTTGTTGGAAAAAAGTTAATTTTTATTTCTTGTGCATAATACACACCTTTAACTTACAGACTAAAAATCTGAGAAAAAAACTGCATAGAAATAATTATTATAGTGACAAGACTGACCTAATTACTTCCACATTTACCAGTTGCTCATTTACAAGCTAAAATTATTTCCCACTATTTTGGGGTGTTTACATACTTAAGTTCAAATTCATTTCCTCATCCATCAGACTGATGGTCATGTGCTTTTTAGTTAAATCCTGTTACAAGCTTTTCTTTATTTTTTATTCTTTTTGGCTATAATATCTAAGTTTCTATACTTTTATACTGTTTTTTCCTTTCCAGATAGCTAATGCTCGTCAGATGACCATATTGGACACACATTATCAGCTAAAGTTAGTCAGCTTTTAGGAGGATAATAAGGAAGCAGCCTACTGCAGAGGAAGATTTTTTTTAATTACATAACTTTAATTATTTTCATTGTGCGGATTTCATTTTGATTTTTGCGGCTGAAAATAACAAAAGGTAAATGTTTTGATTCTTTTCTTGTTGTTTTTTTTTTCTTTCATAATAATTTGAATGAATCTACATTGGTAATAAATGTTCTATTGATCTTTTCTTCAGGGTGTGTATTTAAAAACATTAAGGTTGAAAATAACTCTGAAAAGCATAACTGAAAAAAGAAGATTGAAGATTTAATTGATAAATAGGACAATGTAATTGGTTTTGTTTTGGAAATTATATAGACAATGAAATATCAAGAAAATCAATTTCAATTTTTATCTCTTACATCTTTTGAAATTTCATTTATATATATATATATATATATGCATTTATAAAGTGGTTTTTATATACATGTATTGATAAAGAGGTTGTATAAAGATGTCATATTACATACAAAAAATGTATACTTATGTTCCTATTTGTTTATATGAGGTTATTCAGGTACATGGATTGTCAGATTTTAATAAAAAAGTCAATATTTTCACA
Organism: Ascarosepion bandense; assembly: GCA_037127315.1. Classification (NCBI taxonomy): domain Eukaryota; kingdom Metazoa; phylum Mollusca; class Cephalopoda; order Sepiida; family Sepiidae; genus Ascarosepion; species Ascarosepion bandense. The sequence goes on from JBBBDQ010000278.1 coordinate 2,291,075, forward strand.
ATGAAATAGGTATCTTTTATCAATGCTGATAAAAGATTTTAGGATATATTTATATAATAAATATACCATGTAAATTTTAGCTTATAGAATGATTCAATTAGTATTATTTACAATTACTGCTTAGTGGTGTGATATTTTATGCAATTTTTGAAATGCAAAGTCATATAAAAATTTTGAAATTGGTTGACCAAACTGTTCATAGGCCATTGATACTTATACTAGCACAAAGGCACAAATCTCCATGACTGAGGGTTTGGGCATAGTGGTCTTATTTAAACTGTTGTGCATTCCAGATAATTCACTCTCTCTTTCTCAGTAATTGCTAAATTTGCTGCTAGGGAAGTTGGTTCACTGTCATGTGAGATAATTTTTCTCATCAGAATCTACCTGACATATTTATAAGTCTACCATCACCCTTACTTTGAATATTGTTACCACATCTAGTTTGATGTTCTTGCTATATATTTAGAGATTCTAGCCAAAATCCAAAGAATCTGCATCTTATTGGTCCTGACCTGGTATCTCAAATTCATTCACTTACCCAATGTGATAATATAACTTCCCTGTGCTTTTTCTATAAATACTTACATGATAATTGTTCTGATGAGCTTTCCTCTATGGTACCTAGACTTTATGAATTTAAGCATGGTATTAGATAAGCAGCAAGGTCTCATCATTTTAAAGCTAAAATGGCTAGATGTAACAATAAGTTCTATGCTAATAATTTTTTTTATTGCAATTCTCACTTGTGGAACTCTTCTATTTCTTGCTTCCTAGTCAACTTTGATCTTCAAAAATTGAAGTGCAATGTCAACTATTATCTTCTGCCTCCTTAATTCCTGTTCTTTTATTGTTCTTTTTCCTTAATCGTATTTTTTCTCATATTTTCTAACAATGAGTAACTCCTTTGCATTTTAATGGCTTTTAGTGCCTTACATGAGGTAAAATGATTAAAAAAAGAAAATCTGTAACTAAACATAATTGCAATATAGACCATAAGTTGGTTCTGTTGGTTTTGAACAATATCAAATGTACCTGAGAGAATGTCTGCAACAGGGATTGGGTAACCATCCTAGTAAATAGATGTATGTTCAGAAACAAGTAGCTGGCTTGTATTTTTGTATAACGCAAGCATTGTTCACAATTTTTTAAATAAACAGATATAATAGTATAGCTATTTTTCATTTCAAATAAATGAAGATTGATGTGTGTTGTAAGAAAAATATAACCTCGAAAGAGAAACAAGATAGTGTAAAGTTATTGAGTGAAGGAAAACAAATGTTGGCAATTGCAAAATAATTAAATAGAGATTATAAAACAAAGAAGTAATTGTAAACACTGGCAAAATAATGAAAAACTAGCTTAAAAATATCTCACAAAAATATTTGTGAAAAATTAAAAGTATAATTTACAAGAAAAGTAGATTAACCAAAAAGAAAATTATTTGCAAAAGTTGTTATTGCAAAGGTAAAACAGAGAAAAGAGATAGAATATTAGTTAAAGGCATGAAATCAGCAGAACTAATACTTTTACATTAACATTACTTCGAAAATCATCTTGGTGTGAAGAATGTTTTTTTCTTTTTAATCAATATCATCCCATGTAAGGTAATAAAGCCACTAAGACACAAGGGGGCTACAAGGTATGAAAGAATTAGGAACAGAAACATTAATAGTGAGTGGGAAGAGAAAAGAGTAATCAGGAGGAGAGTAGTGATTGACATAGCATTTCAATTTTTGCAGATTAAAGTTGGCTGGAAAGCAAAGAGCTGGCAAGGAGTTCCACAAGTGAGAAGTATGAGAAAATAAACTGTTAACATAGAATTTATGGTTACATCTAGCCAGCTCAAATGTAAATTGATGAGATCTTGATGCCAGTATTTGAAAACCTCAGTAACTTTTAGCAACAAATATAGAGTTACTAGCAGTATAGCCCTGCATTGCTCGGGTGTAATGAAAGCTTTAAAACTAATCCATGGTCCTGGAGCTCAGACTCTTTGGACGTTGGCATGAAAGACTAAAAGGCAATAGTTGTTTCCAGTTAAAGCGAAACCGTAGGCTGAAAGAAAAATGAATGGATGTAAGTCAAATTTTGATTTCCTGGTATCGATATCAAATAATTTTTTTCGTCATAAACTGAATTTTGAAGGCTAAATAAGTCCTCTGAGTAAATGGTATCATGGCTGAGACTAAGAACTACAATTATACCTACTTAGAGCCAAACCCGAAGCAAAAATTAAAATAAAAGAGCTGAAAAAATATAGACATACAGGCAGATAAACAGACACACACACAAACATCTTGCCTTTTATATATATATATATAACCGATTTTCTGCACTATTGTAAGAACTGCAACCTTGAAACTTCTGAATATCATTTTTTTATGTTTTTGTCTATGAGTGTATCAAATTTGATTGAAATCAGACCACTCCTTCTATAACACGATTTTTTCGATTTTTGATATTTAAAACCTAGCTAAGAACACTCGCAGACACTTATAGTACAACTGTAAATTTTCAAGAAAATCGGTTCAGCCATTTCGGAGTCTATAGGTAATGGACACACACACACACACACACACACACACACACAAAGTTCCATTTATGAATAAGTTTAGATATTGGATGGACCTTATGACTAGGCTAGAGGTTGAGTCCATTATAGAAATCTCCAGCTAACATGATTTGGAAAAGAACAGTGAGGAGGTAGAGTAATATTCTGTGCTTGTATTGTAGGCAGTAAAATTGTAAAACTCTTTAAAGTTGATGATGGTACCAAGTTGACTATTGCTAACTTTGCCAAAAAAAAAAAAAAAACTTCAAGGATAATTCATTAAACTCTAGCATCTCTAGATACATATTAAATAGATAACATGTGGTCCATCATTAAAAGTTGTACATGAGAATGGAAAACATTATTTAAAAAAAATCATTTATTTAAATATTTTTAATAAAAACATAAGCTGAAATTTTCATGGTAAATTTATTATAAATATATGTATAACCTGAAAAGTTAACCAGTATTGATTGGTTAATATCTATTGTGAAAACCTTAATTTACATCTAACATAGTTTATATATATATCTAATAATACATGCAAATATACTTGATTTTTTATGATAACCTTAGATCAGAAAAACTATTACATATTAAGTAAAAACAAATTATGTAATGTTGATTTTTTTTTTTTATCTTAAATCTGCCTTTATAGAAAAATAGACATCACTGAGTGAATTCATTGTTACTCTGATAATCTTGAACTTTGCGTTTTGGAAGGTCAGTTATTTAAGTGCTACACGCTTGGGCGATCATGTCTCGAAAGAGACATGACTGACTGGGAAGAAGATTATCCCGCAGTAGGTTGCCATTGCTTTCTGCGGTAGACTGGTTGCCGACCAAGGCTATAGAACCCAATCTGTCCTGCTATTTAACCCATAACTGGAAGGAAGAGACGGATTAATACCTTTCCCAAGGGTATTTGCGTGTAAGTGACAGCTGGAATTCGAACTCGGCTTCCCAATTTCTCGTTGCGAGCCAATATCCACTGTACCACAATGCACATCCTTTTGGAAGGTAGCTTGAGTAAAACTTGTACATCTGCTATCTGTCTTACATATGCAAATAACCAGATATAATTATATAGAAACAACCCAATTATAAGTACAATGTTAATTATATTTCTACCCATTAGATGCATTCACATGTTTTGTTTTGTTTTTCAGTCAAGTCTGCTGATATCAAATGTGACTTAATATTGCTAGTGATAATAAAAATAAATATATCAAGAAAAATTGGGAGAAGTTTGTGACTCTAGGAATATTTGTCACACTGACATTTAATAAATATACATGTGAAATCTGAGACTGTGATAATTCTTGTAGAAACTTGAAGTCAACTTGAGGGGATGCAGTGCAAAATATCAATGCTAGTAAGAAGCATAGCATACCTCTTGAAAAAAAATCTTCAGCTGAATGTTCAGTACTGCAAATTTATTGGCCAGGTAAATTACTATAGAACACCTTGTTATGCTGTGAACAAATTCCATACTACTTTCACTGCCCTTCTTTCCCTGTCTCTTTGTAAATGTTGTTCTCATGAGGTGCCATTGAGTTCCATTAATGAGCTTACCTGTAATAAAGAGAAACCAAGAAACAAAATATGGACTGATGTTATGCTGGATTCATTTTTATTACCAAAAATAAATTGCATTTAAAATTATTAAATGCAAAATTTTGTCACATGTACGTGTATATATATATATATATATATATATATATATATATATAATACTTGTTTATATAAGAATCAAATATTCATATCATGATGATTATAGAATCTCTATCTTATAAATATTTGTTGGGAAAAGACAACTTTAGTAATAAAGAAAAAAAACTAGAATATCCACTGAAGATCACATTAACTAGAAAGACTTGTGTGATAACTCTGCCAATGGCTATAATCCATTCTCTATAGCTTGAATCTACTCCTTGGAGGTTTTAATAGAAAAAAAAGAAAAGAAGCCTGTCAACAAATAATATTTCAGATCCATTTCCTTTAATTATTAATGAACTTGTCAAACAGATATTTTGATAGTGCTTTTTTTTTCCATTGGAATCAAAAGATGCACTACTTGCCAGGAGTAAAAGAAATCAAATGAGACCTGATATTATTTTGAATTCATTTTCATTGCAACAGTGAATTTTGATGAGGTTAACAAGGAAAGATAGTAATGTTGATCTTGTGCAACAAATATGCAAGATATATTATGGAAATTAAAATACAGATACTGGATTTGGTTCACCATGTCATGCATAAATATTTTGGTAGCAAACATATCTAGAAAGTCAGTGATTAAATTTTCCATTTAACAAATAGGAAAGGAAGACAGGACAAAATAAAAATTGAGCAGTAAGTAACAGTTGACAACAGATTGAGAAAATTGTAAAGTGTGGCTTGAAAAACATGTATCTAATAAAGAAATGTGTTTCAAGAAAATTTTCTAGCAATGTCTACAGAATATATTGGTAATTTATTTTTGAGTCCCTTAAACCATTAACAATGTACAATTGCTAATTTAGCTCTTTTAGTGTTAGATAATTCTTTTTTAGTGAATTTAGCTCCTAGAACCTGGCTTCTACATTTTATGGATCACACCTAATTTCTATACGTATATTATTTAACAATGTCCTGATAAGACAACAAATATTAAAATAGTATTTTATATATTTTTCTTATGTAAGTTTGAAATTTGAACAAACTAAACACTTTTATGCTTCAAACTAAACATACAACAATAGACCTTTTCTAATTGGTTAATAAATACCAAGGTCATATTTACATCTACACACAAGTGTTCAAACCAGTAAACTGCCAAAATTAAGGAAATGTGTTCTAGAGCATATCACATGATCAATATATAAATAAATAGGGTGCACTAGCACATTTTTACCAGTGAGAATCATGTTGCCAAACAAATGTAAGACACTTAATTATCTGAAGTTTTAAGTTACTGTGTTAACATAAATAAGCTTTCAGAATGCACTCAAATCACACTGGATTTTATTTACCACACAGCAAAAGTTCTCAACCACAGACCATTATTATTACATATCAAAAGTTCTCAATTACAGAACATTTTTTTCATCCAGAATTTGTCTAAACATTTATTATTACTTCTTGATAATATTATAGTCAAAGAAAGATAACTGTAGCTTAACTAAGTTATCCTAATTTACACTGGAAAATTATATTTCACAAACACTGTTTAATTACCTTATGAATAGAATTGTTTTTTCACTAACTCTGTGAAACTTATATCACCACAACTACAACAAATATTTCTTCAAGTAAACATATGCCACCTCTCCAAACACCAAAAATAAGAGTTTACACACATAATTAAATTGACAAGCACCACAACAATTTCAGTCCTGAATCTTACCTCATTTCAACATAATGCATTGTATCTTTTATGCTATGTCAATCAAAATATTGTTTGTTATTCAGAACTATTTTTAGTATTATTTCTCATTGTTTATTGTTTTGCATTTAGTTGAAGAACAAAATTTAAATGAAGGAAATAGTTCATTTAAACATGCAGCCTAATTCAATTTGCACTTGATCAACCTATTGTTTTTCAAATTAGTGACTATTCCACTTCAAGCTATTTTAATTTGATTATGAATTAATAAATATTTATAAGAAAAAGAACCAAATGTGGATTTATATTTTTTTCTATACTTTGTAATTTTATTTATTTTTTCAGTCTGTTTTTCTGTAACTAAAAAAATCTTTAAGTAAATGAATTTTCTAAGTCTTAAAAAGACAATCCTTTAACAAATTTCAAAGACTAACATTACACAATAACAAAGAACCTTACCAAATAGTGAAAGCTAGATTATTTGAAGACTTTCAACAACAGCAATGATTAAATTAGTAGTCTCTGTGATTGAAAAGGAAACAATGATATAATCATGTTGTTTTTCCTCACTACCTTAAAAAAATGGGCAGGAAGAAATCTTAGTAGTGGTAACAGAAAGCCTGTTTTCCTTAAAAACTGTTTTAAGAAAAATATTTTATAAATTTTTACCAGCAATAACTAACTATTCAGTCAATGAATGTCGAATGTTTCCTGTATGGAAACAGTCAATTTCACCAACCACAGTCTCAGTACTTTTTATTATATTTATTTATATGCATGTACTCTTTTAAATACGTAAGAAATAAATGACTTTGTTATAATCTTAGAAGGATGTGAATAAATATTGAAATTTAGCCAACTCTATTACATTTGTTTTTATTAATGAAATCGATTGCCTCCAACGATATTTTCAATTCGCTTTCCTAATGATTAAAAATTAGATGGCTAATGTGGTAATTTGAATTCAAATCAAAAGTTGTCTTTTGGGAAAAAAGTGACCTAGAAACCAAATAAATACTTACTGACTTCAATCAAAGCTGTTTATTAGAGGTTAAGGTATTTTTTTCTTTCTTGGTTTCACTTGAATTTCAAAGGGTTTTCAATGAATTCTGAACAGGGACTGTTGTTTAATCTGGATTACTCAAGCACTTACATCCCACCTTCTTATAATTCATCTGATAGAACACACTATCTGATGAAAAATAGGTAAAAAGAAAAACCAACTAGGAAGAAAGAAATTACACTTCTATATTTTTAAAGATATTTTGGTAGTTTTTCTAATGTTTCATTCTTCTTCTCGTGTCATTATTTTCATCATTTAATAATTTTTTTTTTTTTTTTAAATCATATCACCCCAAGCAAGGCAAGATGACCACTATGGTACAGGGAGTTACAGAGAAAGAGAGAAAAATAGAGGTACAGTGGGTGTAGAACAAAGGATAAAAAATGAATGGAATTCAGAGAGATAGAATATGGCAATTGACATTGCATTTAAACTTTTGGTAGTTGTATCTATCAGGGATGCAAGTAAACACAAACATGAAGTATGAGGAAAGAAACTGTTAGAGTAGAAGAGGCAGTTAGATTTAACTATTTAAACAGTTAAAAAGTGGGACCTAGATGCCAATCTAGTAGCATGCATAAATTTATGTGGTCAGGGCACTAGGAAAAAAAGCTTGTCAGAGCAGGTGCCATGGAAATTTTTTTAAAAAAGACAGAGTGAAGCTTCATAACACTGGTGAGAAACTCGAGATGGCAAGTTAGGATTGATTACATTGCAGATTCTTGTTTGGATTTTGTTGAGAACTTTGAGATGTATAGCAAGAACACCTGACCAGATATGACAATAGTATTCTCTACACAGATGAATGCTAAATTTATAAATATACAGGATGAATTCTGACAAGAAAAACTTTCTGGCTGAACACAGAGATGCAACCTTCTTCATAGTAAATACAGCTATAAATTCGATGAAGTCATTCCACTTCAGGTCATTTGAGAGAGTGAAGGCAAAAAGGTGCAGTGTGTCACTCTCCAGGAGACTAGCATCATCCATTCTGATGGCAGTTAGGAAATTTTTTCTGTGGCGATTAAAGGATAGCAGTTTTGTTTTGGAGGCATTAAGATTTAACCACTGATATACAACAAGTAAAAAAAAACTACTATGTACACAAATATGTTATGAGTTTTTAATGTTTAAATATAATACTTTTATGTAAACTAAAAACACTACCCTCACCTAAGCTTTCTGCCAACTTGCCATTGATCATCTCACATTACATTTCATGTTCACTATAAGCTGAGAAAGGGCTCAGCACTTTAAAAATGTGGCTGGTGTGTTCCATAAAACATTAATAATTGTCAGTAATGATTTTTAATATATTTACAAATTAGTTTATTGGTTAATATATGTTAAAATATATTTTATGGTTTGAAGAAAAAAACTGTTATAGTTAGGTAAATGATGTTATGATCGAATAAACTGAAAATCTGAAAGCAAAAAGCTTTCATTTTAAGTAGGAGGTTTTTGTGACTCAATTATTGAGAAAAATTAAATTAAAAGTTAGCCAAATTTAAATTGCAAATGCAAAACTGGATCATTGTTCATTGCTTGCTACAGTTATTGAATTTTTATTTGAAATTTTCAGTTTCATGTTTATGCTTGACAGAGGTGTGTATTGAAAAAGAGATTATGTTGAAATATAAATACTGAGGAAAACACTTTTGTCATCATTACACTCTGGAAATATTGATAGACATATAACATGTCTCACTTGTGAAACTCTCCTCCAGCTTCTTGTTTTTTAGCCAATTTTGATTTTCAAAAATTTAAATACAATGTGAATCATTTTCTTCTGTCTTAAGTTCTGTTTTATTGTTCTCTCACTTTAATGTTTGTTTTTCTCAATCTTTCAACTCTAGTAACACTTAAATGCAATGTCAATCCTTATCTTCTGTTTTCTTAATTTTTCTTTTTCATTGTTTCCACTCTGAAATAATTTTTTTCTGTTTCTTATTCTTTCACAATTAATAACCATTAAATGCAAGGTAACCATTATCTTCTCCCTTTATAATTTCTGTTCTTTTATTGTTTTTTTTTCCTTAAAAAGTTTTTCTTTTTTGTTTTTTCCTCTGACTAACCCTTAAATGCAATATCAATCATTATCTTCTGTCTTCTTAATTCTTCTTCTTTCATTGTTATTCATCTTAAATAATCTTTTTTTCTTTTTTTTTTGCAGTCTTTCACACTAAGTAAACCTTAAATGCAATGACAATTAATTCCTCTTCTTTTATTGTTCTCAATTCTTAATAATGTTTTCCTCTTTCATATTCTTTCACATTCAGTAACCACTTGTGTCTTCATGGATTTATTGCCTTTGCTTGGATTAAAAAACTGTACTAAAAAAGCATAGAAAGTAGCTTCAACAACAACAATAAAAAGACTATTTGATCTTTAGCCAATATGAAACTTTCTTTTTAATCTAAAATTCACTCAATAAAAGGCTTCATAAATGAAAGAAAAATTCACCAAACCATGAATATGAAAATTGGGTTAAACAGAAAAATAATTTATATAACAATTATGCAAATGTATTTAAATGTTCATTTTGATTACTTCAAATACATTAGATGAAAAGATGACAGAAATTTTATATTATAGCAAACTCAATTCTGTAATATTTATTTGAAACTCTAGATGAAGAGAGAAAACATTAGAATTGGAAATATCTTTTAAAAAAGCTAAAGATAAAATAGTTTATCACAGAAGTAGTATATATGATAAGCTAAATTTGTCTACTTAGTTTAGATCCATCAGCAGGTTGTTCCAGTAATCAATATTTTTATATAATTTATATTAGAATAATTCTCAGCAATTTTATTTCCAACCTTTGACCAGTTAATATGCTGTGTGAATGAATAGCAGAACAGGGATAGAGATGAAAGGTCAAAAATTACTTTGAACAAAAAAAAAAAAATGAAGTTGTGCAGAGCCATGATTGGCTACTTCCTAAAGGGACTTTGTATATAAAATAAGAAATAAAGCAATGACAACTATTATTATTATTATTATTATGAAGAGCATTTCATTCCTTATAATTCCATATATTATTTACTTTTACCTTTTTTTTTATACAGGGTGTGATGGAGGAATTGCCATCTAAATTATGCAAAAATGAAAATAGCACTGACATCTCATTTTAATAGATATATTTATCAAAATGACAGAAAAATATCTTGAAATAATAAAGAGTAAATTTCTTCAATAAAATTGCCATTGGCTTCAATTACAGCCTTCAGATAATTTCAGAATCTTCTGCAACTCTTCTAGATGGTCTCCTTGTTTATATTGGTGAATGCTGCCATAATCCTTGATTTCAGTTCATGTTTGGAGTTACATGGAGTTTTATTGGTCTCTCACTCAAATACTCCCTAAACATAATAATCAAGAGTGTTGCAGTCATTGTCTGACAGCCATGACTGAGTTCTCCTGCTTGTGTGGCATGGTGCAGAGGCCTGTTGCCAGACAAAAGGTCTTTCAGCAGCCATCCTCTTAACCAAGGTGAGCACTATCTCCTCAAGACACTAGATCTAGGCCTCTATGTTGGGATTTTTTTCTAATCAGAATGATCAGTGTGAGTTTTTCAAGTTGCCGTACATTTCATAATCACCATTAGACTTCTCCAACATGAATCCTCTGATTCATCCAACTTTTCTGAATTCTCTGCACTATCCTCAGTTTGACAACCAAGCACTCTGAAATGGCTGTATTGGATCTTCCAATGCGAATGCCAAACAGTACAACATGCTATTTTTAGATTTTTGTCAGAGTGAATTGTATCATAGTGCTCTTTTCCTCACAGATGTTGTTCAAATAACCTTACCATATTGTTTATTTGACAAAATCAAAAACAAACAATGCACATGTGCAAAGTTAAAAATTTAAAACGAGTACAACTTACCCATCGCACCTTGTATACTGCTGTTCACCCTATACAAGGCTTATGAGACATTCAAGCTAGAGTGTTAATAAAGGAAGCCGTATGAGCAGTAAGTGATAAGAAGTGCAGTTTATGAGGACAGGCAGGAAATTGTAGACGAATATATATAAATATAAAACTCTTTTGTATTTGTTGATACAGCAGAGGCAAGTGGAATGTCTGTGTAGGTTTTCTTTGAAAGAACACATATTCATTGAGATAGATAGAAATTCAGGGGCAGCTTGATGATGATGGAACATAACAAGTTTGGTTTTTCAGTTATTGAATGTGACAAACCAGTTTCTCCTCCCCTTATCTGTTAGAGCTTGGAGATAACTGATAGAATAATGTTAAGAAGAACCACGAGGATTTTATATGGACTGGTAGCATTCTTAATTTAAGGCATCTTGATAAGTCTGGAAACTTCCCAGGCTATGATAGAGATATTACAATTTTTTGTTCCATGAAAGGAGGCAAGTTAGAGGTGGATGGTTTTTATCATGTAATGTTGAGATAAAAGGCAATGTTCACAGTAATGAAGTTTACCTTATGAGAATGAGATAACCTCAGAGCCAAATATGATAGTAGACACTGTGACTTTGTGTCTATTGAGAATTTTGTTAGATTTCTAAGGATTCACAGGATCCAAGCTTTTAAACGTGACTTGGCTTGGTCTGCTTGTGTATTTTCTTTATAACTGATTTTTGATTTTTAAAAGTTGATTTTAAATCTTATGTATTACAATTCTTTGGAAGTATTTAATACAGAGTGATCAAGTAGTTACAGTGTAAAACAACACACATAAAAAATGAGTAATAGGTTGATATTGTTTTATTTAATAATAATTAATAAAATTCAAGATTATATTACTGATAATTCTACTAATATAACAAAAAGCAATTGAAATTAAGATGAATGAAATACTTATAAAAAATTAATTGTTAAAATTGCTTATAATAATAATTCAAAGTTATCACTACTCAATATAATCTGTAACTTGTATGTACTGTTTTTTTTTTTCTTTTTTTCAGGACATGGGCTATCATGACTCTCAACAACTACTGTTCTTAGCAATATTTGTCTTTTACCTATCCCTCCCACTCTCTGCCATCCATTTACACAAGATATGTAGCTTACTTGCTGTATCTATCTGTTCCTCTTGCCTTCTGTATGTCCTGTGAGTGTCAATTTTTCCAAGCCCTCTTTTCTAATGATGTGTCACTGAAATTTCAAGTGTCTCTCTCTGATTGTAGGTGTCAGTATTCTTTTTGTTGTCAGTTTCCTTAAAACTTTCTCATTATTAACATGTTTAGTATATGGTATTCTTAGCAGAACCAGATCTTGGGCATGACGGTAAACCGCATCTGGCAGCAAGGCCTCTGATTGGGAGGTTGTGAGGAGCATGGAACCTCCTCTTAATTGCTGTTCTTCCCAGGTCCACTCTGACCCGGAGTGGTAGCACCTGTTAGGATCCCAATTATGGGCAAATAGTTAATCCCCAAGCTGGGGTCAAAACACTATGAAAGCATAAAAATACACTTTTATAGAAATATATACGTAAAAATAGACTTTTAGAGAAAAATATATGTTTTTGAAAAAAAAATATTACCAACAATACAATTTTAAGAAAAGAAAATATTATCATAACACATTTTTTGAAGAAAAAAAAATATTACCAGCAATACATTTTTCAATATAAAACTAGAAGACATTTTCTGTTTTCTAAAATAAAAAGAATGTTTCATCAAAATGTGACAAAATCAACCTTTTCACTATAACCAAACATTAAAAAAAACAAAACCATAAAACCCTATCTTTTTGGCATTAAATAACCCACAGAGGTTGATATGCCGTTACACAAAACTCAAACTCTACAAAACACTTAGCAGAACCACATTGCCTCATCTCTTCTTCATCTGTCCAGCATTCACTGCCATATAGTATGCCAGAAAGCTATTAATGTTCAGAAAAATATCTGTGAATGATAAATATTTTAATTATTAATTTACTGAGAAATTATAATTGTACAAGTGAGCCCGTTCAAAATATTTATATCAATATACCATCTAAAATGATGGCAACAAATATATATTGATGTATTTACTATAGAGTATCTTACATTAAGACATAAGAAAAAAAAAATAATTTAAACTTCTGAGTATGACAGGAGGGAAATATACACACACACAAAATTTATTATAATAGAGAGGATATATATATATATATATATATATATATATATAACTTTGAATAAGTTCTTGCTGTTTTCTAACAGATGGCATTCCCAGAACTGTGTGTGTGTAGTTTCAGATGGTAATGCATCTATAAGGAAGTACTATAAGCAAATTTGGTGTATGTCACTTCGCCAAAGTGTAAACAACTTTGTTTTTCATAGTGTTGAATTTCGTGTCAAAGAAAGTGTATTTACTAGGTATTTTACTGCACTACTTTATACAAAAGAAATCTGCAGCTGAAGTACACAGAATTCTTGTTGATATTTATGGAGACCATGCTGAGATTGATTTAAATGCTTCAAAAATAATGAGTTTGATGTTGAAGATAAAGAACGCTCTGGTGCACTGAAAAGTTTGAAGACAAAGAAGTAGAGACATTACTTCATGAAGACTCATGTCAGGCACAAACTGAACTTGCAAAATCATTAGGAGTTGATCACAAGAGTTTTAAAATGTTTAAAAGTATTAGGAATGATTCAAAAGTAATGACATTGGGTGCCACACAAGTTGAAGCCAAGCGATGTTGAATGGCGTCTTGTCACATGTGAACAGCAACTTCAAAGGTTTTTTTGCATTGTATCATGATTGGCAGTGAAAAGTGGATATACTAGATAACCTTAAGTGTAGAAGATTGTGGGGTAAGCCTGACCATGCATCAACATTAGTAGTGGAGCTGAATATCTATGGTTCAAAGCTTCTGCTCTGCATTTGGTGGGATCAGCTAGGTATAGTCTATTATGAACTACTCAAATTAATCAAAACCATCATGGGAGATCGCTATCAACTACAATTGATGCATTTGAGCTGAGCCTTCAAGAAAAAATGGCCACTATATGAGAAGAGACACAACAAAGTGTTTCTGCAACATGACAGTGCTACGTCATATGTTGCCAAACAGTGAAAATCTACTTGGAAATGCTTAAAAAAGAAGTCCTACCTCACCCACTATATTCACTATACATTGCTTTGTCTGTTTATCACTTGTTTTGATTGGTGACACATGCCCTGGTTGAGCAGTACTTTCGCTATTATGAAGATGTCAAAAAATAGGTTGACTCATGGTTAGCCTCAAAAGATGTGTTGTTTTTCCAAAGTGGAATTCAAATGATGCCAGAAAGATGGGGAAAAAGATCTTTTATAACTGGTAGTCAAGTTTTATAACTGGTAGTAAAGAGAATGAACTGAGCCAATCCTGCCTTGCTACTGTCTCTCTAATGAACTGAGCCAATGTTGCCTCACTATTGACACTCTCTTTCTATGAGCATGACAGGAGGGAAATATATATATGTATATATATATATATATTGAGAAGAAAACTTAGCACATAATTAAGCAGTTATGAATCCAGAATTTATTTCAGCAATATAAAAAAAATTACAATTGCATCGTTCAGACCATTAATAAATAAATAAATGTTAATTTTACTCAGAATATTAAAATAAAACTGTTTATAACAGGGGGATTTTTAAAAGGAGAAATCAATTGAGAACAGACACATCAAATCATGCATATAACACTGTTGTATCCTTGAGAAAGGTACAATAATGAATTGTGCACCCAAGTGGTAAACTATCAAATATGGATGTCATAGAGCAAACTGGATTATTCTGTACGAGTGTGTCACAGATTAGTCTACTGCAATATACACTACCATATAGACTACTCACTAATCAGTAGTTATGACTCTCATATAACAGATGGACTCATCCATCCTACCGTATCATATGATATTCCATTACAACAAACACAATACAGAATAAGGAATTAAATATAAATATATACATTCCTTCCTTAATAATGTGTATGATGAATTCTGTCTGGGTCTTTTTTGTGTATGTATATCTCTTCCGCCTTTTTGCATGTGTATAATTTTTTGTTAACTGTTTTATGTATGTGTGATGTAATTTATTATTCTGTATTGTCTTATATGTGTGATTTGATGTAACTATTCTCAACTGATTTCCAGTTTAAAAATCCCTTTGTTATAAACAATTTTTTTTTATAATATTCTGAGTGAAATTAACATTTAATTACTCATCAATGGTCTGAATGAGGCAATAGTAAATTTTTTTTTTGTATTGCTGAAATAAATTCTGGATTTATAATCATTTAATTATGTATTGAGTTTTCCTCTCAATATATTTGCTCTGGATAATATCCATTAAGCTCTCTATTTTTATATAATTGATATTTTATATTAATTAGATAAAATCTTTTTATTTATCGTTTCCATCTTTATGAGTTGCAAGTCTCTCTCTCTCTCTCTCTCTCTCTCTCTCTCTATATATATATATATATATATATATATATATATACACACACACACACACACAAATAAATATATAATGACCTTTATTATAATAGAGGATTATTGTTCTATAACTGTTGATTTAAAAAAAAATTATGTTGCTCATATATAGGTAATTTTGTCCATCAGTTCAAAACTTTTGTTTAATAAAACTGAAAGTTACTGACATTGTTTTTTATTTCATCATTGCATTTATCCTTCCTGTTTTTGTCTCCAACTACTGCACAGTAGGCTTGCTTATGAAGACTATTTCCAGATATTAAATTACATAATTTTACACAGATTTTATCCAAATCTGTTTTTCATAAAATTGTTAGATTTCTCATGAGATTTATTTTTTCCAATGTATTTTCTTTTTCCTGCTTTTAAATCTGGGAACAATTTTAAAAGGTTTTTACAAAAGGATTAATCACAGAACCAGACAGATTTTCTTTTAGATGGATTATATATATTCAACAATATCTTCTTATATAAACCTATTGCCATAGGCATTCATGCACATATAAAATAGTCATGTGCTTTAAATGTTTTATATTTAACATATTCATGTCTTTGTAGCTGTGTATAATTAATTTTTAAATAACATAATTTCTAAGAACTTTAAAAATTATGTAAATTAAATTAAAAAATAATTATACTGATGAAATTATAAATTAAAGTTAACTTTAAAGTTTGCTTAAATGTAAGCTGCATGCCAAAACTATTTTAAGTTAATCATGTAAACTTTTTGGTTTAGCTATGATTAAAGTCATGTTTCAAATATATTTGTTACAAAGTATTTATATTATTTTCATGTTTTTATTGTTATTCTACATTAACTTTACGCCATATTTAATAATTACTTTGTAATAGAGGCTATTAGTTTGTTGTAAGTTTGAACATCAACCATATAAGTTGGCTTATGTTTATCATTGCTTTATGCAAAACTATTAGAAACCAATGTTCAGTTAGTGTAATGATTATTGTTGAAGGAAGTAGAATTGGCAAGCAAGGTTCTAACCTAGCATATTCAATTTATTTTTGCCCTGCCATTAGGAAAGGAGTCATTTCATATCTTCTATCTACAGTTATGGGTTAAATAGCAGGGTAAACTGGACTACGAAGCCTTGGATAGTAGCCAGTTTAGGACAGATACTACTCAATTCCAAAATTTGGAAAAAGCACTATTCTACTATCTTTCCTAAAAAATTATGACAATTCTCACAAAAAAGGAATCTGGAGACCTATGAGAGCTTCTGTCCTGAAAGGATATGGCATTATTTTAAAAAAAAAAAGAGCAGATATTATATATAGTGAAAAATATATTTTTCTAAAACTTAGATATCCCAATGTTTTCAAATTTTTTTTTTTTTCGGTTAATTTTTCTCACTAACATGCTTTGAATGAAAATGAATAATGATGTGTAAAATTTCAAGATAAAGTATTATCATTCAGCTTTAACTTTTTATTTATTTATTTTTTTCCAGTCAAGTTTTGGTTTGAATGTGTGGAAAGTCATAGATTTCACTGGTCAAGATGAAAATAAGGATACCAGTCAGAAAAATTTATGTGACACTGAAGAGTTTCCACACTTTAATGTGTATGTGTAAATCATCGTTAGCAAAAGAAGAATGAGTTGGTAGAGACTAATTTGATAGAATTAATGTCTATTTCTATCGTTAAATGATATTTTATGTGTCAATTTATTTAATACACTTACGAAAAAATATATTAGGTCATTTGAGAAAACACTCAAAATACTTGTGTTAACCAATATCAACATTTATTAATCCCAAAAGATGATTCTAAAACAAAAATCTTGCAAGAAAACATTTTGCACTGTATTTAAGATAAGATACAAATTGATAACTTATCTTTTAAGTAATACAGGTTGAGCATCTTTTATCTGAAATTCCAGATTCCAAAACCTCCAAAATTTGAAAGTTTTTCAGGTGCTGACATGACTTACCACAAATGGAAAATCTCAGAAAGTACTGGGAAGGTTTCTAGGTGATGTGCATCTGTTGTAAGTGACTGCATCAGGCCTGAGTGTGGATTCTCTAGCCTGGCTACATAGGTTATGTTGGTGCCAGTTTTTGTTACAACAACATCCTCATTCATGGATAACTTACTTTTATGCTCAGTAAAGCTATTATTTAAAATGTCAAAAACTCCTGCATTTATTTTTTGTATGTACTGATCATATATTTTTTTTGTATACATACAGAACATACAAAGCATTATTTATACATGAATTCTCAATTTTATGACTTAAAAATCTTTGTGACATTACATAACTAGCATCGTTACTTGTATCTGTATATACACAAAATTGGTTAAATTGTATATCAAACTACTTTCAGGATATAAATGATTTTATTTATATAGAACTACCTTCAGTGTATAGGTATAAGCTCTCTTATGAAATGTAAAATTATATCATGTTTATCCTTGGTTCCATTCTCAAGCTGCCTCGTTTTATTGATGCTATATACAAATTAAATAGCCTGTATTCCAAAATTTAAAAAAATCTGAAAACAAAATCACTTCTGGTCCCAAGAATTTCAGAAAGTTTTTTCAACTTATATTTGTCAATTGTTATAAATTTTGATATTATCATCCCAATCAATGAAAGTTTTTTTTTTTTTCACTTATATTAGAAATTTTATTCAACCTGGGTAACCTACAGAGTATTTTAAACTGAATCCTTTATTTAATCTACAAGGGTAGTGTTATGGTGCCCTGCTATGAGGAATGAATTCTTCCTCTTACTATATAATTACCTGCAGGAGGCAGTTAAACACCAGTACACAAGCAGCTTGTACGCAGTTAAAGCTAGCTACTATTCAGGCAATAAGCAGCATAACTGTACCGTTTGGACTTACTTATTTTTATTTACTTAATTACTAACACTTACACTGTACATATGTTTTTGTTATACTAATACACTATTTTGAACCTACCTTCTTGTTCTGTGTCTTACTTCCGACCAAACCAGTCACTACAACTTTGCGGCAAAGTTTCGCCACAACAACTCCACAACAAATTGGTGACAAAGATTTTCATTAAGATTTGGCACAACAAATTGGCGATGAAGATCCACAACAGGTAGATTGTTCTTGTTCCACTGGCCATGCCCTAGGGGTATCTACTTCATATTTAGTACTGTTGCTCAGTTATTATTTGTTACATTTTCTGCTCAGCTCAGCAATTATAATTACTGTCACCAAATTCATGAACCAGAACTTTAATCCATGAGACTATTGTCCTATGGGACAATCCTGAGTGGAGAACTTGTCACCTAATACTTAACCTGCCTGTTGATGAATGCTGCTGCTTGTCACACTTGACTGCAATCACTAAGCTTATTTTTTGTTATTGTTGCTACAGCTGTTGAAGATGTTCTGTAACAAAGAGAAAATTCTAGCAGTTCATTTAGATGTGACAAGCAGTAGAGCAGCACTCAAAAGGAATTGTTAGTTCAGTCTCTGGATGGGGCAGTATATACTTGAACTCTGTTGAAACAGGGCGAGCAATAATTGAGCAGTATTAAATAAGAACTAGACGAGATATCCCTAGAAAAGGTCAGTGAAACAAGAAAAAAATCTATCTCCAAAGTGCTCAGTTTGAAATTTCCTTGTATATTATTCAATTTGACAAGCACCTGATGAAGGCTTGAGGGTACAATGGTTGAAACGTTGTGATAACAACAAAGATGAGGACAATAGTTTAAATACAAATGATAACTCTTCATACCATAAATTCAAACAGAAATTAAGAGTAGTAATGTTAAATGTATGTTGTGGTGTAATGGATATCAGCTTGAAATGAGAAATTGAAGAGCTGAGTTCAAATACCAGTCAAATTCATTTCATTCACTTACGCACAAATACCATTGGGAAAGGTATGAATCCATCTCTTCTCCCTCCAGTCCAGCTGTGGATTGAATAGCAAGACAGATTGTGTTTTATAACCTTGGTTGGTAACCAGTCTACCACAAAGTAATGCCAACCTACTGTAGGAAAATCTTCTAGCTAGTCAATCATGTCTTGAAAGAGACATGGTTGCCCAAGCATGTATAACTGACTGACTGAATGTTAAACAATATACTCAGTGAACTTGTGTTTCACTGAATCTTTTGTGATCATAATTTTGACAAATTTTAAAATAAAAAATGAATATAATTTACTTAGATGAATTGAGTGCCTAGATCTATAAGAGTCCCTTATAGGTGATATATGATCAAACTATTTCAGTTTATCACTTGTTCTTACTAAATAAATACAGAAACATAGTAGGATAAATAATAACCTTAATGGAAAAAAAATATATTTGAAATTAGTTAAAATCTAATTTCTATAACAATACAGTTGAAGTAAAAATAAAGCATTCAAATGCTTCACATTAGTCACATTTTATTTCGCTCACATAAATTGAATGAAATCAATTTTTGGCAAATCATGTCAGATTGAAGCTTCCCTACATATTCTTACATATTTACCATTCTATTTTATTCATAATGTTATATGCAGGGAGTGAACAAAATAATGAAAACACCTTGAAATTTTAAGCAAATTTATTTTAATATGAGGTAGGACCACCTTTTGTAGTAATTACAGCTTGAATTCTGCACAGGATTGACTTGTACAAAGTTTGAATTGTTTCTCGAGGAATTTTTATCCATTTTTCAGCTAAAACAGTCTCCAATTCTTTCAGTGTTAATGATAGAGGATATCAACAACTCACTTGTTTTTCTAAAATGAACCATAAATATTCAATGATGTTGAGATCTGAGGACTGTGGTAGCCAAATAAGATGTTCTACTTCACTAGAATGTTTCTTGCGCAGTTCAGCTACAACTTTAGCAATATGTGAAAGATGGCATTTCCCTCCAGAAACAGTTCCTGAATCGTAGGATGAAGTTGATTGCTTAAAATTTTTAAATTGTCCTGACTGTTGTTTTTAATAAACTTATTTAAATAATATTTGTAAAAAAAAAATTTAGCAAAAAAATGAAGTACTACTAATATTGAATGAACAAACATAAAAATAGACAAGCTTTTGACAGTTTAATCAAATTTTCCAAATTATTTTATTATGGCACTAGATATTTCCATTATTTTGTCTACCCCCATTATATATAATTACTTGGTTTTTACTAACAAGGGTTTTGGAAAGGACTCCATACATGCTACAATGTGCCAGTGACTTGCAAGGTCTGCATAAGGCATGATTTTTTACAGTAGATCCAATAACAAGACTAGTGATGAGAAGAAATATACAAATGTATGATGCTGCCTTCTCTCCTCTGTTTTGATTCTGCATTTAAATTCAGTAAGGTGGGTTACCTCAATGAGCTTGTGGCACTCTGTCTTGACTTCCATTGACAGCAGTCATTGCTGAAAAAACTAAGGGTGTTTTCAGGTAACACCTTTATTTTTTTCATGATGCTTGTCTGTTTCATTGGCAGCTCATCAAACTGTATGGTCTTTGGAAATCAATATTCTTCTCTACTTGATGTGTAGCCTGTTCAGCACTGCTATATATATTTGCTGCATTGCCTCAATGCTGAAGGTAATGGCTTTCTTGAGGACTTCAGTGTTTGCAATGAAGTCACCTTAGTGCAAAGACAACACTAGTGAGAAGGCTTGTGGTGTAAGTGGCAGTGGCATATGAATCAAAATTCAGAATCAGAGAGAATATCATGATAGCTTTGTCAACCTTTATTTTGGTATTTTTTCCTAGATTCTTATTTATCCAAACATGATTGCATATTTTCTGTTTGAATTTCTAGGATGAGAATTTATTACTATTTACATTATTTAGATGTGATTATTGTCCTCATTTTTGTTGCTATCAATATTGATAACATTGTAATATTGATTTATTTAAGTTAAATTTATTTCTCTTTATTCTTTTAGATCTTGTCAGTATGGCTGAGTGGGTGGAGACATATGGTCTAGGCAGTACATAGCCTTTAAATAGCATTGCCTAGGACAGTGCTCTGGGAGGATGACTCACCACTAAAGGACTGAATTTTGGCCAAAGAGACTGCTACTATTATCTAATAAGATAAACCTACTATAATTTAAAATTTGGTATATTTAGGATGGAAGGACATTTACAGATATAGACAGTGGGAACATGGGAGTCAACACTTACTATATATATATATATATATATATATATATATATATATATATGTGTGTGTGTGTGTGTGTGTGTGTGTGTACAAGTGTCATTGAAAATGATAGCGAAGATGCTGTGTTAAGTCTTTTTTATATAAATTTTCAAATGATCGTAGAATTTTTTCTTTTCAATACATAAATTATATAAAAATTGCCAGTGTTTTATTTATCCAAGAACTATGCTTTTACTTATATTAAGGATTAATTTTATTTTACTCTTAACTGAATATATGGATTGTTTTATGTATGTATCAAGAGTTATAGGGAAGTTTTATTTTCCAAACACAGTCACCACATTGTGGTTGTGTTCATAGTTGATATTATTGAGTGTTGACTTTTTTGCTTTTATTAATAATGCTTCTATTATCTTTAAACTTTTTTTTTACTTGTGGTTGATGCTGTTATATTTGTTTTATTGATGAGTATGTTACAGATAGAATTTGGTAGGTCTTCATGCATATTTACTGAGACCTAATAGAACTATGTTCAGAGAGATGTAGCATGAGTCTTGTTAAACATGTTATAGTATGTCAAATGTAATTATTTATTAATTTGGATTGATCAGGAACACAGTTTCTTGACAGACATGTAAATTTGTAAATAATATATAAATATTAATTTATTGCTTAAACGTTATTTTCAATGGATGTCAGTATTTGAGTTGATTCTCTGTTTTTATTTATTTATTAAACAGTATATTTATTTCTGCCCTGAATATTCAAGATTCAAATCTGTGTCTTTTTGGAGAAACTGTCAGAAGGTTCTTCATGGCTGAGAGGTCAAGACATCAGATCAAATGATTTCTTTCACGGGATGCAGATTCAAATCCTGTAGAAGGTTGCATATTTTTCTAACAAGATTTCTCAAATATTTGGGCCAGTAGATGGAAATAAATAAATATGCTGTTTAATAAATAAATAGAGCATTTACTCAAATATGGTTATCCATTAAAAATAGTGTTAAAGCAATAAATTTTGTAGGATTAATAATTAAAAAATCCATTCCAATAACATATAAATATATATTTATATATATAAAGAAATGAAAGAACATATCGTTTGAATTTTGTTGCTTCTCATTTTCAAACATACATTTGTATTTATTTACTTTCAAAACATGAACTTTTTCATATATATATTTTATTATCAATACAAATAGCCACTTGTGATATATACACCAGCATCTGCTAATGTTGATCAAATAATGCAAATTTCTGTAGTTGATTGTTGTTCATGTATGACACATTTTCTGTGCTTAGTAGCCTTTGGGTATCTTTATTTTCTATTATTAAATAATTTTCTAAGAGGCACATTAATATGAGATCAAAATTGAATGAAAATTGATAAAAACCATAATGATAAATGTACAACTGTCTTGAAGATTTGTTCTTCATTTGCCTTGTTATCATCTACAAGTACTGAGAGGAGAAGGAAAGACAGTAAGACAATAGCCTAAGCAGAGAAAAAAGAGAGAGGAAATAATACAATTAACTATTTATGTAACCCAAGATATTATGGTAAGGTTTTAATTAAAATTTCTATTTAATTTAATTCATCATACTCAGTAATATAACAAATGTTAAAAGCATATATAAAAAGTAAGCAGATGACGACAAAATTTATGTAGTTCAATAATTCCAGAAAATGATATAGCAAATATATGAATTCAAGAAGTTGATCAAAAGCAGTTGATTTTGAAGGTCAAATTTGACATGAAAGTAAGAGGTTGCAAGAGAGTTCCACCGGTAAGAAATCCAAGAGAACCTGTTAGCATAGAGCTTACTGTTACATCTTGCAATTTCAACAGTAAAATTGTGATACCTAGCTGACAATCTAGTGTTGCACTTAAATTTGTAAAGTTGAGTTACCAAAGAGGAAAGCTGATCAGAAAAATTACCATTAAAGTATTTATAGAAAAGGCACAGAGAAGCTATGTTATGGAGGTGAGAAAGTGACTAAAGCCAAGATGCCAGATCAGAATTGATAACATTGCAACTTTTTCTCTGGATTTTATCAAGAATCTTTAAATATGTAGGGACTTTGGCTATGTTTATCAAATTGGCCTTGTGCCAAACACAACCAAAGTCCCCACAATTTAAAATATCAGAAGGTTGGATATCGAAAAGTGGAAGATTAAAATATTTTGTTTTGTATGTTAAAGTAAAATTTTATTAACTAAACAGAATGACAAATTTGTAAGAAGTAAAAATGTTCAGAGAAAAAATGTATGTTGTTAAATGGTTCACAGAAATGGTAGTAAGAAATTAAATGAATTTAGAGCTTATAGTTGATAGTAGCAGAATGTGTGCATGTAGAAAGATTAAAAGGTTACTAATAAAGTCTGTTTCTTTTTTTTTATGACAGGCAAGAGAGTGAAAAAGAAGGTGAAGCAATAAAAGAAGTTGTACTTATTAGACTTTAGTTTTTAGGAGTCAGTTGAAGTATCTTATTGTTGTTGTTTCTTTGATGGTGTGCGGGTAAAGATGAAGAGAGGAAGAACGAATATATGTTAACGATACATGACATGGTCAGTGTCTTGAAATTTCTTCCTTACATTGTGACGAAGTCATTATCAGATTACTGCTCTTATTGGACTGATTTGACCAGTTAAGTGACGTGGATAAGTAGTGAAATTTAGTCGTGATTGGATCAAACATCATGCTCATTTTTTTAGGTGTTAAGAAAAATTGACTGGGTTTATAGATCCAATCAGAATTCAGAATCTTAATTTTCACGCCAACTTGTGAAATTTGCCTTGGTCTGGCTTTTTCCAAAATGTTTTCAGTCATTCTGATTCATTTTTGTAAGTGTGCAATTTTACTTTTTGCATTTCGGTTAATTGTTGGATAATATAAGATTTGTATCCTGTAAATATATAGCAGAAGCACAAGATCAAATGTGGCAAAAATATTTATTACCTATAATGAGATTGATTTATACCTTTGAGAACGGTATGAATCAATCTCCCCCTATCGATGGGTTAAACAGTAGAACTTATATCTGGATAAATCAATCTTATTTCCAAAGAATTATTAATGCAATATTCATTTGCAAAACCAATTCTCATAATCCAAAATATTTTTCAGCTTCAAATAACCCACAAAAGTTTTAAGCCATAAAACAAATCAGTTAATCTATTTACACCAAGAAAATTTATGCAAGATGTTAACTTAAGCTGCTAAGACCCAATGAATACATTTTACCTCCTTTGCACTCTCTCACAGAAGAATTTGTAAAAACCCATTCTTTGCGAGTGTTGGTCTTGGAGCAAGAAAGAAAAGTATATTGCCCTATGACTTTGCAGCTTTGACCAAACACCAGATTCTTTTTTAGAGTGCAACATCTTCTAGTTGAATGCTGAGTATTTGCGACTTAATGCAAGAAAAGTAACTCTTTCACCAAATCATTACTCATGAAATAAAATCATAAGTTGTAATTGTAGCAGTCAACAAATCTTATTTTGTTGCAACCTTCTATGAACTTCTTCTTGCGAACAGATGTGTCCTTCCTTTCACATGGTGATTGAGTGATCTTCTGTTTTAGGCTGCTAGTGACCACCATCTTCTAGATAACCAACCTTCTTTGTCCTGTTAGCTTTCACCAAAAAAGTCATTCATCAAGTCCACTTCACTCACCTAACCTTTGTCAGAGTTTTTTGACATCATTATTGTAATGTCTCCTTCACTCAGCTGACCTTCTTTATCAGGCTGATAACTGTCAAAACAATTTCTGTAACATCCTTCAGATGTTTCCTTTAATAAGATATTGGCTGACAACTCATATCACTACAAAGGTGAAGTATGTTCATGGGGTTATGAAGAATTAAAATCCAGGATAGTAATATTAACTAGAAATACTCGTGAAAATTTAATGGTTTTCCTATTTCAGTTTTTTGACAGCTTAATTCTTTAGTTAATGACTGAATAAGCTCATGGCAAGTTCTCCAATAAGAAAATATTTATAGAAATTTCCTATCACATCATTAAATATTTGAGCTTAACAACTTTAATAAATATGACAGTCGATCACCATTTTTAAGATTTAAAATTGCCAACTTTTTTTCTATTTCACTGAAACAGATGTTAAACACTTCTCTCTATCCTTCTTTTTCTCTTTCTTTCATTTTCTCACTGAAACTAAGTAGCATCTCTGATATGTCTTTTCCATCTTTCTATGTAATCAAAACAGTTATAAGGTACTGGTAGGGTGTAACAGTTGTGCTAAGAGAATTATAATTTAAGACTAATACTTAAGTGGTATTTAATGATTTCACCATATTCTTTTGACATTTTTGCCAAAAACATGTTTGAGAAAGTTTTGGTAGTCAGTCTGTATATTGTGCCTTTTAAAATAGGGAATCATGGGATATTATCAAAAATCAAGAAACAGATAAGGGTATAGACTGAAGCTACTCAGTCTTCTCTTTTCAGTCTTGATAAAATCTAAAAACATCTATGTAGCTTTGTGGGTGATAATTTTCCACTCTGCAACCCCTTTTCCCCACAGATGAAACATTGCATGCTTCTTACTATTCTATCACTAATTCTATGAAAAATGTTCTCACAGCTAAGATGTGCCACTTCACTTACACTGAGGTGAACCATCCTCATTGGCTTCTTATTTTATTAGTAAGAAGTAAATTCCACTCTAACAGCTTCTTCCCATGAATTGATACATTGTGGAACCAGCTTCGAAGTGGATTCTTTCTTGACTACTACAATATTAAGTTTTTTTTATTCTAGGGTTAACAATTATGTTTACTCACATATCCTCTTCAGAACATGACTGTAATAGTACTTTAGTAGAATAGATAGAATTTCCATCTGAAGGACAACAAAATGGGTTGATAGAAACCTGAGAATAACACAAAAAAAAATCTTTGAATGTACAACTACTCTCCAACTTTTAAACAATAATTAATTTCATTATTGTTGCATACTTACCTATATACAGGATTTGTATGTTCCTATCCTCTTAAATATGTGAACAGTAGAGGAAAGTGATTATACTGACTAGTGGTTCACTGGTAGTCTATCTACTTCACGCAGCATGTGAGTCTTATACTTGTTGATATATTATTATTCCCAACCTTCATTTTGGTGATTACTCATGCAGTAACCTTCTTTTTTTTTTTTTAAATCATTTCACCCCGAGCAAAGCATTCCAATACCACTACTGGTAGAGAAAAGAGTGGTTAGATATAGGAAATGTCAGAAGGAGGTTGATAGACAGGTAAGGATACCGAAAATAAGGGTTGGGTAGATTGAAAGAGTGTTTGAGAGAATGGATGCGAGTTAGTGTGTTAGGAGGTGTCTATTGACCTTACATTTAAACTCCTGGAGATTGTAGCTGTCGAGGAAGCAAGTATGCGGGAAGGAATTCCACAGGCGGGAAGTGCAAGAAAAGAAGCTGGTGAAAATTGTGATTACATCTTATCTGTTTCACTGTAAAAGGGGTGGGACCTAGTTGCTAATCTAGTATCTTGTGCAAATTTGTACCTAGGGGGCACCAATGATCTAAGTTCATCGGGGCAGAAGCCGTGAAAGTATTTATAGAAGAGGCACAGGGAAGCCACGTCATGCTGATGAGAGAGTGATTGCAGCCGGTCTGCCAAGTCGGTATCAATCACATCAACAGATTTTCTGTTGTATTTTGTCAAGAACCCTGAGGAGAATAGCAGGGGCACCCGACCAGATGTGGCAGCAGGATTCAATACACGGGTGGATGGTAGATTTATATATATGCAGGATAGATTCAGCCAGGAAAAACTTCTGGGACCTGCACAGAGAACCGACTTTCATAGCAGCAGATTTAGCAATGGATTCGATATAGTCATTCCACTTGAGGTTCACTGAGAGTGTGAGGCCAAGGAGGCATAGTGTTTTACTCTCTGGGAGGCAATCCTGTTCCATGCTAATGGGAGGTAGGTGCGATTATCTATGATGGTTAATTGATAGCAGCATCGTTTTGGAAGCGTTAAAATTTATGAGCCATTTCTTTCCCCAGTCCACTACAGATTGGAGGCCCTTTTCATAGGGTTACAACAATTATTATGGCAGTCATGGTAACATTTTCATTTAAAAAAGACTCTTATTATTGATCCAGGATAATAAAGCTTATTAACCTTCTATGAATTGTTTCAGCAGTGAGTTTATTTTTCAGAAAAGCCAAAATATGCAGGAAGCTTAACCTGTATTTTAGGGAGGATGACAGATCTGGATGATGGTGTGTTTTTATCAGAAAACCCTGTACAAGATGGAAAAAATCTGATTGCTCACTCATTATGAATGCAACATAATGGCTTCTCACTGAACAATCCAGGAAAGAATCTTAGTTCATCCATGTGTAGTGAAAGACCCCTCTGTTTAGTTACCAGTTAGTTCTATCATGGTTGAATAATACTTCTTGAGATATTCACAATGGCTAGATATGTTCTGGACAGACTGTCCCCACCTAACACACACACACACACACACATTATATGGGAAAATGTATAACAAAGTGGAAAAGTTTACTTGTGACATGGTTTATGCTTTAGCACTTCATTGGATTAAATTTGTTATGTTAGTCTGATGAAGCCCAAAAAGCATCAGTGTTAAACTTTTCCACTTTGTCATATGTTTTTCCCAATATTGTTCTTGATATATACACAGGGTGCAATGAGTAAATTGTCACAGTTTTATATTTTTAATTCCACACATGTGCATTGTTTGTTTCTGATTTTGTCAACTGCACATTATAGTAGGGTCAGTTGGGCACTATCTGTGAGAAAAAGATCAACATGATGCAATTCACTCTTCCAGAAATTTGGAGTCAGCTTGTTGTACTATTTGGCATTTGTGCTGAAAGTTCTCGTGCAAAAATTTCAGAGTATCTGGGTGTCAATCTAAGGAGAGTGCAGAGAATTCAGAAAAGTTTGATAACATATCCAGCCAATATCATGGTGTTTGATCATTAATAATGTTGACACTATGCCTCCATTCATCTTCCCACAGGTCATCAGACTCAATATGAAGACCTAAATTAAATGCCTTGAGGAAATAGTGCTGCCCTGGGTCAAGAAGGTGGCTGCTTGAAGACCCTATATTTGACAAGAAGATTCTGCATCATGCCACACAAGCAGACCTCAATCATGGCTGTCAAACAATTTCTGTGACGACATCACTCCTTACATCTGGCCACATAACTCCCCAGACTGCAATACTCTTGCTTATTACATGTGGTGCATAACTGAGCAAGAGACTAATAAAACTTATTTTAATACCAAAGATGAACTGAAGGCAATTATTATGGCAGTGTTCACCAACTTAAACAAGGAGGCTGTCCAGAAGAGTTG
This sequence comes from Ascarosepion bandense, assembly GCA_037127315.1. Classification (NCBI taxonomy): domain Eukaryota; kingdom Metazoa; phylum Mollusca; class Cephalopoda; order Sepiida; family Sepiidae; genus Ascarosepion; species Ascarosepion bandense. Next base: position 2,320,019 of record JBBBDQ010000278.1, read on the forward strand.
GAGAAAATTCTGAAGTTGTCTGAAGGCCGTAGTTGAAGCCAATGGCAATTATATTGAATAAATTTACTTTTTATTATTTCTAGATATTTTTGTGTAATTCTGATAAAAAATATCTGTTAAAATGAGATGTCAATGTTATTTTCATTTTTGTGTAATTTAGACATTTTATCTATCACACGCTGTATATACATATCTAATTGCTGTCTACTCTTTTGAGCATAAGTGCCTACATACATGTAATTCTGAAGTATCTCTAACTCAGAAATTAATAATAGACACTTGCACAACATGAATACCACTCTTTGAACATCAACTATCATAATCCTGTGATCTGAATGCTCATGGAATTTCCACAAAAGGATAATTATGATTTCCTGAAAAAATTTTACTTTTTCATACTGCAACTTAATAGTAACGTCTTCAACGACCCTCTCTTCTGTAACTTGTCTCTTTTACAGGTAGGGGTGGTGTGCCTATGCAAACCCTTTTATCCTCCAGGTGAAGTAACAGTTAGTTCAGTGCCATATGTGATAGACATTTGGGCAATCAGTTTTCCAAAAATTACTTTCTGAACCCCAACAAAGTATCGACTTCCATAGGATATCTCGGGAGAATAACTTTTTATATATTTATTTGTTTATTTATTTTCTGACCCAAATCTCTAATTTTAGTCAGTAGAAAAAAATCTCTAAAACTGCGAGGTTGGATTTTTACTTTATCTTACTTCTCCATAATTGCTCATCACTTCGTTTTTCATTTACTCACATTGGAGACCTTTTCTTTGAGACAAAACTTCTAAAAGTAGGAAAGCAATCAATTCTAAATTATCAGAATTATTTCTGAGCATAATCATCATCATATAATAATTCTGCTTGTTCCTTCCTTAGTTACCAAATTTAAAAAGAAAGAGATTTTGAAAGAGAAAATGTTTTTTTTTTTGTTACTTAAAAATCATGGTTCCTGTGTCCATTGTAAACAGAAAAAAAACAACTGAGTAATGGCCAAGAGTGTAGAGGCCAGAAATTTTATTAGGTCACAGGATATGACAAACCTACCTATTTTTACTATATCATACAGTACACACACATATCCACACACAATTACTGCTACAACCACCAGCTTAAGCTGCTACTGCTACGGTAATGCTATAGGTTCTCTCCTTCTACTCTCTTACTCTTTACTACCCTTCCATTTGGCAAAGGTGAGAGAAAGGCTGAGGAGAGTAGCATTTATAGATTATAAAAAGATACAGCGGAAGGAAAAGCTTGTGTAGAGAGTAAGTGTGTTATCTTTCTTCAGTGGCGTAATGAAAAGAGGAACTAAGTAACTAAGTAAGGAAGGAACAAGCAGAATTATTAAATGGTTCTTAAATTTAAAAGTGTTGACATCCTTTCTCTTGTATAAAAACATATGCAACAAAATAAATCCTTACATTTTCTTTGATGAGGACAAAATATGTCAACTGAGAATAGTTTTTCTCTTGTCTTTTTATTCATTTTGTTCCTTTAAAGACATTGAAATATCTGAAAATAATAAATATATATTCTTTGTAGAATAAATAGCATGTTTCACTACTTTCTGTTGGTAGAGTAAGGCATCAAATATAATATACTTGATTTCATACATTCTTCTTTTTGATGTTTACCATTCTTGGCCACAGTAACTAACAATATGATTTTATAGATTATATATAATTTTCCCCCACCCCCAATAATGTTACTCCTGGGACTTTCAATAGCTGGGCAACCTGACAGCTTTTATGATCATCTATTACTTTGATGTTGGATATGGATTAATTATAAGTACTTCAGCTATTCATGCAACTGAATCACTGGACAAGTCATACACAAAGCAATATAATCAAAGAGTTTAGAATTTTTTCTATACTAATATTCACCCAATAAGGTCTAAGAGTCACTCAAAGTAGAGTCTTACTAGATGAGGTGAGTTATATAGACATAAGAATAAAAAGTAAAAATATGAAGGATAGATAATGTCTTGAAGAGGTTAAGATTGTAGTATTTAGTAAAGCATCCACAAAGAAATCTGTTCTGCAAACTAGCCATTTTGGAGAAGAAACTGAGTGGAACAGTGTTCTTACTAATGGAATATGTAGGGAGTGATAGTGATTCAACTCTGTGGATGTAGCAAGTTGGGTCTTGACTATAAAAACTCTGAAATGGTAGTACTAAAGAATGGAACTCATTTCAACCTTTTCTATGGAAATAGCAATAAAGTAACCTATCACTATTCTATTGGTAAATGTTCAAAACAAATTACAAAGAAAAAAAAAGCTGAAATTTTTAAAGTGTTTATTAGTATTTTACCTGCTCCCAAATATTCACAGTGACTCTTAGACCTACGTAAACTGTTGCTCAGAAGTTGTTGAATTTATATTTAACTAGCAGTATAGCCCTGCATTGTTCGGGTGTAATGAAAGCTTTAAAACTAATCCATGGTCCTGGAGCTCAGACTCTTTGGACGTTGGAATGGAAAATGTAGGTTGTTGAAAGGTTTATCTTGAAGCCGTAGAACTTCAACAACACCAGCATGCAATGCAAAAAGAAAGAACGTGTCTTTTGCCCAAAAGACGGCGCTGCCGCTGCCACAGTCAGAAGCAGTTGGCACGAAAGACTAAAAAGCAATAGTTGTTTCCAGTTAAAGCAAAACCGTAGACTGAAAGAAAAATGAATAGATGTAAATCAAATTTTGATTTCCTGGTATCGATATCAAATAAAATTTTTCATCATAAACTGAATTTTGAAGGCTAAATAAGTATCATGGCTGGGACTAAGAACTCCAATTATACCTACTTAGAGCCAAACCCGAAGCAAAAACTAAAATAAAAGGGCTGAAAAAATACAGACATACAGGCAGATAAACAGACACACACACACACACACAAACATCTTGCCTTTTATATATATTATTGATTTTCTGCACTATTATAAGAACTGCAACCTTGAAACTTCTGAATCTCACTTATGTCTTTGTCTATCAGTGTATCAAATTTGATTAAAATCGGATCACTCCTTCTATAACCCGATTTTTTCGATTATTGATTTTTGATATTTATCGGGGGTACCTCGACACAAAACCTAGCTAAGAACACTCGCAGACGCTTATAGTACAACTTTGTAAATTTTCAAGAAAATCGGTTCAGCCGTTTTGGAGTCTATAGGTAACGGACACACAAACACACACATACAAAGTTTCATTCATAAATAAGTTTAGATTTCTGTGATATTCTATGATTTATCAATTATTACAGATAGTTTTATGATTCATGCCTTGTCATCTGAAGATGATTAGAGAATGATGTGAATAAAAAATAACAGGTGTAGCAAGTTCTGGAAATAAGCAGGTATGGTTTTAAAAATTCTTCATTACCAGACTCTACAGAAATTATTTCTTTTTTAATTTGGCAAAAGTGAGATTTGGGATGTGTGTTGTAGTGCTGTGGATATCAGCCCAAAATTGGAGAGCTGAGGTCAAATTCCAGTTGAATTTGTTTCATTCACTTACATAAAAATATCCTTGAGAAAAGTATTAGTCCATCTCTTCTCCCTCCAGCTATGAGTTGAATAGCAGGACAGATTGGATTCTATAGCCTTGATTGGCAACTGGTCTACCAGAGAAAGTAATGGCAACTTACTGTGGGAAAATTTTCTGCCTAGTCAGTCATAGATCGAAAGAGACATGATTGCCCAAACATGTATCACATATCGCAATGAATTGATCTGTGATTTTTCTTGTAGGGGTTGTATAAATCAAAGGTTATGTACATGTTGAAAGATTGACATTGAAAAAGTAATAAATTGCCCAGTGAATAACCCATCAAAATAAACAGCCAATATTGTCAGTGAAGTTAAGCCTCAAACTTAAAATATATATAAGCACACAGAAGTAAGTAACTTCTAAAGACTATACTAAAATAGCACACTAGAAAAATACTGTTCAATGCTGTAATAGCAAAGCATTTATATTGTACATATGACCAATCATGACTATAATTTTCTGGTATGCTAATGCACACAGTTTTCAGGTAGTTGGTATTGGTCTGTTTGGTGATATGGACATTTATACCCTCTCAACTAACTCAAAATGTTACAATAAGAGTAAATGGCAAATATATATATATATTATACTCACCCACTAAAATCATTGACAGATAAATAATCATATGGCAGAATAGTCAAAAAATCACTGAGGGGAAAATGTAGCAAAACAGAAAATTTTCCAGAATAGCAGAATAAATTTAGAAGTATACCAAAAATTTACAAAATCTCCTACCAGCTTCCATCTATATTTTATAAAAAAATATTTCATTGCAATTGTTCTGATGAGCTTTTCTTCTTGTTTCATTGATCACATGAATTTAAGTGTATTACTAGATTGGCAATTAGGTCTCACCATTTTACTCTTGAACTAGCTAGATATAATCATAAGTTCTATTCTAATAGTTTCCATTTCTCAGCTGTAAAATTCTCATTTAGTTTTTTGCTTCCTTGGCATCTATAATCTTCAACAATTGAAATGCAGCACAAATCACCATTTTCTGTCTCCTTGATCCTATTCTTTTATTGTCCTTTCTCCGCCTATTCTCATTCCCTTTTGCTCTCAGTAACCTCTTCCACCTTTATGTCATTATTGCCTTGCTTGGGATGAAATGATTAAAAAAAATTGTGCTGTGGTTGGTTGTGTATATGTATGTCAGATTATGAGTAATTAATATGTACATACATACATACATACATACATACACAATAAAAGGCTATGATAAAAAAATGTTGTTTGATTTCTTTTCTTTTTTTAGTGTCAAAGAAAAAGATACAAAAATAGAAAGAAAAATATGAAAGAAAGGAAATTATTATAAATATGTAGACGTATAAGATACCCCTCTTCCCTGCTATCTAAAAAGAAAAAAAATTAAGAACTAAAAAGAACTGTCAGAATTAAAGGCAAGAATTAATAAATGCATGCAAGAAAGAGAATGATTGGAAACAGAATAAGATGGTGTGTTCTAAAAATTTCATAAAAATATAGAGCATTGTTTACTTTGTAAGAATAATGATATAGTTGTACACTTCTGATAAGATGAAAAAGATGAAAGTGTTGTTTAAGCAAGATGATGAAAGAGTATTATTTTTGTGACTTTCTTTTGATATCTTGCTTCCAAGTGCATACATATTCACATACATATGAAGACATATATACTCTCTTATGCATATCAATATGGACTCTTCTTAATTAGTGTGTATGTATGTGTATATATATATATATATATATATATATATATATACACACACACACATATTCCCATAAATGTCTATATGTGTGAATACATAAAGAAACGTTTAAAGCAGATATGCTTGAATTTGTATGTGTACATATATACATGCATACATACATACAGAGTGTATCAAAAATACTTTTGAAAACTTTGGATATAGGGTTCCTAATACTAAAACAAGGAAAAAAAAGTTCATATAAACATGTCTCTATATCTACAAATCCTTCATTTTTCAGTTATTAAGTTTCAAATTCAAACATCAAACAACGTTATATCTTCTGATTGCCAGTGTTGAAGCCTTTCATTATTCTTTTCTAATTAAATCAACCAACCTTTATAGCTGAACTAGCTGTATAGCCCGGTGTTGCTCGGGTGTAATGAAAGCTTTAAAACTAATTCATGGTCCTGGAACTCTGATCCAGCCTAAAGAATATTTGTGTGAAGTTTGGTGAGAATCGGATAAAAATTGTGGATTTGTATAAAGTACATACAAACAAACAGACACACACACAAACATCTTGCCTTATATATATGTATATTATCAATTTTCTGCACTATTGTAAGAATTGCAACCTTGAAACTTCTGAATATCGTTTCTTATGTCTTTGTCTATGAATGTATCAAATTTGATTAAAATCGGACCACTCCTTCTATAACCCAATTTTTTCAATTATCGATTTTCAATATTTATCGGGGGTACCTCGACACAAAACCTAGCTAAGAACACTTGCAGATGCTTATAGTACAACTGTGTAAATTTTCAAGAAAATCGGTTCAGCTGTTTCGGAGTCTATAGGTAACAGACACACACACACACACACACACACACACACACACACAGACACACATAAAAAGTTCCATTTATAAATAAGTTTAGATTAATACTCTACTGATATTTTATACCAGGTTATAACTAGTAATGTATGTAATCTTCTTGAACTTGTGTGTGTGTGTGTGTGTAAAATTGGTTCTCTGCTAATCAATTTTTCTCATCAAAATCTACAGGGGCCCAACAATATTTTTCGGACACTTTGAAAAAAGTACTTCAAGGTGGTTACTAGTGCCAAAAACTTTCAAGATTGTAAGTACGTAGTTGAGGAGTGAAAATCCACTACTAGTGTAATCATTTTTTTTAGTTTGGCTTTGATAATTTTAGTTTCTTGTGATTTTTGCGAAAACTTGTGCGACACTATTTTTCAGACATGACAAAAAAATCCTATTTTATTAAGAGCTAAGTTCATGTATATGTTGCTGTATGCAAATTTTCTGCTTGTACACTTAGCTGTCATCATTAGAATCAATTATCTGTTCTATTTTACTGGCAAAACAATTAAATTTAATGAGGTAAAATGCATTAAAAAAAAGTCGTTTGTTTGGCACGGAAGAAGCGGGATGATGGCCTCAGTATCAGAAGGATCGCCATGGATTTGAAGCTGTCGAAATCAACGGTCGAATACATGCTGAAGACAAACTCCGAGCGGGAAAAGAAGAAAGGACGGAAAAGATCAATTGGCAAGAGGACTGAAAGGAGAATGAAGAGGACTGTGACACGGCTTTTGACATCTGGAGAAAAAGTTACAGCAAGAAAAGTGAAGGAGAAATGTGAATTGGATGTAAACATCCGAACAGTACAAAGAACGCTGCATAGGATTGGTTTGAAGTATGCAAAGGCTAAGAAAAAAATTACACTAACAAAGAAACACAAAGGAACAAGACTGGAGTGTGCTAAAAGGTGGTTAACAAAGCATGTTGACTTTAAGAAGGTTATATTGACTGATGAGAAGCGTTTCAAGTTTGATGGGCCCGATGGATGGTGTACTTGGTCGAGAAGGGGTGAGCCTGCTGTACTGAACAAATGACAGATGGGAGGAGGAGGAGTTATGGTTTGGGGTATGATCTTTGCTAATGGAAATATATGGTTGGAGTGGCTGAAAGAACGACAGAACAGCAAAAGCTACAAACAGTTGCTGGACGAGAAAGCCCTACCAAGGATAAGAAGAGAGATAGGGAATGATTTCGTTTTACAGCAAGACAATTGCAGCATCCATGTGTCAAAACTCATGAAAGAATGGATGGCTAAAGTGAATATGACTACTTTGGAATGGCCTGCAAAAAGCCCAGATCTAAATTTAATAGAAAATGTTTGGGAAATGCTTGCGCAACTTGTCTATGATGGACCTGAAATAACGAAAGAGGCTCAACTATGGGAACAGATACTAGATGCCAAAAAACAACTAATAGAAACACGTAGAGATGTTATTGTGCATATGTTTGATCATTATGAAGAGAGATTGATAAAAGTTATTGAGAAGAAAGGTGATATTACAGACTATCAACAGTTTTTCAATGATGTCCGAAAAATAATGTTGCGTGTGTTTTGTAAAAAATGATGAAAAATAAATATTTTTCCTTACCTAATCGATTTTCTTCCATTTTTATTACAGGTATTGTCTTTATATATTTATGCTATTCTGTTGAAGGAATTTTGCCACTCTATGGTTCTCGGAAAGTCGAATACTAAAGTGTCCGAAAAATATTGTCGGGCCCCTGTATCTTATATATTTATAAGCCTACAATTTGGACTTCCTTTGAATATTGCTATCACATCTACACCTGCTATATATTTACAGATTCTTAATAAAATTCAAAGAATAATCTGCAATTTTTTTTTTTTTTTTGCTCTTACCTAGTATCTCACCATAACATAGCTTTCCAGTGCCTTTTCTAGAAATATTTTCATGCTAATTGTTCTGATGAACTTTCCTCTATGGTACCTTGACTTTATGAATTTAAGCAGTGTACTAGATTGGCATCAAGGTCTCATCATTTTACAGCTGAAATGGTTAGATATAACCATAAGTTCTATGTGAAGAGTTTCTTCTATCGTACTTCTTACTTGTAAAATTCTCTTCTGGTTTCTTGCTTTCTAGTCAACATTTATCTTAAAAAAGTTAGATACAAGATCAGTTGTTATTTACTGTTGTCTTAACAGAATCTTCTGTACAATAAAGATGGAAGCTGACAATGGTTCACCTGAAATAGGCCTATACTTATACTTAACCATGGAATGACGTGTCTATCTAAATTTTAACACACACACACACACACACACACACGTGTGTATATATATATTGTGTTGTGTTAATGTTTAGTGCCAAGATTGTAGTTTTTCTAATAAAAGATATTTTGGCAAGCATGTTTTTCATCATAAAGTGCTTGATATTTGCAAATTGAAAAAACTCAGTCTTGATGAGTGACAACATGATTTTGAAGTTTGCATGTACCTGCTTAAATTGACAATTTTTTTGCATTAAGCATATATATATATATATATATATATATATATATATATATATATATAATTAATACAAATATCGAATTTGTCACTTAGCTGAATGATGCTATTCAGCACCCCAAGTCCTGAGTTTTGGAGACAAACATTTTCAGAATCATTTGATCCACCTGGCAGAAGGTTTCAGCAATTGTCTATTTTCTATATATATATATATATATACCATTTTTAAATGAGTTATTTTGCTACCTAGGTTTCTACCATAAGTGGTGTCTTCAGGTGATTTTTAATAACTGATTTTACCATTTACTGTTATTTTTTAAGAACGCTCTTGTGTTTTATTTGAGCATTCATGTGGCAGGGAATTTTAATAATAAAATTTTTAATTTTATTTTTCATCATAATTTCTGTTCTTTCATTTAACAGTTCGTCTTTATTTGGGAATATCATAATTTCTAGTTTTTCTGGGATTTCTTCTTATTCAATAAGATAGTCCACTTGTCAGTGTCATCTGACTCATTTCTGGTCTGTCTTGAAATCAGAATGTTGCATATGTTCATCTGAATTTGCTCATGTGTCAGCCCAATTTTTAGTTTGTGAACTTTTTGCCTTGTTAGTTTGCTTTAAATATATTTTGCTCACATCTTTGAAATGAAACTATAAATGTTTAAGGTATCAGACAAAATGTACACTGAAAAGTTACAAAAATATTTCCAACAGTAGAAAAAAATGTTAAAACAAATGCATTAAGAAGAACGTTACTTTTTAGGATACTTTCAAGTTTTAAAACACAATTAAGCACTTTTTAAAAAATAATTTGGGTTATTGTTCAGTTCCTACTCAAAATCTTAATTAGTATTAGATTATGACTAAAACCTAATCGTATAGTCTTAATGTAGTGTGGTCATATCACCGAATATAATGCTTAAGGGATTTTGGTAAACTTTAACTAGTAATCACAATCCCGAGTATTACAGTTCAATGAAGTATGTGGGAATTGGGCATGACTATGTCCATCATTTATTTTCCTCATTGGAATTGTATCATTGATTGGAGATATATTTTTTCTATATTACCTGTTAGAATGAGCTATACAGTGTGTTGTCTTATTCATTCTGATAGATTCATGGATTTTGGGTTGTGATTCAGGCAGTGTTTCAATCCTAGAGACTTTAGTCAACCATTTGAAATTCAAGCAGGAATTCTCTATTGATAGAACTATCAACACTTTATTAATGAGAATATATAGAAGTTGCAACCATCACACTTATGTGGTTCAACTTTGGTAAATTATCTTTCCTTGAGAGATATCTAACAAGAGAAATGCGGGTGTGTTGCCAACTTGGTTTCTGCTAGAATTTCTATGAAAATGGATTTTGGTGTTGTCCTTGACTCCCAAGTGTGAACTGGGTAAAATAGCAAGTGTGTGTTTATATGGATAACAGTCTGAACAGGGACTTTGATTAATTAGACAACTACACAGAAATCCTCTTTTTTAAACAAAGAGCTTTCTATTAGCATTGCATGTGATCTATGCTTTTAAAGTACTTTAGATGTATATATGTAGAAAGATTGCTAAATACATTTCCCAATTCTATCTGGTTTTGCAGATTTTTGTCAAACACATTAATCAAATCACAAGTTTTGTGAAGATGTGTGTCTAGGCTGGCAATTTCAGTTATACAGAATTTTAGAGTTAAATCTTTTTAATACTTTTATCAAATATTTTATAGGATCAAATTAATATTTTTAAACCATAGTTTTTTTCATCAAGCTCTAACCCAATTAATCACTCTCTTATATTTTCCTCTATCTAATTCTCATGTTAGAGAAAGAAAAAATACTTCAGCGATGGGATGAATATATCGGAGATCTCTTTCATGACAAGAAAGCAATCTGCAATATATAGAAATACTAATGGACTGAAAATATTAAAATCTGAAGTGGAATCTGCACTGACCAAATTGAATAGAAACAAAGCAACAGGATCAGATGATATTGTAACAGAGATGCTGACAGTCTTAGACAATTTTAGCAGAGACAGGATTGCAGAAATAATAAATAAAATTTACAACAGTGGCAATATAACAAAAGACCTAAGCAGATTGATTTTCATAGCACTGCATAAAAAGCCAGGCACAAAGGAATGTGAACTCCACCAAACAATCAGCTTCATGAGTCACATAACAAAACTCATCATCCAAATTCTGATGAATAGAACACATGCAGAATCAGGTCAGCGATAGAACAAAAGCAGTGCAACTTCGTCAAGGACACTAGAACAAGGAACATTATATTTATGGTCAGAATGTTATCAGAAAGGGCAACACAAATGCAGAAGGATGTATACCTGTTTTTTATGGATTACAGAAAAGCATTCGATAAAGTCTGTCACAAAGACTTGATAAAGATGCTTGGCAACCTTGACATTTTTAGAAAACACATTAAAATAATCAAGAACCTGTACTGGCAACAAATTACCTGCATATGGGCAGGAAAATAGAAAGGGGTAGTAAGACAAGGATGTGTTTTCTCACCAGATCTGTTCAACCTATACAGCGAAGCAATTTTGAGAGAACTAGAAGTCTTGCCAGGATTCATTATTGGTGGCAACAATCTTAACAAGATACACAGATGACACAGTGCTGATAGCAAATATGGAAAGGAAACTACAGGTCCTCCTAGAGAAGGTAGCAAAAGAAAGTGAGAAGAAAAGACTAAACATAAACTACAAGAAAACTAAATGTGTGGTCATCAACAAAAAGCATAGTCAAAAATGTCAATTATAGATCAGGGATACTAAATTGAAGCAAGTACAAAAATTTAACTACCTGGGAAGTGTTGTAACAGAAGATGGAAACTGTGACACTGAGATCTGAAGGCGTGTTGACAAAATGTAAGTTGAGAGACAATAAAATTTCATTGAAAACAAAGAAAGAGTATTGAAGTGTTATGGGATGTCTGTCCTATATAGCAGGCAATGATGGACAATCTCATCAAAAATGAAGGAAAAACTTGAAGCAACTAAAATATAGAAGGATGCTGAGGATATCACGGACCAAACATGTGAGCAACAATGAGGTTTTGAAGAGGATGAAAATGAATAGGAAACTTATATCTAACGTTCTGAAGAGACAACTAAAGTTTCTGGGATATATAATGTGGAAGGGTGGCTTAGAGAGTCTGATACTCACAGGGCAGAGGGAAAGAGAGATGGGGGAAAACAACATGTAACATACTTGATGGGCTTTAGCACAAGTGGATGGCAAAGCAAGTTTAGGGAGAAATAACAAAAGAAAAGGTGTTAAGAGCTACAAGAGATAGGGTGAAGTGGAGGGCCATGATCATCTATGTTCTGAAGGAAAAAGGCACATAGAATAAGAAGAATATCTTGACTCCTTCACTCAGGATTGCTAAGTTTTTTAATACCCCAAGTCACTAAATAATAGTTGATGCACTAATATGACTCAGTCAAGGCCACTGCCCAGTTAAATTAATACTTGTTGTTTTTACATTAAGGAGTCAGAAGTGAAAAATATTTTTTGATTTTTTTTTCTTTTTTTTTTGCTATTTCTATATTTAACTTCTGTTAGATGTACAACTAAAGATTAATTAGTACCTGCTGCTTTGATAACAATAAAGAGTCATAAGTGAAAAACATTTGAGAAGGCCAGAATTAGACCATGACTATAAAAAAAATTCAGTGACAGAAATTAGCCACTTTATCAATTAAACTGCTAAATGTATCTTACTTTAGAGCCATGAATTCAATAACTAGAATTTGGCAGTGTAGCAGGGTACTGGCTTGGAAGAGGAGTGATGTACAACCAATTAGAAAAAAAACTGCAAATTATGACAAACGTAGGAAATAATAATAAATAAAAAATACATTCCTGGATGAAACAAAACTTTTTGATGTTTACTGAATGTGAGATAACTCTTAAGAAGGTTGGAGAGTATAAGCCTGAAATATTACAATGATATTTTTAATCCTTATATGAAAATGAATTTTATAAATTCTAATATAATTCTATTTTTATTTTTTTATTTTATTTTACTGAGATCCAAAGAAAAAAAATTGATCACAGTCTAGTTTGTACTTTAATGATTTTAATTTCAAAGCTGCAATTTCTCTAGTAATGAAAGTGTAACATTAAAAAAGTTCTTGTTTATTAATATAAAGCTGGGTCATCTATCATAATTTAAGTAATGCCATATACGTCTAGGTTTGACTTTGTGTTTAAAGCCCAGAATTAGCAAAAAAAATAAAATAAAATAAAAATCCTTAAATCCTTGTAAATGTTGCTATGGTGATTCCTATTGTTCTAAAATGAGAGAAAAAAATTCACTCCAATGCAAACCATCATTACTTTTCTTGGTGGATTCATTGAAAATAAAAAAAAATTGAGTCACCCTCACATAAAAATTGTGCATTTTGGTTTTATACATAGTAACTTCTGAGAAGGGGTAGATATTGCTTTGGGAGTTATGAACTGAATTTTTAAAAAAAAGATTTAAGGTGACACTAAGGTAGAACCAATGAAAAATAAGAAAATAGTTGAAAGTTAAGTTTGAAGAATATTAATGAAGTGAATAATCAATTCTGAGCATTGGAAAAAAAAGCAAAGATTTCTATGAGAAAATCCAGGTCATTTTAAGAATAATTCAGTTATACCTGCTCTTGTGCTAAGGTGTGTAAATTTATAGTTTAAAATGCACTGAAATCCAAATCTCCTTGTGATTATTGAAATTAATATTTTGATTGATCAGTACAAAATGATTGATGAATTGAAATTTTAACTGCTGTTTTGTTTTATAAAATAAAACTTAATTGAATTAAAAAAACAACTTCAAAATGTTTCAAGTGGAATACGACCTACACCATAAAAAGGTAGTGAGGGACTCTTGTCCTCTTAGAAACAACCAGTTTAATTGGAAGAGAATAATAATGAGACTTTGGAACCATAAATTCATCATGTGATATTTTAGCTCAAAGTCTAAATTGAATTTTTGGCTAGTCTTTTTCATCTTATTTTTACTTTTATGAATGAATTAATTTAACTATTGCCTTTGGGATACTTGATCTCATGATGCTAGTTCAAGTTTTTTGAGGAACCACTTCTTTATTCCAACTTAATGCTGTACTTAGTCAGACAATATTCAACTTGAAAAGTTGAAGGCAACAAGATGGATTAATAATGATGAAATATATTTTATCATTTATTGGAGAGAAGCTGGATGATAATCATGTCTTAAAATAATCTTTGCTAAAACACTTTAGGAGCCAGATACTTTTTGCTATTCTTTTGACATTGACTAAAAAAATTAAATCATTAATCTTAACACCATCAGCACCAATATATAATATCAAATATATAGAACAATGGAAATTTTTCAGAGACTAAATAGTATCAATGGAAATCTCGTATTAGCCAGAACACTGTGCAGACACAAAAAAATGAAGATAGATCTTAATTTTCAAAAGAAGTGTAGCAATGTGGTGATAGAGGATTTTAATGGATAAGGATGCTGTTAGTCACCAGTTTGTAACAGAAAATGTTACAACTTGTTGCTGATTAGAATGAAGATTTTCAAAGTAAACAAATTCAACAATTTCACAAGTAATGAATTCAACACATGGTAGATTTATATGCATTTTTTGGCAATCTTGGATCTTCATGCTCACAAAAAAATGGATTTCGAAAGGACATTAGTATTTCTCCTGATACTGCTGTTATTTTAACTACTTTCACTTCTTTGCAATGTTTGTTTTAAAAAGTGATGATTAGAAATTAAATAAAATCTAAAAATCTATACATTTTTTCTCATTCTTGAGAACTTGCAACAAAAGTAATAAACACTATATTTACCTGATTTATTAAATTCTTTATTGGAATGGTTTGCAAAACATTGGCTAATTTCCAATTGATTCAAACTTGATAAAATGGTAAATAAGAATTTCCTTAAAGTTGGCTCATATATTTTAATAATTTAGTAAATGTTTAGAAATTTATAAATAAAACATTTTCATATTCATTTCTTTATAAATTGGTAAATGATAAATGCATTACATTAAATTTTATACAATTGTATTAATCTTTGGAATGTTGCAAATATAAAATTGTTATAAATGAACAATGTAATAAATAGTGTTAAATATTTTTGTTGTTAATTCTAAAGAACAATGTTGTGTTTAGGTTTTATTACAATTCCAATAATTGATTTTTAAAACAATTAACATGGCTGAAGAATGAAGGTTGTTACAATAATAACAGTGTTAAGGGAAAAAAACCATTCGTTTGATATTTTGTTTTTTGCACTTGCACAAAAAAGAGAAAAATTCACATGTATGGGGATCGTTAAAAAAAAAGAAAGAAAACCTTTATGTATTTATCAGTTGTCTGTACTTTGTTTGAAATTAAGTCGCTTGGTTTGTTGGACAACTAAGTTTTACCAGAGAAGAAGTCTGGACACGTCTGCTACCTACCGCATCCTATTTCTAAGTGAGCAAAAAAGACAGAAGGAGTTTGTCCTTACCTTTCATGGTCCTGAATTGAACACTACTTTGCAGATGTCCCAGCAGACAAGGTGGGATAATCCCCACAGAAGTATGCTATATAGTTAACTTTATTTGCTCTTTAACAGGTCAATTTGTAATAACTTCAATTCATACTTTTTGACACTGAATGTGTTATGGTCACATTCATTAGCAATTAACACATAATTAAAGAATATCTAAATTTTACTTAATTTTCATTATTAGAAAAGAAAAACAGGCAAAAATGGGTAAAGCAGACAGGCAAGAAACAACAATTAGTTTATACTGCCTTTAAGTTTCTTTGTCTTATTTCTGGAAATATAAACCAATCAGAAACTAGATACTATAAATATTTCTGTGAATTAGCCTCATTATACAAGGGTAGAGAGTAATTAAATGAATTTTGGTGAGAAACTTTCATAGTATAATGTTCAATCTATATATTTAATATAGAAAATCTGTATATCAAACTAAATGTAGGCAATTGATGATAAAATTGAAAGGTTCCAATGTTAGGCTTTTCATCTCTAGAAAAGACTTCTTCAGACTAATAAAAGTTATATCGATGGAGGAAGAAATACAACAAACAATATTACATTGAGAAATGCTGAACATAAGCTTTAAATTGCTTTAAATTTTAATTTTTTAAAAACGTTGAGATACAGTGTATCTAACTGACTATATCCAGTTTTCTATTGCTCTTTTTAATTTTATAATTAATGTTTAGCACTAAATTATGTTGAAAAATAAATATCTGTAAAATAAATTCTCTTTTTCACCAGTATGATAATATAAAAATGACTAATATCTATTTATTTCTCTAAAGTATTTTTAATTTGCATTTATATCATTTTATAACTATGAATTTCAATTCAATTATGTCTGCAATTTATGGTTACACTGAATAGGATGTAAGACATTTTTCAATTTAGAGGAAAATGAAAGTTTTTAATAGTCAAGAATATGATAAAATTGTAGATGTCACTAGTGACTTATGAAGCTTTTTATTGTTATGAGAGTTATACTCAGTAGTATTACAGTTATTTGTTAATTCTGAATTATTTTTGTTTAGATACTATTTGTACTATAAGATTTCATTATAGTGAAACAAGATTGATGAATATGATTTCATTGTTGTGAAATAAATTGTCTTGTAAAATTTTTCATCGAGAATAAATAGATAAGTATAAAGAAAACATTAAGCATTTTTTTGTTTATTGAAGACTGATTTTAAGTAAGTTTGAGAACGTGACCAAGTGGCTTGAACATTTAATTTCTGACCATAAGACCTGAGTTTGAATCTCTATAAAGTTGATTTGTTAGATAGATGATTTCTTAATGTTATTATCATGATGAGCTGATTCCAGTGTATAGTATCATTGAAAAGTGCCTGTAACACAAACCATGTGTGGACCAATGCCTTGTGGGTGAAAGTGAGTAGATAGAATTGTTTGTCAATAGTTCTTCTAGAACAAAGTCACAAGTCCTTATAACTGAGGGTTTGAGTGCAATGGCCTTGTACAAACTGATGATCACATCAGAGGATGCAATCTCTCTCAGAAACTGTAACTAATGTCTGATCAGCATAGTTGCCATATATGCCAATGGTGATCTCTGAGAGTGCTGCACAAACTCAAATGTGCCTGAGCAGGCACCTACAGTAGGGATGGCTAGTTGTCTGAGCAGATAGACATGTTATAAACTTCCTAAAACCAGATATGGAAACAAGCAGCCTGCTATTAAGTTTGTTTTTTTTTTTTATGAAGAACAGTTTTATGAACATTTTAGAAAGATTAAAATTCAGAATTCTATGAGAATTTAAGAATTATTTTTTCAGACATCTTAGATTTTAATTTTGTCTACTGTATGTGAATTTTAAATGCTAATTGAAAGTTTGCACCATTTTAGGCATTTTTATTTTATTTTTTATTTACTTTTTGTAGTGGGAGAAAATCAGTCTGTAAAGTGCCATACATGATACATGCTTGGGCGATCATGTCGCATAAGAGACATAACTGACTGGACAGAAGATTTTCTTGCAGTAGGCTGCCATTACTTTTCGTGGTAGATTGGTTGCCACCCAAGGCTTTAGAACCCAATCTGTCCTGTTATTTAACCCATAGCTGGAAGGAAGAGATGGATTAATATCTTTCCCAAGGGTATTTGTGCATACGTGAATGCAACAAATTCAACTGGAATTTGAACTCGGATCTCTGATTTCTCATTTTGAGACAATATCCATTGCACCACAACACACAACCGGGGGAGGGAATACAAAGAATAAATATTGTTGTTTGAGAAATTCCTCATCTTTTGTTTTTTTAATGCACTAACTCAGTGCGTGTTCTTGATATCAGAAAGTCATGAAGTCTTTTTCCTAATAATTTTTAAAATCATTTACCAAAATGTCACACAAGAGACACTCTGACTTATCATGAAAACTGATCTTGAAGAAGAAAAGGAATATCTAACACATATGTATAT
Source organism: Ascarosepion bandense (assembly GCA_037127315.1). NCBI lineage: Eukaryota > Metazoa > Mollusca > Cephalopoda > Sepiida > Sepiidae > Ascarosepion > Ascarosepion bandense. Next base: position 2,337,626 of record JBBBDQ010000278.1, read on the forward strand.
TTTGTTCTGTACAACAAGTTAATATAGATTTATTCTCAGTTAATCATTTAGATTTTACAGCCATTGATCATCTATCCAAAAATTGTAGTTGAATTATTGATTAAATCATTCACTCCTATAGGAATAAAGTAAATGTCACAAAATAAGTTGAAATACATTTTAACATTTGCTAATTTGAGGGGAATATTTGAGTATCCAACAAAACCTTTTTTCATTAAAATATGAGTTAACTCCCTTACCCTTTTTCTATACATAATTTTTTCTCTTTTTATCATGGAGAAATTTTAAGAATTATATTGACAACTTTCTGAGGATTATAGTTTGTTGTTCACTGAATTTAGTATTCATTTTGTTTATTATAACTGTAACAAAAATTCAACCACTATAGTATATTCATGATAAATATTTGATAAGATTATTCTTTTAGAATATCATAGTGTTCATTGTTGTCTGCTGCTTTAATCTGTCAACTATTTATATCTAAGTTGCTATAAGCAAAGAAGTATACTATTTCTAAATAACAGACAAAAGAGGAAACTAAAGCTCATAGGAGTATAAAGAAAAGCAAATGAGAATTCATTTTAACCATCAGCAACTGAACCATTTAAGTATTATATCAGATGGTGTTAGATTTGGAGTTAAAGATTTGAGGGATTTAGTTAAAATGTATGTATTATGAATGATAATGGTAGTGTAGTGGGACACAGCCTAATATCCCACTTGTTTGAATTTTAAAAGCTAGCCAGAGTACTGAAAGACAGGATAATCTCATTAGAAACCAGAAGAGTGCTGGATTGCTATGTGATATCTGTTCTTCTGTCTGGCAGTGAATGTTGGACAATCTCCTAAGGGATGAATGAGACACTTGAGGCAGCAGAAATGTAGTTTTACAGAAGGATGCTGAGGATACCATGGATTGAGCACATGACTAACAGCGAGGTATTGGAGAGGATAGAAACAAGGAGAAAACTCATACTTAATATAAGGAAGATAGATGAGGTTTCTGGGACATGTAATGAGGAAGGAGAGCCTGGAAAATTTAATACTCACAGGACAGATAGAGGGAAAGAGAGACAGAGTAAAGTAACATGAGACCTACTTGATAGGCCAGAGAAAAGGGATGGCAGAATGGAGTTTGGAAGAGATACCAAGAGGAGGGATGTTGAGAGTGACAAGAGACAGAGCCAATTAGAAGTCCATGATCGCATACGTCCTGAAGGGACACGGCACATGAAGAAGAATAACAATGAATACATGGACAAATAATGAACAAAGAAAATTCCAGATTTTGCTGACAACAAAACAAATAATATTTATATTCATAACATATACAAAATATGAAGTTGAAAATATATGCTTAGAGAATGATTAGCGAAAGTAATTGTGACTTTAAAATTAATTATTCATGAATTGGTGTAAGAATAAATTCTCTCACTTTTATGTTCAATTAAAAAGCATGTACACAAAATAGTCAGTCAGTTAAGTGCCATACATGATACATGCTTGGGCGATCATGTCTGGAAAGAGACATGACTGACTGGGCAGAAGATTATCTTGCAGTAGGTTGCCATTGCTTTCTGCGGTAGACTGGTTGCCGACCAAGGCTATAGAACCCAATCTGTCCTGCTATTTAACCCATAACTGGATGGAAGAGACAGATTAATACCTTTTTTGAGGGTATTTGTGCATAAGTGAATACAATGGATTCAACTGGAATTCGAACTTGGCTCCCCGGTTTCTCGTTGCGAGCCGATATCCACTGTACCACAACGCACATCCTCACAAAACAGTTTGTTGAAAAAAGGTTGCTTGAAAGTGATTTCAAAGGTGTGTGTAGAAAATGTTTAATGATCGTTCCTTTGAGAAAATTAATATGTGTGAGTGAGTAAATATATTAATTGTATGAGTGTGTGAGTATGTTGCTATTTTGGTATGTGTGTTAAGAGTTATCTTGGCAAAATTCAACAAGTCGTTGTTGCGTGGCATGTGACGTATGGTTGACGTTTGAATTCTCACTGAGGATTTGTTCATAGGTTTCTTCCTTTTATGCAAATTAGGTGGATCAAACAAAGTTTGAAATTATTGGTGCAAATTTATCTAAACACGTTCTATCACATGTTCTCATGTGCCTTCGGTTTATTAACCAATCAGTGAAGGTTTATGCAAGCTTCCAATTTTACGTTTTTCAATCCAGCATCTGCTGAACAAATATGAGCTATCGTTCAGAAGTTTTGTGCTAATGTAAATTTTTTTATCTGGACTCATGATGGGTGTGATGTATCTGCTTTTTTCCATTAAACTTTGCAAGGTGAATTTCACAGTAGATGTATTTTGTTGTTCTTATATATTATTATTTTATTTTCTTGATAGATTTATAAAGATACTTGATTAATAATGGTAATATTATCTGTTACCTTATAAGGAAACATTTGGCATTCATTGACTGAGCAGTCAGTGTTCCTTTCAGTTGAAATTTATAAAATCTTTCTCTTAAAACAATTTTTCAGGAAAATAGCAAAATATCAAAAGTGGCTTAACCGAATTTGTAGCCACTTATTTTACTAACACAGTTTTCTTGTCTTTTAAAAATCTATTGAAATATTATCAAAGCATCAATACCTATCAGGGTGTGTATTTGTAAATTCAGAAGGGCTTCTCCTCATATTATTTGTAATTACAATTATCTAATGCTAATCATTTATACATTGAAATTGATGTGAGAAATGTAACTTTATGGTAGAAATACTTTTAAAACTTTCTCTTGGCATATTAAATTTTAATTTGTCAAGAGAATGTTTAAAACACATTTTTCTACCAGCAAGCTACCCTTTAATAAATTGAATCTTATTGGTCAATTTTATTTTATGATTAAATTGATCTGATTTATAGTCCCAAAATTTTGAATAATATGGATGGATAAGTTATATAAAGAAATGTTTTATAAAATAGTTTTTATCGAGAATAAAATTATGAAGATATTTACAATTTTATTTTGATGAAATTATTTATAGTTTAATTAACTGAACATAAACTTATGCAAAACAATATGAAAGGCTTTAGCCTGATACTTAACAAAAATAAATTTATTTTTAGATAAATAAAAAAATGTACAAATCTTTCAGTTATTCCTTGTAAACTCCCAAAAGGAAAAATAGTTATTAACTTATCTTTCAAATGAATAATTCTCCACAATTCAAATTCAAAAGAAATCTAAATCTGTTATATTTTTAAAATTTTTTATTCATCTCTACAATCGTGAAATTAAATGCATTTTTTTTAAAGAAAATAAATGCAGATAATATCTTTTTCTGATAAAGAATCATCAAAAATATAATTCATAAAGTTCACTTAAAACAATTAGCATGGGTGGAAGGAGAAGTCTGTTGGGAATAAACAAACATCCCCGACTTTGATCCTAGAAAACAAGCAAATAAAAACAAAGTTTTCTTATATAAATGACTTCACATGATCATAGATATCTCAAAAGAAACATACAGTACTGCAAAGATAATTTTAAAGTGTTTCTTTGACTTTAGTAGATATAATAATGTATTGTGAATTTGATGGAGTATACATTTGTAAAGATGAACTCAAAGAATGAATATTTTGGAGGAAGAGCACAAAATACAAATGATAATCATTTTTGTACTGTATTCTGGTAAACGTTGATAATTCTAGATAGCTTGTCAATTTTGATAATTTTACTCGTAAATCAATGTTTCAGTTGGTAATTTCTCATTTTTGTTGGTGTTAAAAAAATTAAATAATGAAGAAAAATATTAACAATGCTTTCTCTTCTCTCTTTCAGTTTAAAAGTATTTTAATTTCCTTGAGCACAGTCTTTTTTATCTTTTATGAACCCAGCAAGTTGATGAGCAATGTGTCTTTTATCAATAACTTTAATTTAATGGTGCATACCTCTGAAGTCTCATCCATTTTCCTTTTCTTTTTTTAACAATTGTTCATTGCAGTTTATATTTCATGAAATTATAATCTTTCATAAAAATGACATGATAATGAATAGATTAGATTTTAGAGATTTTCTGGATATTAATGATGACCCATTCTAAAAATACTTGTGCAAATTATAGTCCATTTCCAAAATAGCTTGTGTAATGAAATTATTGATTTTAGAGAAGATTTTTTGTGTGCTTCACCTGCTATTTCTACAATTTTATATAATATATAGTAGCAAGCATAAAGATCAGAACAGTGTTAAGAAAAAGTCTAAATGTGAAATAACTTTTTATTTTAAAGCTTCAAAGAACATTTTATCAAGGAAAAAAAAGGATATAAAAGTAAATTACATAATTCTAAAATATAAAGTTCAATAAACTTATTTTGATAAAGTTATAAAAATAATTATATAACATTTGAAAAAATAGATAATCAAAAACATCAGAACAATTATTTGTCAACTGTTAAATTTGAAGCAAGAAAAAAATTTACAATAATTTTTAGCAACACAGTTTTGTGGTTACTTTTGGTTACCACAACTCACCCCTGAAGATGATCTTGGAAGAAGATTGGAAGTACTTGGGAACATTAAGAAATGGAGAATAAAATCAACTATCAAAGTTACAGCACATTACTTACATCTTTCAATAATATTACGCAAAAGGTTATCTGTGAGTACAAACAGATTTTATTAAAAATAAGCAGACACAGTGTTTGCAATTTATTTAATCTGACATGCCTAAAAGAAAATTTGCTGCCTAAATACACAAATACATATTTAATTTATTTGTTTGCACATTAATCTTTGGGACATTTTATAACATATATATAACACTAATTCTATCCTAGACATGTTTATAAATATAAAAAATGTACAGTGTTTGCTGATAGTAATAATTTATTTTTTCTGTTTACCTTTATTTTAATTTTTTATCTATTTTTCCTCATATGAAAATGGACTATTCCAGTAGCTTATAGTGTTTGGTCAGACAGTTTTGATTCATAATTTATGCCTGATGATTACTATATATATATGAAACTTCAAGTAGTGAGGGACAAATATATAATTATTTTTAGTGTGTGTGTATAAGCAATCAGAGTCTAACCGTACTGACGAGCTGTGATACAGCGAAACAGATCTGTCTGTAGATGACATATATATATATATATATATTTTGCTGACTTTATGTTGAAAGATTCTATTGAATCAGCTGCTAGATGTACTGTTTATGAATATACAGCTGAAGTTATCTGCTGAAATGTACTTGATGTGTTCGGTAGCCTGAATTGTGCTTAATGTTGTAAGGGCTGTTTTATACCTATCATCAGGGAGGACTGGCACTTAATAATAAGCTGATGATAAATCAATTTTGGAAAAGATTTTCTTACCATGTAGCTTAGATGATAAAGTATTTATATTGGCACTTGATACCAATGTACTTTTGTTACTGAATTTAGTTGTTTTTTTTTTTGTTTTTTTTTTAAATCATTTCACCCCAAGCAAGGTGGTAATGCCACTGATGCGCTGGGGGCTACATAAGAGAGAAAGATTAGATAAGAGCAGAGTAAAGAGAAAGATGAACCAGTTACAGGAGGTGTCAGAGAAAAGAGCAGGAGAAGAATGGGAATACAGGTGTGATGACAGTTATAAAGGTAGAGAGAAAGGAAAAGATATACAGGGCGATGTAGAACTGGAGTCAAGTGGTTAAGAGATGGGTATTGATGTTGCATTTGAATTCCTGGAGGTTGTAGTTGTTAAGAAAGCAAGAATATGAAAGAAGTTCCACAGGCAAGAAATACAAGAAAAGAAGCTGATGGAGTAGAATTGTTGGCTGCATTTGGTTGATCTAACTGTGAATAAGTGGGACCCAGTTGCCAGTCTGGTTGCACGAGTAAACTCATGTGGCAGGAGCACCAGTGACTTTAGTTCGTCGAAGCAGAAGCCATGAAAATATTTGTAGAACAGACAGAGGGAAACCACATCCCGTCAGTGAGAAAGGGGAAGATTGCCAGTGATCAAGAAGTCAGAGGAGGGAATTGAAAGGTTGAGATTATTCTCACAGAGCGTGAGGATGTCAGGGGACTTTTCATGGAGAAAAAATTCTACACTACAGAAGTTAGTATGAATGCCCTGGATGTTAGTAAAAGAAATGTTAAGAGGTTTAGGTGATTTAAGTTTGACTGGTTTAGATTTTTTTGCGATATTGTTATTCATATTAAATTTAGTTGGTAAGGAGAGACCTCAAGTAGAGGAGGCAAGCGGTCATTAACTACGACATGTGCTGGAAGGGACCTGGTGCAGGCGGCAGCAAAGTGTGGCCTTGGGGTTACCCACTGAAAGCTCTTGCAGGGACACCTATCCCTGCATGACATGACACTACAAGAGTTAGGGCTCCTAACTATCAGCTGAGAACAACAACCAGAAAACTGCCAACCCTCACAATGAAGAGATGTTGCCACCAACCACACACATCACAGGAAAATTACGGTAACACCAATACTGAGGTCAGAGGATAGAAAAGAGAGCCTGAAACCACTTCTTAAACAGGGATCAAGGAATAAGCCTCTACACCTGTCCAATTGAGGTCGGAGGAGTGTGTCCTTGAAGCATCACATGTAACTGCAGTCGTATTGAATATGTCTAGGGCATGATAACCTGAAAAATCCCATCACTGGTCAGATAGATTTTGAATTCAGGAGGAGGCAAGCGGTCATTAACTACGACATGTGCTGGAAGGGACCTGGTGCAGGCGGCAGCAAAGTGTGGCCTTGGGGTTACCCACTGAAAGCTCTTGCAGGGACACCTATCCCTGCATGACATGACACTACAAGAGTTAGGGCTCCTAACTATCAGCTGAGAACAACAACCAGAAAACTGCCAACCCTCACAATGAAGAGATGTTGCCACCGACCACACACATCACAGGAAAATTACGGTAACACCAATACTGAGGTCAGAGGATAGAAAAGAGAGCTGGAAACCACTTCTTAAACAGGGATCAAGGGATAAGCCTCTACACCTGTCCAATAGAGGTTGGAGGAGTGTGAACCGGGCGATAGTAGGGTCTATCTGTTACAATTTTTAAAAAAAAGGAAGACTAGGATAAGGAATTACTAAATTTTAACTTAGTTAAAGTCCAAAAGCCACAGAAATTTCTAACAAGTTAAAGAAAACAAAAACCAAATGTACAATTAAGCATAACAGGCATATAAAGGAAATTAAAATTAATATTTCTTAGAGAAATGCAAACAAAAAATGAACTTACATATCAAGAGTTAAGGAACTAACAACCCACGCATGGTAACGGCGAGTAAGCTAAAAAAAATGCCTGTTATGCTTAATTGTACATTTGATTTTTGTTTTCTTTAACTTATTAGAAATTTCTGTGGCTTTTGGACTCTTTCTCTCTTTCTTTTCTTTTTCCCCGACCCTGCGGGTCACATATGGGCTAGTCAATGGGCTTCCATCCCCTGGCCGAAGTATACGGTTCCTGCCAAAAAAGTTATAAAAAAGTATTTTTTTTAGCTTACTGTTACCATGCATGGGTTGTTAGCTCCTTAACTCTTGATATATAAGTCCATTTTTTGTTTGCATTTCTCTAAGAAATATTAATTTTAACTTCCTTTATATGCCTGTTATGCTTAATTGTACATATTGCTTATATTTGTAGTGACCTAAGGTCTATATGTGCTAGCTGGCTTTAGTACTCTGTATAAGGCTGAACCTCATTCCCATTTTGAAGGGGATATTATTCTTGCCATTTTGGAGTTTCCTGAAGTCCTTTTTTGCTATGTTGAATTTCTATGCTGATGGTTGTTGTGATTTAGAAAATGTGGGAGAGTTGCTACTCATCACAATTCTATAAAAATGTTTGGTTTTGCTGCATTAGATTTATGATAATGTGAAATTATGTTTGAATATTTTCCCATAATTCTCTGCATGGTGAAGTCAGCAGCATTATCTTGGTCCACTTTGATGTTCATAATCCTACCAGTCTATTATTTGTACAGTTAACTGCCAAACTGAAATGGTTTAAGAAATCCTAATTTAAGAGGGGTTTTGTGGTACCTGCAATCACAAACATCTGGGTGAATTCACATCTGAGATTTTGACCCACCAAATTTAATGTATCTTGTCCTTAGCATTCAATCTTTTACCTGTTAGCAGACAAAATGGAGATATTTGCTGGGTAGATAACTATAGCATCTATATATTTCTTAGGTATAATCAATATAGTAGCTCCTGTCCCTAGGTGACTAGTGGCTTCAAGAAACTGAAAAATCGAAGGCTCATACCTTCTGCCAAATTAGTTTTCTGATTTCTCTGCAAGTGAAGGGTAGTGGGCATCTGGATATATTTAACGTTATTTTTCTCTAGCTACTTGAACTATATCTTGCAAAATTTTGCACATCCAGCCAAATATAAATGAGCCTAACAAACTTTTGGCTTCTAGTCTTTGTTGAAGGGATGAGCATTGAGTGAGCAGTTGTTTGTTCTCTTTAACAAATTCAAACTTCTGCAGCTATAGTGCTGATCTTATGCCACTTGCTGAACTTGTAAAGCCTCTTGCTTATTAAAATGTAGCATATACTGTCATTTTTCCAAGATCAGTTTCTAATGCTATCACTGCTTCATGGAAGTTGTTAGTGCTTAAATAAACTTATGTCAATCAATATTCTCACCAGCATCAGTGTAACTGGCAAGTGATATATATTTAGATATAATGAAGGATGTCTTATTATGTTGGAAGATGATATCAGTTTGTCAAGAGTCTCTACTTTAAATTTTTCATGTAAGCTTATATGGGTTTTTTCAGTTTTTTATAGTCCTTTGATTGGTTGTAATTTATCAATTATATCTTGTGTTTTCATGGATACAGTGTTGGCAAGAAGACATCTGTTCAATTACACTGTTGTACATGGTGTCATTTTTTTTTATCTACAGAATGCGATTGGTAAATTGTTATTTTATATTTTTAATTTTGTGCATGCACATTGTTTTTGATTTTGTCACCTGCACATTATAGTAGGGTCAGTTGGGAGAAAAAGAGCACATGGTGCAATTCAGTCTGCAAAAAATAGCAAATGGCATGCTGTATTGCTTTGCATTCATACTGAAATCTTCAATATGAACATTGCAGTGTATTTGGGTGTCAATCTGAGAACAGTGCAGAGGATTCAAAAAGAGTTGGATGAGTTGAATGGTGAGTATAAAGGTATAGCAACTCAAAAAAGTCATTCTGATAAAAAAAGAACTTCTGAATTTGTTGGTGAAGGCCTCAGACTCAACATGGAGGCCTATATCAAGTGCCTATCGGAGGTAGTGCAGGAGAACCCAGTCATGGCTGTCAGACAATTTATGCAACTATATCACCATTTATATCTGGCCACCTAACTCTCCAGACTGCAACCCTGTTGATTATGTGTGCAGCACATTTGAACAAAAGACCAACAAAACTCTTCGAAATACTAAAGATGAACTGAAGATGAAACATGGATTATGGCAGCATTCACCAACTTTAACAAGAAGAATGGGAAATATATCTTTTAAAATGAAACATGAGTGTTTTCATTTTTGTGTAATTTAGATGACAATTCATCCATTGCACCCTGTATATATAGTTTTGTGTATGTCTTAGTGATATTAAGGTTTTCTGAAAAACAAGGCATGTATGTCATATCTTTTCTTTTCAGCTGTTCTGTTCCATCCATAAAGTACAATGTTACATCGCAGATATAATAATGCTCATAATGGGAGAAATGAAAATGAGAAAAATAAACCTTTCTACCATACCTCTCTCCGATTTGGCAATTTGGCAACAAGACTGCACTATGCCACACAAGCAGGAGAACCCAGTCATGGCTGTCAGACAATTTCTGCAACCACATCACTCCTTATGTCTGGCCACCTAACTCCTTGGACTGCAACACCCTTTATTATTATGTGTGAGGTGCAGTTGAGAGATCAATAAATCTCCTAACACTAAAAATGAACTGAGCATAAGGATTATGGTAGCATTCATTAAGGAAACCATTCAGAAGGGTTGCAGGTGATTCTAAATTCATCTAAAGGCCATGGTTGAAGCCAATAGCGATTTTATTGAATAAATTTACTCTTTAGTATTTCAAGATATTTTTGTGTAATTTTGGTGAATATATCTGTTAAAATGAGATGTCAGTTTTATTTTCCTTTTTGCATAATTTAGATGACACTTTACCCATCACATCTTGTACATTACGGATTACCACTTAGGAAATGTTATTTGTCCAGTGTTGGTTGAATCCAGGGACTTAACCCAAAGAGTTGTGTGTTCAATCCCTGGCAACAGCAGAGGTGAACAAAACAGTTAGGAGTCTGTTTCAGAATGTAATAGTTCTGTAGAAGCTGAATGGAATTTCCTCTTTACTAATGGAATAGGAAAGGAATGAGGATGAGTTGATTTTGTGTACATGGCATGGTGAGTCCTAGCTGTGAAAGTTTGGACTGGTGGAACTTAGAAATATAGCTTGTCTGAATATGTAGCTCATTTAAACAAATTAGGTTTCTGATTTTTTTAATAGATTTTGTCTATCATAAAATTATTTATTTGTACACTTTCAGTGGCACTTTCTTGTTTTTTCATTATTTTTCATGATCTTTAAGATAAACTGCTTTTACTCTATTTACAATCAAATCATACTGAAAACACCTGAGTTAAGCAGTGTTGAGTCCAGTCAGTACTTTAAGCAATCTTCTACAATATGAAATATGACTCAGCTTTACATAACCCACAGTGTCAAGCGATAAAAAAATCTTAAGTAATTTCTTACTTTATATAATTACAATTTTTATAAACCTCCCAAGAAATCTAGACTTATTGTAAATTAAGAGAAACACCTTTTTTAATTTTATTGTACAAGATGCTTGTGCCATTATTACTACCTCAGTTCTCTTTGATAATCTAAACTTATTTATAAATGGAACTTTGTGTGTGTGTGTGTGTGTGTGTGTGTGTGTCCGTTATCTATAGACTCCGAAACGGATGAACCGATTTTCTTGAAAATTTACACAGTTGTACTATAAGCATCTGTGAGTGTTCTTAGCTAGGTGTTGTGTCAAGGTACCCCCGATAAATATCAAAAATCGATAATCGAAAAAATCGGGTTATAGAAGGAGTGGTCCGATTTTAATCAAATTTGATACACTAATAGACAAAGACCTAAGAAATGATATTCAGAAATTTCAAGGTTGCAGTTCTTACAATAGTGCAGAAAATATATATATATATATATATATATATATATATAAAAGGCAAGATGTTTGTGTGTGTCTGTTTATCTGTCTGTATGTCCTTTATACAAATCCACAATTTTTATCCAATTCTCACCAAATTTCACAAATATTCTTTAGGCTGAGTCTGAGCTCAGGACCATAGATTAGTTTTAAAGCTTTCATTACACCCGAGCAATGCCAGGCTATACTGCTAGTTCACCATAATCAAGACCCTTAGCTTTAATAAAAATTGATAATCCTTCTCCTTAAGAAGTATCTTGAGTTTGAGTAGATAATCCCTTTGCTGAATAAGATAAATACAGTATCTTGTAATCATAGGTTTAGGTGATCGCTTGATAATACTTTTGGTTAGTTTTTTTTCTTTTCTTTTTGGTGTCTTTTCATATAATTCTCTTCGTGACATACAATTGCTTGCTGCTGTATGTCTGTTACTCACTTTGAAAATCACTTCATTCCTTTTATTTGTCTAGTTTGTTCCACATCTGTCAAGTGTCTCCACAATCTGGCATGAGCCAAAACGAAATGTGTGTCAGGCTCATTAGCCTTATTTCTAGAGAGACATGAAATTGCAATTCCTTTACACTAGCATTCTCACCTTTGTTCTATCATATTTTTGAAGGTAATATTTACTCTAACTACTTTAGTGGAATAGTTTTGTTCACTCCCTACAAAGCAGTTTATTTATGGAACTTAAGATTGCTGTATTATGAGAATGGTTTTGTTTGTGCATTAAAGCTTATAAAAGACATGGTGCTAATTTGTTTTCTTTATTCATTGATGAAATAACTTTTAACATTGGACCATATTCATGGATTTTTCAAAATCTAAAAAATTCTGGCAACTTGAGAAAAACCCTCCACTTAATATTAGAAAGAGATTTCTCCTCTAAAAAAAAATGGTGACCAATCTCTACTGTGTTAGTTGTTTGCAACTCTAAGTTATTTAAATTTTTAGCTTTTTTAGCATGCAAATGAGGATTAGAGTAAATGAACAATGACTTCACTGTAGTTTCAATGTTAAGTTGGCTAAGATTTCATTGTAGATTTTCTCCAGGTATGGTTTATTGATACTCAGTGATTTAGTAAATTAAAGAACCATTCTGACTAAAATCCAAAATATAACTTTATTATTAGTGTTGGAATTTGTAAAATCTATCGCAGCCACATATTACAAATGACTATTTATTTGTTATGTATAAGTAAATTTAATGTCTATTTTACAAAGTAAAATAGATAATAAATTGACATACAGAAAACAAATGATTCCAGTACTAATGGTAAAAAATTATTCTAGCTTTCAGTCAGACTTGTTTTTTGATTTAATAGATCTTGAACAACTAAAGACATGGGAGAAAAAATTAAGTTATAATCGAAACTGAATTCTAATGCAAACTGCATTTAGATTATATATATATAAAAACATTTAGTTTTCAGTATTTTATATCACTAATCCTGCCATTCCTCTTCCACTTTGACATGATGTAATAGTTAACAAGTTTGTCTCACTAGATCAATTTCACATGAATAGTGAGTTTGATCCTTACTAGGTGCTCCATACTCTCGGCCATGTGCCACATCTAATCTATGCTCTGAAACTCACCATTCCTCTTCCCCAATTTAGTTTTGACATTTTTTAACAGTAAAATACTAAATATTACTGGCAATAACAAAAACAAAATTTGATGATTAAACAGTAAATTTTGCAAGTTTTGTTTTAAAATTTGTATGACAGGTATAAAAAAAATCATGAAAATTATTGTCAGTGATTAGAAATTAAGGTAAGCATTACTGACAAAATATATATATATCTCATATATAATTAGTTTTATTTATGAGGAAAGATTTGTTGTTAGTAATTTCAGTACTATATTGATGCCTTGTCTCTGTAGTGGAATTTGTAACCCAAATTTTTTGATGTGTTAACTCAAATGTAACAAAGTTGTCTAGATTCCTCACCCACAGGTATCAAGGACTAGTTATTATTCTACTGATCTTATTCTACTATTCTACTGATCTTTTATATACAGTTGAGAAAGGCAGCCTGGGAGAATTTATTTCCTTAAACTAGATACTTTTTTTAATCATTTCACTCCAAGCAAGGCAATAAAGTCACTAAAATGTAAGGAGCTACAGAATGTGAGAGAATATGAGAAAAAGAAAAACATTATTAGGAAGAGAGAACAATAAAAGAAAGGAATTAAGAAGAAAGAAGATAATGGTTGATATTGCATTTAAATTTTTGAAGATTAAAGTTGTCTGAGAAGCAAGAAGCCAGAAGAAATTTTCACAAGTGAGAAGTGAGAGAGAAGGAACTATTAGCATTGAGCATAGATGTTACTTATTTTTATTAATCAATATCAAATCTAAATCTCATTCCCGTTGTAGGAATCCCTCCTTGATTGACCGTATCTTCTGGAGTGTAGCTCTATTTAACCAGACTTGACCAATTTAGCCCGTAGTTAAGATGTATGTGCATTTGAGGAGTTTATTTGTCATTTCAAAGCTCATTTTTGTGCTGCTGAGGTTCCACTTGCTCTCCTTGCTTGACCAGGGTCTTGTAAGGGAGCTGGTTTAGTCGTCTATCATTCAGGTTTTGAATTCAGAGTTGTCTTTCTCCTAGAATGATTACTACTCATGCCTATAGGATCCAGTCTGTCTTGCTATTCAACTAGGAATAGGGAAGGGAGATGGATTCATACCTTTCTTATACCTCTGCATGTCACGTGAATGTAACAAACTATACTGGAATTTAAACTTGTCTCTTCAATTCCTCAATCCAGGTCACTATCTATTGGTCTACCATATATCAAGAATAAAGTTATTTTATTTATTAAGCTTAGCTTGTTTCAGATAAAAACACTGTAGTCATAATGCAACAAATAGACATACCTCAAAGAGACAGAAGGTGTGCTCTCTCTGCTACTGGCACGTTGAAGAAAAAAGAAAGAAAAAGGCACAAGAAGTGTAACTGGTTTTAAGGAAGAGAATGTGGTAATCTCACATGAAGTAGCGAGATTTAATACATATAAAAGACCAAATATGAAGTAGGCAAGGAGTATGTTTTTTTGTGTTTCAGCACGACAAGTGTATATTTGCATATGTGTAGAGATTGTTACCAACCCACTTTAATGTTAGAGAACAAGCTATTTTGGTGCATATATCTGCATCAGCCGTAAACCGAGCCACATGTTCATTCAACTGTCGGTAATCAAGCACAGGTCTTACTTCATCTTTATTGTGCTGAATGACTGCCATCAGTGGGATCAAACCCTTCAGGGACCCCAGTTTCTCTTCTGGGTAAGGAACCAACTATCCATTATTAATCCAGGTTTGTAGTTCTTTGTTATATTCTGCTCAAGCTCTTGCAGGAATGTTGTACTCCAGCACCTGGTTGTGGAATTTTCTGGAGGCTGATCACCAAACCACTTCCATGACACCGGCCAGAATTTTGTATGTCAATCAAACTCTGACAATCAGGTTGTTCTAATTCTATTGTCATACTCAAGGTAAGAGCCACCTCAGAGAAATGTGTCTTGCCTTCATTGATGTGCACACCACCCAATTTCTTTATAACATCCATTTCCAGAAGGAGGTCGAATCCTTACTGTTCACCACTAGCACCTCCATTGTAAAGGGATTCCTGTTGGTCACTGCTAAGGTAATGTTTTCGACACCATGGCTTAAAAGGCACTTCCTACCTGCTGTCAGGATTGTAGTGCATTTCCATCTTTTGAACCAACATAGCAATCCACTCACAACTAATGAGGAGCAGCCGGAGTCCACGAGCGTTATTCAGTTATTACAGGGAGAACTTCATCTAGTTTGTGTGGGGGGAAAGTAGTGCTGACCTCTCACCCCTTGCTACGATGTGTTCTTGTTGCTGGCACCGATGGCAGCGTATCTTTGGGAGTGCTCTTCTTGCTTTGTCCTCGGGCTACTGGCAGTCTCTGGTAAAGTGACTGGGACCTCCACACTTGTAACACTACACTGCGACTGCATCCTTCTGGTCGGGTGTTAAAGGTGGGTCTACAGGCACACGAGGAAGGACTCTGCATTGCCTGGCTACAGCAGTAACAGGCTCATCTACTTCCATTTCTTCTGTCATAAGAACTCAAGCTCTGGCCAGAATCTGCTTCAGTGTCATGTGATCCATCCTTGAGGAAGCCTGTAATTGTCATTTAATCAGACTGGGGAGTCCTGATACGAATGCGCAACTAAGCCATCGGTCAGAGGTGTTTACTTTAACCAGACGTGCCGGGTCCTGTAAGTCACCCAAATTATATTATACAGTTTGGTAGGGCTACAACAAGCTCATGGACACAGTGCAAGCAGGCTGCATAAGCTCAGAGTTTTTCCTAATTGCATCAAGCCACCTCTGAGGCACATTCATCAGTCAATCTGCTTTGTTTTGGTTAGATGTAACCAGGGACAAACTCATTGATAAGGTATATTCCCTTATCAGTCTTATTAATGTGTCTAACTGTTATCGAATGAGCATTTTACTTGTGGCTTTAGTTTGCACTCTGGCCCTGCCCATGAGGGTGTCTGAAATCCATTTATGGACACAAGCAGAATCAGTGAACAAGTGCCTTCCAGAGGATTGCTAAATTTATTCCTTTGATATGGCATCAAGTTCTATAAGGTTAATATGTTGGGAGTCTTTCTTTGGATGTAACCAGCAGGCGTTCTCTACTACAGACCCATCGTATACCAGTGACACACCAGTAGCTAAAGCTTTTTCCGTCAATGCACCATTTGCCATGCACCAGATCTTCTTTGTGCACTCTGGTGAGAACCTCCTCAATCATGGTGTTGAGAGGGGCATTGTCAACTTAAAAATTCCTTGGCAGCCATCAGCATGGCTGATGCAAGTCTCCTTGAGAGCAACACACTGTGCCTCATTGGCTTCACTTTTTCAACCAACCTGAAGTGAAACAAAAGATATCAGATCTATAGCTGCAACTACTGCAAGGAAGATTGGGTCTCTGAGTTTCTCCAGAAAGTTTTTCTTGACAGAATTCATCTTGCACATTTATAAATCTACCATTCATTATTGCATTGAATACTGTTACTATACCGGGTCAAGTACTCCTGCTATTCACCCCAAGATTCTCAACAAAATTCAAAGAGGGCTCTGCAATATAATCAGTTCTAACTTGTCATCTCAACTTCAGTCACTTTCTCACCACCATGATTTAGCTTCCCTCTGTCTTTTTTACTAATATTTTTATGGTAACTGCTCTGACAAACTGTTTTCCCTTGTGCCCTGTCTGCATAAATTTAAGCATGCTACTAGACTGGCATGTAGGTTTCACCATTTTACCATTGAAATAGTTAAATGTAACCACCACTTTTACTCCATCAGTTTCTTTTCTTGCACTTCACGCCTGTGGAACTTCTTTTTGTTTACTTTTTTCCCTGATATTTACAATCTTTAAAAATTTAGATGCAGTATCAATCACCATCTTTTATCTTTTTGTATCCTATTCATCTTTTATCCTTTCTTCTATGCCCCACCTCCATACCCAGATTTTTCTTTCACTATAACCCCCTCTGCAGTAGTGGCAGTCCCACCTTGCTTGGGGTGAAATTATTAAAAATAAAAAAAATAACATAATCAAGATGTTGATATTCCAGTCTACTTCAAATAAATGATGAGGAAGGAAGCCCCCATTAATAGTAGAAATATTGATAACAGTTACTGGATTTGAAAAACCTATTTTTATGAAAAATTGTTTCAAGAGAAAAGTTTTATAAATTTCAACCAAAAGCAGAACTGGCTGCTTAGTCAATGCATTTCAAATGTTTTCCTATAAGGATACAGTTAATATTACTTTTACTATGTCTACTTCTATTTAGTACTGCTCAGTTATTGCTCACCCCATTTCTACTGAGTCCAAGTACACACTGATTTGGATTGAACTTCCAAATAATATGTTACCAAATTTACAAATCAATGCTTTAATCAATCTAGACTGTTTTTCTATGGGACAATTCTGAGTGGAGATCTTGGAGCCTTAAACCTAACATATTCTGCTGATGTGTATCATTGTCACTGCACTCAGTGAGGCTTCACATTTTATTGTGTGTAAATCATGTAAACAATTGGAATTCCTCATCCCAGAAATTCAAACAGAGTTTTGTTATTTAAACAGACTTCATTCAAAACTTGTATTCTATTCAATGCTATTCAGGTGAGCAGAAATTTCAGTCCAATTATGTACATTTTTTTAAAGAATAGCATAACAGATTTCCCACTTGGAACTGGTTGCGCTTCAAATTAAATTCCTGCAAATATAATCGCAATGCCATTCTGAAAAAGTAGTTGCTTTATTGAACAAAAATTATTTGTATCAATAGTGCTTCAGATTTTTTGGCTATTGCTTTTCAAAAGAGACTTTTGTCAGTCTTAGTCACTGATCCTTTGTGAATATTAAGTTCATGCTGTTAAGGGAGGCCTTACTTGCAACTTGTAGATTTGACTGAATTGCAAACAAAGCCTTCTAGTCAGTAGTTTTCTTTAGTTATATATATATATATATATATAAAATGTGTTTCTGTCAACATTCTCTCTCTCTCCTTGTATTTCTTGTTATATATTAATCTACAAATTATATATTTCATTTGTGGGTGAATCTATAACAACCAATGTATAGGAGGGAGTGTGCTTATGCGTGTGCATTATATATGCACACGCATATAAATATCTGTATTTTCTTGCACATAATTAGTGCCTGTCTCTTTAGCAACTTAACAAAAAATAAACATTTCACACCCAACACACTTACCCAACATTTGTTATTTACCTCTCTATTGTACTTTTGCAATTTCTTCCTTACCTACTTCTCCCCCACCAGCTTCTCTTGATTGTCTTTTTGTAATTCTTCTCTTTCTCCTACTTTCTTTTTCTCACTATACTATTTGCATCCTCCTTATCCTTCTCTCGTTTATTTTTTCTTTCATTTTCTGTTTGATTTATATTCATTTTCCTCTTGTTTTTTCTTATTTGTTTCTTCTTTCTTGTCTGCCTTTATTTTCTTCTATTCGCTACGGCCTTTCAAGAAAAAGAAAATCACTATCAATGTTTTGTCTCTCTTATTTATTGCAATTTACATGGTTAAAAATAAATGTCTTTGATTTTCCAGAAGGTAACTGGAAGTGGAAGCTAAAGTAAGGGAACTTTGTCTGGTCAGCTTTTGTTTACACCTTGATCATTATCTTTCATTCCCCATGAAATGATTCACATTCTTTGCTTTCTTTGCATGGACAATATAATGATTTCTATCCTCTTTACTAAATTAACTGAATTATTCAAGTGATGCTAATAAAGAAATTCAGTTCGTGACTATTTTCTACTGTACATCTATCATGAATTGTGGACCTTTTGGCTATTCTATACATGAGATTGCACTAAAATACAACCCTGAATATATGGAGAGTAAGTGTTAAGCACTTGGTTGTTCAAATGAACTTGTCAACAACTTTTGAAGAGTAAGAAATACAACTTGTACTATTTAAATATATTTAATATGCAAATAGAAAAAAGAGAAATAAGGGAAAAAGTGGTTGCAGCCAATGTGCATCTGCAGACTTAGTTTAGGCATCTGGTTATCTTGTCAACAGTCTTGGTTGAAGGAGAAAGTTCATATTAGTTCACAGCTAGCTTCTTTATATGTAACATATCATTTAATAAGTCCCGAGCCTGACACGTTGATGGCACCACTAATAAAAAATCCATATGATTTTATGAGGTACTAACCTACAAATGGCACATGACAAAATTTGAGCCTAATCTGATTATTAGTTTACAAATTACAGTTATTTAAGTGAAGCTACTGTTGCAAATTTTCAAAACAATGGAAAAATCTGAATTTCATGAGTTGATAAAGCTTTCTGATGGAAAAAAATAGTGTTCAAGCAAAGCAATGGCTTGATAAGTGTTATTAAAACTCTGCTTAAGAGGTTAAGATATGGCATGCTGACTTTAAATGTGGTTGTACAGATACAAATGATGCTGAATGCTCAGGTTGCTCAAAATAGGCCAGTGTCCTGGAAAACACCAAAATATCCACAAACTCATTTTGGCCAATCGTAAATTGAAGTTGTGTGAGATAGCAGAGGAATTAAACATATCAGAAGGTGGTGTATTCACCATTTTGCATGAACATTTGTTAATGAGAAAGCTGTGTCCAAAGTGTGTTCAAACATCAGCAGGCAAGGTTTTGGTCTCCGTATTTTGGGATGCACAAGGTATTTTGTTCTTTGATTACCTTGGAAAAAAAAAGATTCATCAATAGCGAATATTATGTAGCATTATTAGTACATTTGAAGGAAGAAATTGCCAAAAAACTGCCACAATGAAGAAGAAAAAGTGATCTTTCACCAAGACAACACATAATGTCACAAGTCGATCGCAACAATGTGAAAACTACATGAATTGCACTTTGAATTGCTTCCACATCCACCCTGTTCTCCAGATCTGGCCCCCAGCAATTACTGGCTGTTTTCAGACCTCAAAAAAAGGCTCCAAGGAAAAAGATTCGGCTCCACTTAAGAAGTAATATCAGAAACTGGGATGTATTTTGAGGCCAAAGGCATCAAATTGTTACAGAAGAATTGGAATCTGTGTATAACCCTAGAAGGAGACTATGTTGATGAATAAAGTCAAATTTTGAATAAAAGTTGTTGTTTTATTAATTAGGCCTGGGATTTATTAATTGATATGCTAGTAGTAATTTCTCTTGAAGTTGCTGGCATCATTCCTTCATAAATTGAGACCACTAGCCAGGCTTCCTGATTAATGTGATGTGAGAAAAAGAGGATATCATTTTAAATTGGGCACTTATATAGCCAGGGTTATGGAACTTTCACATGGACAGTGGTTACTTCTTCCTTTAGCTATTCAGCATCCTTGTTTTATTCTGTGCTTGGTTAGTTCTTTTTTTTCTGATAGATTATTTTAAATTCCATTAACATCAAATAGATACGTAGTGGGAAGTAATATGTCAGAAAAGACATCTTTGAACATCATTTATACTATGAACTGACATATGTTGTATTATGTCACTGTTTTCTAAAAGATAATCTTAAAAATTGGGATTATTTCAGTATTTTTTAAATACTGAATTTAAATGTACCGTGTATCAAGCCTCTTTACATTCTTTTAATATTAAACATTCATTGTGTGATTTATTTACATAATTCATATTGTTTAGACTGTTGTCCTCATCTTTGTTGGAGCATACAATGGCCAAAAGATCATGAATATATCAACTAAGATGAGGAAAACATTTCAAACAATGTAAATAATGTAAATAATTACAATACCTCATCTCAGAAATATAGACAAATTCATTTTATGAATTTTTTATTCATTTATATTGTAAGTTGATGATCTGTAATCAATATTATTTTAGATCAAATTCTTAAAATAATGATAGTATGAAAATATTTTAACAATCAAGGTGGAGATCATAAATATTTTCCAAAGTTTGAGAAATATATGTTCTTTTTTACTTTCTAAAAAGGCTTCAGTATAAGAAATGGCTGAAATAGTGATTATGTTAAGGTTAAAAATGTTAGAATATAAACCAATATGTAAAGTAAGTGTAAGACACTACACTTTGTGAAATATATTTTTATATACACGTTCATCATGTTTGGTTTCTTTAAGTAAATGTATGTGCATTGTGGTGCAGTGGATATCGACTTGGAATGAAAAATCTGGGAGCCTAGTTCAAATTCCAGTTGAATTCATTGCATTCACTTACGCACAAATACCCTTGAGAAAGGTATTAATCTGTCTCTTCCTTCCAGTTATGGGTTAAATAATAGGACAGATTGGGTTCTATAGCCTTGGTCGGCAACCAGTCTACTGCAGAAAGCAATGGCAACCTACTGCGAGATAATCTTCTGCCCAGAGTCATGTCTCTTTTGAGACATAATCACCTAAAGCGTGTATCACATATAGCACTTAACTGATACTCCAACTACACATTTTGACAGTCTACACATCAATAGCACTTACCCATGACTGATAAAAAAAAATGGTGTTCTATAGCTCTCTCAGTTCCAGATCCATGCTGACTATTGTCTGTCATTGTTCGTATACAAATTTTGTCAACATCACCTACTCTTAGTAGAATGTATTCTCTTAACAGCTAATTGTGGAAGAGGACATAACTCTTGGTGCTTATTGCACCACATGCAACCAACTTTGTTGGGTTGATCTCATTCTATTTTACATTATATAAAACCATTTTATATTTATGTTAAGAGTAATGAGCGTACTATTGCAGATAATACAACTATTTCATAATTGTGTCACATAGTCTAACAAAATATAAGATTCGTATTTTTATATACACACATTTGATTAAACTCATATACTCTTGGCATCAGTTTAAACTGATGACTTCTTTTTTATATATTGTTAACATTTTGCTTAAAATGTTCTATTTTCTTGATTTAAGATAAAAATCTGCAGATTTTTCACTTTCAAAAATTATAGTTTCTCATTATAGTGTAGATATATGGATTTAAGAAAGCATCAGTTTAAAGTGATGTCAGAAAGACATGGTATTATAAAAAAATGTGTTAAAATTTCTTTTAATGACTAATTCACTTTTTGCAAATCCTTGAATTATATTATAGAGTGGATCCTTTCAATATATTCAGTAGTGTAATGGGATACAGCCTGGAGCAAAGTTGAGGATTATCTTGAAAACTTAATACTTAATCAGATTGTTAGTAATGAATTGGGTGGAAATCAAATAAAAATACTAAGATATTTAAATTTGAGTATTGATAAAGGTTACAATAGAAACTTTACTAGCTTTCTGTTTCTGTCTATATTTCTGAGATGAGGTAGTATTTACAGTATTTGGACTATTGTCCGAATCTTTTTTGCCATTTGTGTGATGTTTTGGCTGGTGTATGCTCCAGCCGTCTTCAGGTGTTAGGAATTTTGAACCAAACCCTTTATTATGATCATTGCGGTATACGAACTCCATTCTTTGCAGGAAGCCTTGATTGGAAGTCATGAGTTATCTCCTTCAACCCTGCAAGTTATTTGTTCACCACTGCTGTAGCCTGGTATTGAACTCACAACTCTAAGAGTTAAGTCAGGAACTAACCAACATCTATATCTACTGGACCATGTGTCCTTATCAGTTTCTATACATTTTTATGCCACGTTCCTTCAGGACATGGGTAATATTGGCTCTCTACAACTTTCTATCTTTTGTAGCTATAAAAGCAATGTTTGTTCTTTTATTAATCCTCCCAGTCTCTGTTCTGTTATATTGATGGATAGATATTACATCGTGGTTCGGTACTCTTTTCCTGTTTCTTAGTACTGTGGTCTTGTTGTGTGCTTCACTGAACGGCACTCTTACTTGGTCTGTCCCTGCTGGTTTATTTCCAGTGAGCCCACTCTACACTAGTCCTGCATCAGTGGAACATTTTCCATGTTTCAAACCTCCCCGTCATTTGACCTGATTATCACAGGTGTCATCATCACCTCCAACTGACAGTGTGTCATATCTCTGATCAAAATAAACCTGACCTGTAAAGATTTATTACTTTGTCACACAGTTCAACAAATAATTCCTTTATCAAATGAAAACAACACTCAAGTTCCTAACAAACAATCCCACCAAGCTCACAATTTCATCTCTCACACTATACTCCATAAGTGACACAAACCATAAAATTCAAAGTATCATTTTTTTAGCATGAAAAATATTTTTCTTTTCTTATAAATAAAAATTAGATCACCAGTTTTAGTGTCACATTTTCCATAATCTATTAAAACATTTTCCAGATATATAAACTTCTGTGCTTGTTTGATTTTTACATATCTAATTTATAGTTCCCATTTTAAGCTTGCAAACAACCATATATTTTGTCTTCTTACAATTGATGTTTAGTCTTTTCTTCTCATTTCTTTTACTATCATGTCTGCAGTTTTCTTTCTGTTGGCATCCACATATCTTATGTTGTTAAACTTGTGTTTATCAATAATATATCCTGGTAGAACTTCAAGTTTTCTTAGGAGCAAATTACTGTATAGCTGTCTATAAATATAGTGAGAAAATGCCTCTCTGTCATGTACAATCTTCTATGTTCATGTTTTACTCATTTGCTATCTGTATATATGTGATTTGTTCTTAGTAAATGTTTTGGTTTATTCTAATACTAGCAGTATAGCCCAGCGTTGCTTGGGTGTAATCAAAGCTTTAAAACTAATTCATGGTCCTGGAGCTCAGACTCTTTGGACGTTGGCACGAAAGTCTAAAAAGCAATAGTTGTTTCCAGTTAAAGTGAAACCGTGGACTGAAAGAAAATGAATGGATGTAAGTCAAATTTTGATTTCCTAGTATCGATATTAAATAAGTTGTTTTTGTCGTAAACTGAATTTTGAAGGCTAAATAAGTCCTCTGAGTAAATGGTATCATGGCTGAGACTAAAAACTACAATTATATCTACTTAGAGCCAAACCAAACCCAAAGCAAAAACTAAAATAAAAGGACTGAAAAAAATACAGACATACAGGCAGATAAACAGACACACACACACACAAATATCTTGCCTTTTATATATATATATATATATATATATATATATATATATATTATTGATTTTCTGCACTGTTGTAAGAACTGCAACCTTGAAACTTCTGAATATCACTTCTTATGTCTTTGTCTATCAGTGTATCAAATTTGATTAAAATCGGACCACTCCTTCTATAACCTGATTTTTTCGATTATCGATTTTCAATATTTATCGGGGGTACCTTGACACAAAACCTAGCAAAGAACACTCGCAGACGCTTATATTACAACTTTGTAAATTTTCAAGAAAATTGGTTCAGCCATTTCGGAGTCTATAGGTAACGGACAAACACACACACAGACAAATTTCTATTTATAAATAAGTTTAAATTAGATCTTTCTGGCATAAATCAAGAGTATTTGTATGATGGGTATTTTTGTTCTTCTTCTACCAAAAATTAAAAATGCTGTATCTATCAGAAGAGCTATAAATATGTTAAGTAAACATTTAAAGACAAGTCTGTATTGTTAAAATCGACTGTTTGTTTATTAAACCTTTCTTATGTAACATGGGTTATTACAAGTAAATTTTATAAAATGAATATATCAAAATTTCTGTTCTCTCTGATGATTGCTGATATAGTAATGTAGAAATTTTTAGAAGTAAGAGAAGAAAACTAAAATAATTACAATTATAATTGAAGTTAATATATATATATATATATATATATATATATATATATATATACACTTCAATTATAGGCAAGGATTTGGACATGAATATTTTTTTACTCACTGCTCATTAACCATAAACCATGACTACATTGCTTTAATTTTTTTTTTTACGAGCAAAATATTTCTTGATGATAGGAGAACAATTATTTTTTTACAATTTTTGCTTTTAATTTTTATAATATTTCTTTTATGTACTCAATATATATATGCTATATAAAGAGTTCTCAGCTCAAATCACTTACTAAAATCTGACTAAACATCAGAATCTATTTTGGTTTCCCTTCTTGGTTATATCAAGAACTTTTCAGAGCAACCAGTGCTAACAGACAAAGCAATTGCATATATAATTATTTATACAGTAACCAATGTTTGTTGCAGCTGTTTGCTATATTGTCAAACCATTGTATGTCCACACAGGAAGGATGTCAAGCTTCATGAACCACAAACTTCATAATTTCCTCATGAGCCACTATTAGCCACAATATGCCATACAATCCTCAAGGTAATGGACAGTATGAGAGATATAACAATATTATATGAAAGACTTTACTGCTGGCTGCTGCAACTCACAATTATCACATCACCCACTAAGAAAATCTTCATCCTGATTTTTTGCGCACTATCCATTTATTTTTATACACTAATGCTACTATGCCACTTCTCATAAGAGGCTCTTCATATTCCAGTACAGAAGTCCATTGAGAGCTTTTCTTTCTTCTTAGTTATCCCAGCATGGAACTGTTTGCCAATGTCATCACGTCTGCTTTAATTAGCATGACTCTTTATTAGATAAAGTAGAGTTCATCAAAGCAGATGCCCAGTATGATTATATACACTATTTGGATAGAAAATAATCTTCCTCTTAATGGAGATCTACAGGAACATACTCTGAAGAAATACAATCTACCTTTTCAAAATACTGTATCCCAATGGAGACCTACAAGAACATACTCAATTTATTCAGCTAAGAGCTTTGACTTCTTGAAATTGAAATTCTCTGAAAAATTGGCAAATTACTTCTATATTGCAGCCCATTGTCATTGTAGACCACTTCAGCAATGCATCACTTCTCAAATAGCAGGTTCATTTGTTTGTTTACAGCAACAGATATGATAGAATGCAGGTACTGTATTAATGGGCTTTGGCTGTGCTGGTTAACCACTAGAAGATATTCATTCCCTCCCATTGTGCAGAAATCTGTACTTACATACTGCAATAGCTAAGGAAGGTTTTCATGCTGGTGCAAGATTTCTGGGCAAGTGAAACATTTATAAACCACTTCTTAAATATTTTTGTTTATTCCTATCTAAAAAACAGCATTTTTCATGAACAGACAGGTTTTCTTCCTGGTGTGATACATGTAGTTGTTGTAAGATAACAGGTTGTAATGATGTGTACACAATAATTTTGTTACCCTTGAGTAGGACACCATTTTAAATTCTAATTTCATACTTGAAACTTAAGTATGGAAGTAAACAACTTCGACAGCTGGAGCAATCAGATGGTCATCTGGTCATCACTGTGTTGCCGAGTTCTTTCTCTGTAGAACCCTTTGTAATCTCTACTTTAATGTTTTGTATGCATGTTGTGAGAAACTGTGGTGTGTGTTCATTATATGAATGTTGAGATCAATGTCTTTGATGTGTGCCTTGTCTTGACAACACTCTTGAAAAATACTCAGCTATTGGAACTGTATTCCATGGACTGTACTTCACTGCAAAATCATAGCCCTGAATTTTTAGCAGCATTCTTGCAAGCCTTGGTAGTGCTTATGCTAGGTTTTTGAGTGCAATCAATTCCAGTGTTCTTTGCTCAGTCTGGATCATTACTTTGTGATCCCATACATAATGAAGGAATCTCTCTCGACCAAAAATAACTGCAAGTATCTCTCTTTTAGTATTTGAGCATTGTGTTTCTGGTCCTGTTTGCTGCTGGAATTACCAGATGAAATTGTTACTTTAAAGCAACAGGTGACAAAATGGCTTGGTCAGCATCACAAGATGAGGTAAGAAGTAATTAACTACTCTCAGGAAGTTTGCTAGCTGTTTCTCATTCTCAGGTGGTTGCATTTGTGTAATTGCTTCATTTTTGGGGAGGGGGATCTGGTTTTACACAGTCCTTTAGTACAATGTGACCAAAGAATGGTATCTCTGTGCTGTATGTCACTAGCTTGTCAGGATTGAGTTTACAGTTCCTTTACTTGGCTCTTTGAAGGAGTTCATTGAGTGCTTGGCTGTGATTGCAACCATCTTCTTTAAACCCATACACAATCTTCTTGATGTTTCCAAATTTCCCAAACATGGCTCATTGAAATTCATCTTGAGCACTTTTAACTCCTATTGGATATCTTTTAAACATTTACCTGCCAAATGGGGTGATGAATGTTGTCAGTTCTTTGGATTTCATTGTTTAGCTTCAGCTGCCAATATCATGACTTAACATTCACAGTGGTGAACCATTTTGCATTATATAGTTTTGAAGCAACATCCTTGAATATAGGGGTCACAAAATGAGGTTTTAGTATGGCTATGTTTAGGTCTCTGGGGTCTAGGCAAAGCTTGACTGACCCATTAGCTTTGGTAACACAGATGAATGAGTTGACCCATGAAATTGAATTCATCAATGCAGTTATGATGCCCATTTTCATCACTGAGTTTAGCTTACTTTTGAATTTGTGTTTTAAAGCTACAGGAACTCACTGGGGTGGGTGCACAACTTGGTCTGTTGTTGGGACTACTTTTATGGAGTACTCTCCTGGCAGACATCCAATAGTGTTAAATATATCAGGAAATTGGTGAAGAATTTGTTTCCACATTTTTGGATCCTTTTTCAGTATTTTCTTGGCATAGGAATTTTTTTTTTTTTACACTATCTCTAGCCTCAGGATAATATTTCCTTCATTTCTCATTAGCTAAAATGCCTGCCTTGATTGCCAAGTCCACTAGTCTCAACTTTCTGAATGTTTGTAGCCTCTTCAGAATTAGTCCTTTGGTTTTGACAACATGGAATGGTGCACTAGTGTAATTGTCATGATATCTCTCTCCCACAAAGTATACATCTTCTTGCTCTATCATGGAACCTCCAAATGCAAACAGTTGCACTGTTGCTTTTTTTGAGTGGCATGTCTTTCAGTTGTCTGAATACACCCAAGGGTAGCAGGTTGTTCATAGCTCCAGTGTTAATTTTTGTATTAATTTCTATCTGGGCTGTTTTGTTGCCTAGGCTTCCCTTGCATCTAAAGGGTATGCTGTGTCCCTTTTGATGTTCTGCAGCTATTGACTAAAAATTACCATCTCTGTTAGTAGACTCATCTTTGCTATCATTTATTGCTAGATGTGCGAACATTTCTGATTTTTTTGCCTATTGCTGGAATGTTTTAGGTTTTGTTCTTTGCCTCTTTTCTTTTGTACAACAAACACTGACAAAGTGGCCACTCTTGTTACATTTAACACATGTTTTACCCTTTGTTGGGCATTCTCCTTTGTTGTGATATCGATCACAGACTCTGGTCCTGGGCATGACAGCAAACTGCATCTGGCAGCAAGGCCTCTGATTGAGAGATTGTGAGGAGCAGGGAACCACCTCTTAATAGCTGTTGTTCTCAGGTTCACCCTGACCCAGAGTGGTAGCACCTGTTAGGGTCCCAGCTATGGGCAACTAGTTACCCCCTCCCCAAACTGGGGTCAAAACACTATAAAAGTATAAAAAGAGACTTTTATAGAAATATATACATAAAAATAGACTTTTATTGAAAAATATACATTCTTGAAGGAAAAATATAACCAACAATACATTTAAAAAAATAAAAATTATTACCATAACACATTTTGAAGGAAAAAATAAATTATTTTCAGCAAAAGATTTTTTAATACAGAACTAGAAGACATTTTCAGTTTTCTAAAATAAAAAAAAATTTAAAAAAATTTTTTTATTAAAATCTGATTAAATCAACCTTCTCACTATAATCAAACATTAACAAAAAATACCTTAAAACCCCATCTTTTTGGCATTAAATTACCCCCAGAAGTTGATATGCTGTTAAACAAAACTCAAACTCTATCACAGAATCAGGTTTGTACATATTCACAATCATGGTTTGTTTGCACTGTATCTACATCGGCCTTTCCCAGTGAAATATGGAGCACCTCTACCTGTTTATTGTTCTATGAAAAGATATTGGCAACAGAGTTGTATTTCTCAGGTTGATACATGAGATCATAGTTCAAGCAAGATAATTCTACTCACTGTTACAGGATGCGAATGTTCTTGATTTCACTTCAGTGAAGAGAATTAAGCATACAACACTGATTTTTGGTCTGTTACTAGGATAATATCTTTCTAAAAAGAAATTACCTCTACTTATATACAACCTCTATTATAATATAGAACTTGCATTCACTAGGAGTTAAGGTCTGGAAAAGAAAAAACAAATCTCCCAGCTTGTTTTAGCATAATTGAGTGTGAAGAAGCAAAAACAATCAGTTCCCATTGTAAATGTTAAGGATTCATCGATAATGTTCATGATTGCTTTTTCAGAATTTACCTTCAGGCCATGGAAGGATCAAACTTTCTCCTCACCTAGGAAAAACCTCTTAGACAGCACAAGTGTGCAAACGTGAATTGTTAGGAATGCAATGAGAGTAGTAAGCAAACATCCTGATTACACTAGAGAGAGAATCATTGCTATGAGGTACAGAGAAATTTTCAGAGTTCACAATCTTTTAGAATTGGATTTTATATTATTGTAAAATATCAGCATATTGTGGAATATCCAACCACATCAGTTGATGAGAATGATGAGATTTTTGATGACTGATTTTTTTTTTTTTCTTGTTGGAAAAACTGTTTTACTAAGATTGAAAGGATTTTCATGTTCTTTTACATCC
Organism: Ascarosepion bandense; assembly: GCA_037127315.1. Classification (NCBI taxonomy): domain Eukaryota; kingdom Metazoa; phylum Mollusca; class Cephalopoda; order Sepiida; family Sepiidae; genus Ascarosepion; species Ascarosepion bandense. Next base: position 2,367,030 of record JBBBDQ010000278.1, read on the forward strand.
TTACCAGCCACAGTTATGTTGTCTAAATAGACATATCTTTCAGTGTGTATTTTGCAATGAAGTAATTTGTAATTAATGGAAAACATCACTACATTTGTTATGTCAAACAATGCAATTTGAAACAGTTTTTTGTTGGTCACAAAAGTGGCAAATTGGTTGAAAGTCACCAACATTTGTGTCCACCAAGGAAAGTTATGACATTTAATCACTCTTGAAGTCAACATGATTTCAAATTCTATGGCAATAAAACTTTTGTCAGCATCAGAAAAGCATCAGGACTGAGTAGTGTCAAGGTAACAGTTTGGAGTGAGATTAAAAACTTTCCGTAATCTTTATTATAATATTAATAATTATTACATTATATAATTTATGGTGTGCTGGTGTTGAATTAGAATGAATATATATATATATATATATATATATATATAGTCATCTGCAGACAGATCTGTTTCACTGTATCACAGCTCATCAGTACGGTTAGACTCCGATTGCTTTTTAACCCAGGATTGAAACCCAACCGAATTGGCGTCAATCGGCGATTCTACCTCTGGACTATGAGTGTTTGGTAGAAGAACGCAGACATTTTTTAGTGTGTATATTGTCATTATACGTGCCCAATAGCCAGAGTGCTCTGATTCATTTTATTGAATTATATATATATATATATATATATATATATATATATATATATATATATACTTCCTTTGTCTCATAAATTTTTCTTATACTTTTTTTGCTTTTTCTCTCTATTTTCGCTATAGTATCTCTTATGCTTTTTTTTTATTTTTGACTTTCCTTTCCTTTTCTTGATTTCTTATTTTCTTTTCTACACTTCTTCTTTTTAAATGTTTTTTTCTTTATTAAACCTTTTACCTCATATGAAAATTTTCAAAAACAAAAAGTGAAGTTGATGTTTCATAAAATAAGTTTTAAATAAAGCATTTAATACCATCATTACTAACTACCTGATGAGACATTGTTCTTCCAATGTCTAAACAAAATGTACAATTTTGTAGTAATTATTTACATGCTTTCATGGAAATGTTCAAAAATAAATATTTATTGCTATATTTTTATATTGAGCCCTGTTTTCAAATTAATGTTTTGAACATTGCAATTCTATTCTTCATTCTTTTACATTTGGATATATATATATATATATCTCCAAATGAAGAAAAAATGAAGAAAATAATTTCAACTTTCAAAACATTAATTTCAAACAGTGCTTAATATAAAAATAGAGCAATCAATATTTATTATTATTACTTTAGAACATGTACAAACTACTACAAAATTGTACATTTGTTTCAACATTGAAAGATCAATGTCTCATCAGGTAGTTAATTATGATGCTAATAAATGTTTTTATATATATATATATAAGTAAAGTATACCTAATGAGCCAGACAGAGCAACCTAGGTTTCACCTAAACGGATCATCAGGGAAAGCTTTCCCTGACGATCCGTTTAGGTGAAACCTAGGTAGGTCTGTCTGGCTCACTAGGTATACTTTACTTATTCTGCTCTACCTAAGTATTGAGTGCTTCATTTTTATTAGTTACTTGTGTCGGGGTTTTTTCTTTGGGCTACATGCTGACTTGGTCCGAACTCTTTTGACTGATGTTCATGTATTTAGCTCTTTCTTTTTTAAAACCATTTTTTTCCCTTCTTTTTAGATCTGTGGAAGGTTTTTCGACATAAGTATAGTTATTATCTCTTTTATATATATATATTATTTTTTGTTTTCAAAATATCACCTGAAGAAGAACAATATTGTTCTGAAACATGAAAATTTTTGTGTAGTGATATAATGCTTTTATAAACCATTGTAATAACAAAATTACAATAATTAAGCTCTACTTTGTATTGAGCACAATTTATAACAGTAAATGCATGAAGAGTACGTTTTTAATCTCTCTGTTCTTTCACTTTCTGTTAACACACACACACACACACACACACACACATATATATATATATATATATATAGTTTGGTATTATCTGCAGTTGTTTGTATCTTCTGAAGGCCTTGTAACACCTTCTCATGAATGACATAGTGGGACTACTGTATGTCATTAATTTGTTGTGGTGTGTATCATTTAATGTGTTCAGAAAACTAATGGTGGCCAATGAGAATATGCTTGAATAAACTAAGTTGTCAATGTGCTCTTCTAGGTTTTTATTCCTCTTGTTTTCTAGCACTTTTAAAAATCCTTAACACTTTTACTGCTGTTAGGATCTATAGTCAGATTCATAGTGCTGTGCTTTTTTCAACTATAATTGTATTTTATATGATATTACATTTGCTGATCTGTACTTTCCTTCCCCTGAGGAACATTGCGGAGTAGTTTCTTGTTATTTTGACATCAAATTTTTCACTTGTATTGTTGCCATGGAACCTCATAGTTAAATGATATCAGTTACTTTATATTGAAAGAATTGCAAGTATTGAAAAAGATAATCTTTGTCCATTTTTTTTATAGACTGCTTTATGATATACTACATAGTCTAGTGTTTTTGCCATAAATTATTTTTAAAAAAGATCAAAATTGTTGATTTTACTCAGAAAACATCCTTTTCATTGTTTTAACACCAGTTTATAAAAATTGTATGTAAGTAAGTAGAAACAACTATGACAATCATAATCATTCTGATCATTGATAATGAAATATTTTTAAAAACTGAAACATTGCCTTAAATTCAGGCACATTTAAACAATGTTTTTTATGCACCTAATTTTATATTTGGTTGGCAAAACAGTAGCATCACACCTGTGAAAAGTCAGGTCAGATATAAAACTTTTTTTAAAAATGAAACTGCTGGAACAAGTGACTTTGTTTTGAATCATTATTTTGGTCTTTTTAACATTTATTTACAGTAACTACAAAATAATTTTCACATACTGTTCTGTCAGCTGTGGCTACAGAATATACCAACCTAACCTATGCAGAGGGTAAGACCTCCCCTCCCCAATAGGGTCACCTGTTTGATGTGGGTGGCGGCCTGTGATGTCTGGGGATGTGATCCAGGTGGTTGAGGGTTTTAGCGGTCAAGGTTAGTACTTCTGTTTCCCTACATACCACTTTGGCCCTTACCTGGACTAGACAGGCAGTTGGAGAGGCCTGATCTAATCAATCAGCTGATCAGGTCAAGCCCTAACATCTTTAAAGATACCAAATTTAATACTTTAGGGAAACTATACCTAAATGAACTGGTGGATGAATAACAACTCAGCCTAATGTATAGGCATTAGAAGGCGCTGACTGAGAGTCAGTCAGCTCATAGAGACATTTACACCTGGACATGGCTGTTAACCATTCAGGTTGTTCACGAAAAGTGGTGCAGCAAATGTGGCAACAGATACTCCAAATGTGTCTGTGAAAAAATGACCTGTCATGTTGATTGGGTTTCCCTCTTAACAGAGTGGTGGGCTCCAAGATGGATGGGGAGTACAAGCAGTGAAATTTAAATCATATAAATTATGAATGAATAAAAACCCAAGTAATACTTTTCCAACTTAGATTTAAAAAAAAAAAAAAAAGAAATAAACTGAGACTTTCAAAAGATTTTTTGTACTAGAGTCTTTGAGGGAAACTCTATTGTCAAGACTGTCCCTTTTCTTAATTAAAAAAAAATAATTGGATTAATCCAAAGTCAGTTAGAAAGATGAGAGATGGCAATTTCATGGTGAAAGTTGAAGCAAGAAAACAGTATTCCACAATGTGAGTATTAAAACTTTCCCTTATGCCAAACTGAATACATTGAAGGGAGTTATTAGAAGTAGAGAGCTCTCTGGCCACACCAGAAGAAATCTCATCTGCCTTGAGTAGCCAGGGAGTCGCAGACTACTGAAGGATCACAATTAGAATAAATGATGAAAACATTTTCATGAATACATACATCTTCATGTTTAATTCACCAAAAATCCCTTCTAAAATAAAAATAGGCTATAATGTTGAGCCAGTTGAGTTATGTATCTTGGCTCCTCTGAGGTCTTTTAGATGTCAGAAATTTGGGCATCACAGAGATGAACCAACCTACATGCTTAAAATGTGGCCAAAAAGACTCTGATTATGATGAGGATGAGAGCCAGAATAAGATTAGTTGTGCAAATTGCCAAGAAAATCATCCAGCTTACTCTCGTACTTGTGGGTTCTGGAAAAAAGAAAAAGAAATCATGGAAGTTAAATTTAAAAGAAATGTCTCCTTTTCAGAAGTAAAAAAGTAGTTGAAGGGTACATAAGGGGCCTTTCCTATGCAAAAAAAATTGTATAAAACAAGTCCAAATAACTCAAACGAAATTGACAAGCATAGGGATCTTATTGAGAGATTGGTACACTTAGGACCAAATGATTGGCCCAATTTTCAAAACAATTTGAAAGAAATATATTATAAAGAAGTGAGACAGGCTGAACCAGTAAAAGATAAAAAGGAAACTGCAAACAAGTGTATAACATCATCTCAGACGAAGACATCTCCTGCCAAATATGTTAAATTATTTGCAGGAAAAAAGATCCCAGGGATCACCTATACATCCACCAAAGTTCTTAAACAGTAGAATAAGTGTATCACTAAATAAAATGGAAACAACCAAGCAAAAATTGGAAGTTTCTACTGAAAATGTCTTTGAAAATTTAGACAAGATGGAATCAGATAGCCAAAAACAACAGACGGCTATAACTTCTAAACTAATACAAATCAAAAACAAATAAGCCGTTAATAAAAAATCACAAGTAGGTATATAAGATATTGCAATGGGACTGCCATGGAGTGAAGGCAAACATTAACGAGCTGCTTCTGTTGATAACAGACCTGAATCTGGCAGTTCTTAAGAGAGATGACAAATATAAGGAATTACCAGCAATACAATTACATAAAAGACACTGGTCTTTAAGCATCAGTTGGCACATCTATCTTAGTCCAAAATGATATTCCACAAAGTCAGATAAACTTGAGAACTAATTTACAGACCAATCAATGTCTGTTTGGTGTACATTCTGCTGAATGAAGAAATAACTGAAAACAAGTTGCTGGAAATTATAAAGGAACTCCCTGCACTCTTTTGTTACTAGGATATATTAACTCACTGCACCTTATAGGGCTGTAAAGATATAAACCAGAAAGGAAAGTATATGGAATCAGTTATAAATAGCAACGATTTGTGTATATATAACAATAAGTCACTAACTTATGTGTCCATTTTCTGGCAGTTACTCTGCAAATGATTTATCTTTGTGCAATCCATCTATCTTTATTGACTTTTCCTGGAAGGTACTGTTGGACATGTGAGATAGCAATCATTTTCCAATTTACCTGCAAAATTCAGAGCAAAATGTAGAAAATTCCCAATGTTGGAAATTAACTAACGCATACTGGGAGGAATTTCAAAAGCTGCACTCTGAAAGACTAGAAGAAAAACTATGCATCAAGGACATAACTCAGTGTACAGAAATTCTGGTCTCTATTGCAAAGAAATGCATCCTTAAGTGTAAAATTCAAAAAATAAAATGTAACAGACCTTGGTTTAATGATGAATGCAAAAAGGCTACCAGGCTCAGAAGATAGACATTAAGGAGTTTTAACAAAGGATACACAAAAGATAACTTGCTGAAATTTAAGCAAATTCAAGCAAAAGCTTGGAAAATAATCAAAGTTAACAAACAGAAATACTGGAAAAATTACATCAGCAAACTTAGTTCAGTGATAAAAACTAAATCTGTTTGGGATATAATAAAGAATATAGCTGGCAGATATCACACTAATACAATAAAACACCTTTTCATAAATAACAAAATAACCAGCAAAAAGGATATCACTGATAAATTAGCAACAACCATCTCAAAAGATTCATCAGCCAAGAATGACAGTCAACAATTCGCTAAGTCCAAACAAAAAGCTGAAAAACAAAAATTAAACTTTAAATCCAATAATGCTGAGAGCTACAACCTTCTATTTACAATAGAAGAATTGAATGAATCTTTAAAAAAAAGGCTATGATACAGCTGTGGGACTAGATGATATTCATTATCAATTCCCAAAGCAGCTGCTAAACAAATCATTGAAGCTGCTGCTAAAACTATTTAATAATATATGAACAAGTGGCCACTTCCCAGATTTGTAGAAACAGTTTTCTATCATACCAATTTTGAAACTTGGGAAGGATGACTCAGAATCTGGAAATTACAGGCCAATAGCGTTAACCAGTTGTCTGTGTAAAAAACCATGAAAGAATGATCAACAACAGACTGATTTCATGCTTGGAAAAGAATGGCCTAATCAGCAATTATCAATGTGCATTCAGAAATGGATCACTTAATGCAGCTTGAGACCTTTGTTAGGGAAACATTTTTTTTTAATGGAACATCTTGCTGCAGTTTTTTTGACTTAGAAGAAGTAGTCTGACAGAATTCATAGGGAACTTCCTAAAAAATTGAAATTTTCAAGTTCAAGTGAGAGTTCACTGTCAGAAGTGTAAGAACAAGAGGCAGGAGTTCCACAAAGAAGCATTCTATTAGCTCTATTGTGAAATCTGTAAACCCAGGAGTTAGATGTTCCCTTTATGTGGATGATTTTTTAATCATATACAAATCTTGGTATATGAACACAATAGAAAGGCAATTCCAACAATGCCTAAATAAAATAGAGAAATGGGCCATGAAAAATGAATTTATGTTTTCTAAAACAAAAACCAAATGCATGCATTTCCACAAACTAAGAAAACTTCATAATGCTTGAAATTAGATTAAGCAGTAATTCCAGTCGTGGAACAGCACAAGTTTCTAGGTATGATTTTTGGCAGGAAACTTTCATCCCTCATTTAAAGTATTTGAAAATGAAATGTAGCAAAGTCCTTCAATTTCTGTGTGTTGTGGCTTATACTGAATGGGGAGCAGTTGATATATACTGACCAAACTATATAGATCGCTACTCTGTTCCAAACTGGATTATGCTAGTTTTATCAATGGGGAAGCCAGAAAGTACACAAACTGGTGGAATACCTCCACATCTATGATGTATTAAACTGATATTGCAGTATTATGTAAAACTTAAATCATGTTCAACTAATCCAGCTTATAGATCTACAAATGAACCAAATCATTGTGATCAATTCAGTCATGCAGAAAATTTCATACAACCATATGGACTTAGGGTGAAACTTATTGCCAAAGAATTAGGTTCTCTTCTATCAAATATCCAAGAAACAATGGTATTCAGAATTCTGACATGGAATTATGCTTTTCCAAGTCATTCTGGAAATGCATAATTTTCCAAGGAAAAAAACACACCCTCTCAAATTTCTGGACTCATTCCAGAAAATACTGGCAAACTTCCACAATTACACAAAAATATATACAGATGGGTCAAAAAAGGGGAGACAACCAAAAAGAAACGTCTCCCAAAGGGAAGTTTGATATTCACTGCAAAGGCTTATGCCACTGAGTTGGCTCTAGACATCATCACTGAGAGCAAACTAAAGAACTTCCTAATTTTTTCAGACTCACTCTTATCATCTTTGGAAGGGAATAAATCCAAAAATATACGGACGGGTCAAAAAGTAGTGACAAAACAGGATGTGCAACAGTAAGCCAAAAAGTTACCAAAAAGAAACGCCTCCCTAAGGGAAGTAGCAGACCTGGCAGCCAAATCAGCTTTAGACATGAATGTGGATACAAGGACAAAGGCCCTATATACAGACTTTAAGGAGGAAATAAATATATTTTTAAAAAACTGGCAGGTGTACTGGGATGATTATTCACATAATAAACTCTATACAATCAAACTTGAAGTAAGTTATACATCTTTCAGGAAATCTCAAAAAGAGGAAGTCATAATAGTCTGCTTGAGCATCAGACATATGACAATTACACATTCTGTCTTACTCAATAACGAAGATCATGTGCCAAGTATGTCAACAAGTTTATTGATTAAACATATTTTGACAGTGTCCAGAAGTATGTCAACAAGTTTATTGATTAAACATATTTTGACAGTGTCCAGAATTAGCTATCACTAGACAACAATTTTATAATACTGATAGCATGCTTGGTCTGTTCAAAAATGTAAATATGAATAACATACTATTGTATCTAAAAGTGGTCGACCTCTACAAGAAAATATAATACAGAAAAAACTAGTAACACATTTTGAAGAATATATATATATATATATATATATATTACTAGAAAAACATTTTTGATAGGAAAAATAAATTTTTACAGCAATACCTTTTTGAAGAAAAACAAATATTACCAGCAATGCATCTGACTCTAGTTAAAGCTCTCTTTACGAAAATGCATTAATGAAATATAATCTAAAACCTAATTTAAAAACTGATTTTTTACAAAGAATATATATTTTATTCATACAAATCTATTATAAAACTCTTGTCCACATTAAATAACTTATTGAAGTTGATATGATGTAAAACAAACCAAACCAAAACTTTTCACATAGTTTTCAAATTCAAACAATGAAACATAAATATTTCTTCCTATTTCATAAAGTTTATGAATGTATTAAAAGACAAACCAAAATATTCACTGGACTATATTAAAATATAAATAGAGTAGCACTGTTTGTTTTTTGTTTTTAATTGATTTCACCGCAAGCAAGGTAGTAAACCCACCAAGACACAAGCAGGTTACAAGGTGTAGAAGAATTAGAAATTAGAAACATTATTAAGGAGCAAAAGCAAAAGAATAATAATCAGGAAGACAGTAGTTAGTGATTGACATTGCATTTAAATTTTTAAAGATTAAAGTTGACTGGAAAGCATGGAGCCAGAAGGGAGTTCCACAAGTGAGAGGTGCAAGAAAAGAAACTGTTAGCACAGAATTTACCATTACATCTATCCATCTCAATTAAAAATTGATGAGACATCATTGCAGTAGCATGCAGGAGTGGGGCAGAGAATGTAACAACCCTGTGCATCCATATTAGGAGGGCATTCAATCAAGGAGTGAAACAAGAATTTAGTTTAATTTGAATAAAGTGTTTATTTCATGTTTTATCTGTTTTATATATTTAAAAATTGTTCTTTTCTCTCATTTCTCAGTACTTAACCCTCCTACTTGAGTCTTAGAGATATAAAATCAAGGATTTGACCCTGGGCATCACCAAACATCTGCACATCACTGTCTCATTGCCAGTCTAATACTATGCATCTTAATCTTATCTTAATCTTATCTTAACTTATTTATAAATGGAACTTTGTCTCTGTGTGTGTGTGTGTCTGTGTGTGTGTGTGTATCCGTTACCTATAGACTCCAAAACGGCTGAATCGAAGCATCTGCGAATGTTCTTAGCTAGGTTTTGTATCGAGGTATCCTCGATAAATACTGAAAATCGATAATCAAAAAAATTGGGTTATAGAAGGAGTGGTCCGATTTTAATCAAATTTGATACACTCATAGACAAAGATATAAGAAACGATATTCAAAAGTTTCATGGTTGCAGTTCTTACAATAGTGCAGAAAATCGATAATATATATATATATATATATATATATATATATATATATATACAAGGCAAGATGTTTGTGTGTGTGTGTGTGTGTGTGTGTGTGTGTGTGTGTGTGTCTGTTTATCTGTCTGTATATCCTTAATAAAAATCCACAATTTTCATCTGATTCTCACCAAACTTCACACAAATATTCTTTAGGCTGAGTCTGAGCTCCAGGACCATGGATTAGTTTTAAAGCTTTCATTACACCCAAGCAACGCCGGGTTATACTGCTAGTATATTTATAAAGCCTAAGTACTATAGTGAGGAGCTCATCCAATTACCAAGAAAATATTTATAGAAACGGCACAGGGAGAGAACTTTACAGTGGTGAGAAAGTAACTAAAGTTGGTGAACATTTTTATTTACTGTTTTAACACCAGTTTATGAAAATTGTTAAAATTTTGAAATGACCTGATAATTAAAGGATTTTTTTTTAAATAGTTGCATTTTGCTGTGGAAAGAAACATTGGTAGTGACTGAAAATTGGAAAGTGAAATATTTGTCCTCTGCTCAACTATTATTTCTTGCTTTGAGACTCATTTGCATATCTCTTCAGATTAAGGCTATTATCAGGCACTAGTTTTCACAATCCTTTGTTAATATCATTATCATCCCAATCCCAGATGAGATTATTCAAATGTACTGTTATTAACAGAGTTGCTAATTCAGGGAAGATTATATCCCCTCCCCTATCACATGCCAGCAATCTCTTCATGACCTAAGCTGAATACCTCCACAAATATTTATAGAACCTGAGTATCACAAATTCTAGAAGTCCATGAACAGACTGACTGCTACTAGTATTGACTGAAAAAGACTTTCTCAGATTAGACCTCAGGTTAGTGAGATGGCAAAATACACTGTTCACAAGCATTGATACTTTCATTCTATTCATGATTTTATTGTGATCAGAAGCATCATGTTAACTTTACTTGAATAATTCCAGTATTAGACTATAAACAAGTTTTGTTCTCTTTTATTGTCTGATATTTTGGCAATCTTTATCATTTATCCCCCCCCCCAAAAAAAACAGCCTGTCAAAAGGACATTTTTCCCTTGATACTGCTATTATTTTAACTACCTTCATTCCTTCACAATGTTTAAAAGGCAATTATTAGAATTGCAATAAACCTAAACATATGATGAAAGTCATTTTATACATATCTTTGTTCTTAAGAATTTAAAAAAAATATTAAACATTATTCGTTAGATTCTTTATTTACAAGAACAATTTTAAATTTACAGCATTCTAAAATCTAATACAATTGTATTAAAACTAATGCAATACAGTAGTTATCATTTACCAATTTATAAAGAAAAGCTATGAAAACAATTTTTTATCCATAAATTTGTAAACATTTACTAAATTATAAAATTTTGAATATGTGAACCAACTATAATGAATTCTTTATTATTTCTCATTTTATAAAGTTTGAATTGATTTGCAATTAGTTGATGTTTTGCCAACCATTCCAATAAACAATCTAATGTTTAATATTTTTTGCAAATTCTCAAGAACAAAGAAAATGTATAAATTCACTTTCATATGTTTAAGTTTTATTAAAATTCTAATTGCTTTTTAAAACAAACATTTGCCAAGGAGTAATTAAAATAATAGTGGCATCAAGGGAAAACTCTTCTTTTAACACATTGTTTTTTTGCAGACACAATGGTTAAACATTGTCAATTTTCTCTTTTTTTTCTGTGTGTATTTAATCAGATGTAATGACCAAATATGACAGGCACCTCAAGTAGGCTGGATGATGATGATAATAATAATAATAACTTAAAAAAATAAAAAGAAGCAAGTGAAAAAGCCAATCTGAGGGCAATAGCCCAAAAATAGTTTTTCATTTGTTTGATTCTTATGGCTATATAATTGTATTTCTTTTAGCAAGGAAAAAATTGAATAAAGTTGAAAAAGTATTAATGTTCAGTAATCAATTTAAGCAATTAAAGCTGAATATTAAAATGTATTATTTATTGACTGCTAATTCATTTTATGGCTACTTGTTTGTGGTTCAGTGGTTGTTCAAATTTTGTAAGAAGCCGGTATTAATTTTATTAGGTTCTATATAAATATTGCTTTTATATTTAAAAAAAAGTGTATCTGTAACTGATCTTGATATGTACACAAATGTCTATTCTTAACCCTCTAGGGCCATTCGTATCATATTTGATACAGTATTTCCCTATAAGGAAACATTTGGTATTCATTGACTGAGCAGTCAGTACTGCTTTCATTTGAAATTTATAAAATATTTCTCTTAAAAAATTTTTCAGGAAAATATTTCTTTCAAGGCTTGTTTTCATACTGTATCAAATATGATACGAATGGCCCTAGAGGGTTAACAAGATTTAAAAAGAAATTGGAGGTTGGTGTCTGGGTTTCATTGAGTTTTGAAACGAAAATTAAAAAAAGAATTATTTAGCAAAAACCTTATCTCTTTGGCACACATGTATCAAAAACAAAATACCACAAACAATTTTTTTAAACCTATAATATAACTTCTATTATTAATTATTATTATTTAATTATTATTAATCATTATTAATATAACTTCTATTATTCTTCCATGTGATGTGACCCTTAAGGAAATAGGCAATCTTGGCTCTCCACAACTTCCCTACCCTTTGTGATCCTTAACAGTTTTCTCCCTTTGCTAAGGGTTCCACCCACTATTTGGTTACATAAGCTCATCAGGTAAGTAGCTTGCTGCCTTTCCCTATCTCTGTGCTTTCAATATGCCCTGTGTGAGTCAAGTTTTCCAAGCCTTCCTTATTGATCTCATAAAAATCTGAAGACTAGATCTTTCAAAAATTCTTTTCTTCTCTGAAATTGATATTTTAAAATTTTGTTGCATTTCTAACCTGATATTAGATAATTTGTTATTAACTACAAATTTTACCTTCTTGTTTTTTTAACAAATAGCTTGTATAAATGACTTTTGCTTCCATATTTTCTTACTTTGAGTAAATATAATTCTCAAGTTATTTTCACAAAAATCTTGTATTTAAAAGTTGATCGAAGATAACACAAGCCTTCACTTGGATAATTAAAAAAAGCTGTTTTGTTCTTTAAAATAACAAATTACTTTGCTATTATAGACCTACTACTTATACAAAAATGTTTTCTCATCCCATCTACATTTCTACTGTCTAATCAAATCAATGAATAGACTTTTCATACTAAAGGTAACCAATCAAGCCAGCCAGCCTGCTGAACAAATAAAGTTAATTTCAGACTAAAATTAAAAATTGTAAAAAACATTTCATGTCACTGCATTTTTTCATGTAATCCTTAAATCATAACTAGCTTTCTCAATAAAATAAATGAAATATCAATTGATTATATGGCTGACCACTTGTTTCTAAGTATGCCTGTCTGCTTGAATGGCTAGCTATTCCCTCAGACATATTTTATTTTTTCTTTAACCATAGAGCCACCCTGGAATTTCATTTTGTTACTATGCTGAGCAGACCATAGTTACAATTTCTGGGAGAGAGCACATGACATTGTATGATAAACAGCTTAAACAAGGTTAATATACTCAAACCCTCATTCACGATATCTTGTGACTTCATGCTAGCATAAATATTGACAACTTTAAAACAGTTTTGTGTACCCAATTTCAATCCAAAGATTGGTTCAAGCTGTAGCTTTCAGGAATTTCTTAATGGTGTTGAATGCTAGGGTCATCTCCCCAGGTCAATATTATCAAGTCACCTCCCTGGCAAATTGCCCATTGTGTGATTCAAACCTAGATTTCATGATCAGAACACTAACCACTTGGCCACGTAGAGCAAGCAATTTTTTTCTTTTTTTTTTCAACAAAAGCAACCTACCTTTATTTATTTTTAATGTTTATTTACAGCTCAAAGATTAAATTTAGAAAAGATGCAAAAGAAAAGGTAATCAAGGTGTGTGCTAGTTTCTGTCTCATTTACCTGTATAGATGAATCTTTCAATTTCTTGTGACTTGAATATATAATGGTGTGAAGAATATATAACAAACAGAGCCGTCTTTGTATTGCTTCTCATGAACAAGGAAACTTATCAGAGCATACTCTTACCTTCATATCTATAGCTGGGGAAGTAAAATTAGTTAATGAAAGCAAGTATTTTAAGAGACTGAGTCACAATATAAATTTCATCATTATATAAATACAGGGTTTGATAGATAAATTTTTGTCTAAGTTATACAAAAATGAAAATAACATTGACATCTCATTTTAACAGATATATTTAACAAAATTACACAAAAATATCTGGAAATACTAAAGAATAAATTTATTCAATAAAATCGTGATTGGCTTCAACCATGACCTCCAGATGACTTCAGAATCTTCTGCATCTCTTCTGTACAGTCTTCTTGTTTAAGTTTGTGAATGATGCCATAATTCTTGCCTTCAGTTCATCTTTGGTATTACAAGGAGTTTTGTTGATCTCTGACTCATCTGCACTCTACTCATAATAATCAAGGGAGTTAAGTGGCCACAGATAAGTTGTGATGTGGTTGCAGAAATTGTCTTTCAGCAGTCACCCTCTTGACATCGTGGCACTTGTTGGTCTCTATGTTCAGTCTGAGGCTCTGTGGGAAAATAAATAGAGGCATAACATCACCATATTATTATATTATTGTAGCGGCATTCACCCAGGACGGGTTGAGCCGGCATCCCCAAGAACATTTGAAGCGTCTCTCCCAGCGGCGGCCCACGATCGGCGATCTTGAGCCAGCTCCACTCCGATCTCTGCCCAGTCCTGGTTCCACCTCCGAAATCCCACGACATTTGGGCCCGAGATCGGCTCCATGTCCCCCTTCAGCGTGGCTGCCCACGTCCTCAGCTGACCCCCCGCACGCTTGCGCCAGCCCGGTAGGGGCCTCGGGAAGAGGCAGTCGCGAATCAGCTCACCCGGAGGACAGCGCGCAGCATGGCCGAACCAACGCAGTCGACAGAGTCGGAGAGCAGCCGGTATCCAACTATTTCCGATTCCTCTGCACTGTTCTCAGATTGTCACTCAAACAGTCCAAAATTTTTGTATTCTAGTTTCTGGCACAAATGCCAAGCAGTACAGCATGCTGTTTCCAAATTTCAGTCAGAGTGAATTCTGTCATGGTGCTTTTTTTCTCACAGATGGTTCCCAACTGACCCTACTATACTGTGCAGATGACACAATCAGAAGCAAAGAATGCACATGCATGAAATTAAAAATATAAAATTGGCGACAATTTACTGATCGCAACCTATAGTCACATCTATCTTAAATGTGGGGGAATTAAAAATCAAGTTGATTCACTTTAATGTATGTTCAAAATGGTTGCCATGGCTGAGCTAAAAGGCCTTGCAATAAAATTCAGTTTGTTTACTGATGCACATTATATTTTTAAAAATTAAAGAGATGAATTTGAGCCATCATCTTTTGAAATATTTGTGAAAATATTTTTCCTTCTTTACATTCAATAAAAAAAAATCATAAATTTTTTAAAATTTGAATTTTGATGAAATATCAAAATACATTAATATTTTTAATAAATTTCTTTACAAAAAAAATTGTCAGTGGCATATGAGAGGTGCACTAATTCTGTCGAGCATCAAGATCTTTTGTGTGCTGGAAATCAAATTATCTACTTTTGATTTGTAAATAGAAATTGTTTATTTTTATCATTGCTAAACAAATTAATTCTGGAAATTTTTTATTAAATTTCTATCAATATTAATAATTCAAGCTGTTAGATATAAATTCTGAATAAACATTGCAGTTAGCATTTTCTTGTATTTATTAGGACCTTGCATTATTTCTTATTGATTTTTTCCTAAAAAGTACTGTTTTATTTACAAAAATTAGTAAGAAACATATCACTGAAAGTACTGTTCATTGCTAGCTACTACTTTTTCCCATCTTTCTGGCAAAATTTATATTCCACATCAGGAAAATGACACATCTGTTGAGGTTAACCACAAGTTATCTTATTTTTTAGCATCTTCATAATAATGAAAGTACTGCTCAGTTAGGACATGGACTATTGATCGGAACAAGTGATAATTGGTGCTCTGCTGTATAGCAGCTATTTTTTCTTTAATGCTCAGCTCAAATGCATCAGTTGTAGTCAATAGCAATCTGCTTTCAATTGATTTGAAGAGCTCATAATAAACTAAATCCAGCTGATCCAACCAAATGCAGAGCAGAAGCTTTGAACCATGGATATTCAGCTTATCCTACAATCATCTATGCTTAAGGTTTTCATAGTGTATCCACTTTTCATAGTCGGTCATGATACGATACAAAAAAACCTTTTCTTTTCTGCCATGGAAGCAGCTGTACATATGTGACAAGATGCAGTTTAAGTCTCTCAGCTTCAACTTGTACAACACCCAATGTCCTTACTTCTGAATCATTCTTAATGCCTTCAAACATTTTGACACTGTTATATGATCAACTCTTAATGATTCTTTAAATTCAGCTTGCATCTGACATAAGTTTTCATGCAGTAATGCCTCCAATTCTAATCTTCAAACTTTTTCAATGCACTAGAGCATTCTTTATCTTCAACATCAAAATCATTATTTTTTAAGTATCCAGATCAATCCCTGTATGTTGTTTCCAACAGAGCATGGTCACCATGAGTCTCAACAAGAATTCTGTGTGCTTTAGCTGTAGATTTCTTTTGAATAAAGTGGGGCAGTAAAATTTCCTTGCAAATACACTTTCTTTAGCATGTTTAATGCTATGAAAAACCAAGTTTTTTACACTTTGGTGAAATGACATACACAGAATTTCAAGCTTGCTTATAGTACTTCCTTACTGATGTATTACCATCTGAAACTACACTCATGCCATCTGTTGGAAAACAGCAAAAGCTTACTCAAGGTCCTAATAGTTTAAATTAAATAAACTTTACTATCTTAATATAAAACACAATGAGATTTTAATATTTATCTCTAGGTTCCTGGTCTCCGAACCGTGTCTCTTTCTGTTGTCTTTTTTACCTCATTGATGTTCAAAATCTTCAACTTATATCGAGTCTTGCATCCAGCTGGGGTGGAGTATGATGTGCTCTAAGAATGTCAGCATTCTCCAAACAACTAATCAGGTTTTTCCCTGCATATGTCCAAATATGGAGGAGCCCCCTCCTCTTTTTTCGGAATTCTACCTGGGCCTTCTCCTCTTTGGTCATCTGATCAAACCCATCTCACAGGGAGTAGGCATAGTCTAGCCCAAACAGCCAAATTTTGATTATTGCTCAAAAATTCTTTCTTATCATGCTTTTGTGTGTGGTCATTTTTGTACTTGGGATTTATCATTTCAGCCCTCTGGCAGTGACAAATGACAGAAAATCTCTTGATTTGAGATGTTTGATTGTGTTTCAGCAGAGGAAAAATTTTATTACCATTCTTTCCTATTTTCTTTTGGAAGCCATCTCCTCTTAAAAGTTAGTTCTTATCAATCCACTTGAATTCATGGCAAGAGATCACAAATTCTTCTGTCACTCAATGGTCCTAAAAATATTATCTATTTCTTTCTGGGAGGTCCTTAGAATATGATATCACTTGGTCTCAGTTTTAACCAAGACCAGATTGTCTCTTTGTTTTTCCCTCTCTGACAGATCATGAAAAAATTTAACTACCATTCTTTTCCTATTTCTCTTCATCTGTCATCAGTATATCTTCAGTCTATCAGAAATTAGTTTTTTTCTGTCTTCTATTTTTTTTCAATTTACTAGCATTTTTCCAATGGTGTCACAGTATTATTTTAATCTATGTTTGTTATAGATGGACATAACATTTTGATCACATATCATCTGGCCATCTTCAGATGTCCAGTATTTTTATCTGATAAAGGATATTTTATATGAGATAATTGTGTTATCTTTAACACTGTAACAACTTTTTTCTTCATTCTTATTGAATTATTTTTTTTAATTGTATCACCCCAAGCAAGCAATAAAATCACTAGGATATAAACAGAGAGTGAAAAAAACAGAACAATGAAAGAACAATATTCAGGGAAATAAAAGGTAACAATTGACGTTGCATTGAAATTTTTGAAGATCATAATTAACAGGAAAGTAGGAAGCCAGAAGAGAGTCCCACAAGCAAGAGGTGTAAAAGAAAAAACTGTTAGCACAGAACTTACAGTTACAAATAGAAAATTCAACAGTGAAATTATGAAAACTATCTGCCAAGTGAGTACTGTGATTAAATTCATGAAGTCAATGTATCAAGAAGAAATGCCCATCAGAACAATTATAAAAATATTTCTAGAAGAGACAAAGGGAATCTACATTATAGTGGTGGGAAAATGACTAAAGCCAAGATGCCAGGTCAGGACCAATAATATGCTGATTCTTCTTTGGATTTTATCAAGAATCTCTAGACACATACTTAATTGTTTTATAATAATCAACATAGACAAATGCATACATATTAGCATTTTATATATGTAACACTTTTCTATATTATAAATTCTTATTTTTCTGGTCATGTACAACTTATATTTTAGTTTAATATTTTGTAAGTATTGAGCACTGGTAGTATAGCCCAGCATTGCTCGGGTTTAATGAAAACTTTAAAACTAATCCATGATCCTGGAGCTCAGGCTCAGACTCAGCCTAAAGAATATTTGTATGAAGTTTAGTGAGAATTGGATAAAAATTGTGGATTTATATAAAGGACATACAGACAGATAAGCAGACACACACACAAACATCTTGCCTTATATATATATATATATATATATATATATATATATATATATATATATTATCGATTTTCTGCACTATTGTAAGAACTGCAACCTTGAAACTTCTGAATATCGTTTCTTATGTCTTTGTCTATGAGTGTATCAAATTTGATTAAAATCGGACCACTCCTTCTATAACCTGATTTTTTCAATTATCAATTTTCGATATTTATCGGGGGTACCTCAACACAAAACCTAGCTAAGAACACTCACAGATGCTTATAGTACAACTGTGTAAATTTTCAAGAAAATTGGTTCAGCTGTTTTGGAGTCTATAGGTAACGGACACACACACACAGACAAAGTTCCATTTATAAATAAGTTTAGATAAATGAGGATATAATATTTAAAAAGTACTGGACATAAAAATTTCTTGTTTTAATGAATATTGATTGTATTTTATGTCTCATCAACCCTTTGTGGGTTATTTAAAGCCTAAATTTAATAAATACAATGAAATTAATATCATTTCATTTTTTGTTTTACAATACAAGTAATTTATGACTTACATGAGAAACCAAGTTTCTGAATGGAAGCTATTTTAATGAATGATATTGTTTATAAAAAAATTAAAATCATTGGTGTCACAAACTTTCTTGAGATATCAACTCCATGATCCTATCTCAAATATCTATAATATGTTTAAATACATCCTTCATTGTTGTCAAAAATTTTACTGGTAGTATATTTTAAATAATCTAAATCTTTTGCCAAAAAAGTTGAGCATCGTCTGTCTTATGCATTTTAATTGGAATAAGAATAAACTCCTTTGGAAAGAATTGAGTCTGCACATACACATCAGTATCTTATTTCTGAACATAAAACTCATTACATTAATATGAACGCAGTTATTCTACCAAAACTTTTTAATGACTGTAAAAATAGGAACAAAATAGCAACAAACTAGAAATATGTAATTAATCTATTTCCCTGTGTTATGGTATTATAAAAGTTAGTTGAGTATAGTGCAAGGACAAACTGGGAAAAATTTTGTGCCTTGAAGAACAGTCTGCTTTGTGTATCTACAGGTTTCACATTGACAAATTCAACTCACCATGGATCATAATTTTTTTTTTAATTTCTAAACAAGTTTTAAAAATTTGCTTCGTATGAAGCATTGTACTGGATTTATACAAATGAGATCATTTGTAGACTAATTCTGCAATAGTCTCTTGCTGTTTCACAGATCCCCAATTTTCTTGCAACAAAGTTTGAGTATTGTTTACCTTGTGTCATTCATTCTTTATTTATATTGGGTGCATCCTCTTTTTTCTGTGAAATTTTGAATGGGACTTTTTTTTAACAACTATATTTCATTAAATAAGTCTGGAAGTTTTTATTGCAATCAAATAAGCTTTATAATTTTGGTAGATTTTTAAAACTGAATTGTTTTTGCCTAAAATTTTCTGATTTTATTTTTAATTGTTTCACCTAAAGCAAGATTATTATGTGACTAAAATGCAGGAGGTTAAAGGGAGTGAAAGAGAATGAGAAGATTTTAGTGGGGGATGACTGTAGAAAGGACCAAAAAGGAACAGGGTTCAAGAAGACAGAAAATGGTGATTGATATTGCACTTAAATTTTTGAAGATTTTACTTATCAGTGAAGCAAAAAATCAGAAGGGAGATCAACAGGCGAGAAGTTTGAGAAAAAAACTGTTGGGATAGAAGTGGCCATTACATCTAGCTAGTTCAAGAATAAAATGGTGAGATCTGGTTGCCAATCTCATAACACATTTAAATTCATGTACTCAGGGCACCTGGGGAAAAAAGCTCATCAAAACAGTTACCATAAAAATATCTGTAGAAAATACAGAGGGAAGCCATTTGGATACATTGGTGAGAAAGTGACTGAAGTCAAGATGCCTGGTCATAATCAGTTACATTACAGACCATTCTTTGTATTTTGTCAAGAATCTTAAGATGTACAGCAGGCGCACCTGACCAGATATGGTAACAGTATTCAATGCATAGACAAATGTGTAAGATAGATTCTGACAAGAAAAGTTTTCTGGCCTGACATCATGAACCAACTTTCTTTGCAGTAAATGTAGCAATTGATTTTGATATAGTCAATTCATTTTAAATATGAGACTAAGAAGGCATAGAGGATTGCTCTCTTGGAGTTTAGTATTAGACATGCTGATGGCAGGCAGAAAAGGTTTCTGTGGGGATTAAATGAAAACAGTAATGCAAATTCTGTTTATAGGGAAGTAACTTTTCATATTATCACCAGTTCTATAGAATGTAATAACTTTTAAACAAGGATTTTCTCCAATCTTACTCTTTACTTGGCACAAAGGTTTTGATGAAAAAAATTAACAAGTTTGTACATTCTTTCCTGAAGTTAATTTTCTATACTAATAGGTTTCTAACCATATGACATTGAAACATTGGTTCTTATACAACCAAAGTCAAGCAATGTTGAGTCTGATTACCTGGGTGGGTGACAGCTTGAGAATACCAAGTACAAGAAGTTAATATAGGTGGGTGGTGCAATAGATAATGGCTCATAATTGGAAATTGAAGATTCAAGTTCCAATTCTACTTAAGTTCATTATATTCACTTATGCACAAATAACTTTGGGAAAGGCATGAATCTACTTCTTTTCTTCACAACTATAGGTTAATTAATAGAGCATGTATCAGTAAATAATTATTATCTTCAAAATATTTTTACAGTCTATAAATGTTTTCTGCTTTTAAATAACTTGGTTGATAAGATAAAAAAAACAATCTATACCAATAACAACTATTAATACACTATTTACATTATATTAGTTATTTTGAGCAATCTAGAAAATTTTATAGTATGTAGGTTATATACAATTACTACATAGGAACTTAATCATATATGGATTTCAGTATTTATGGGGATTCTAAACCATCACATTTAATACTCAGAGATTGATTTTAACTGATCTAGAGATTAACCTGTCAACCTTAAGACATGCTTCAGTTTCTTATAGTGATTAGCATAATCCACACAAAATTAGTTTAGCTTTTACAGCTAGGACCCCCCATACCACATACACAGGGTTCAATTATCCTCATTACATTAATTGCTAAGAAGGAAATTGCACTCAGTTTCTTCAGACAGCCACTGCTTTATGAAAAAGACTCTCAAAGAAATGCTTCCTTGATCTTAAACCTGTTCAAATCTGGAGTTATCTGTCCTATATATCCTCACAATCTGTACTTCCTCTTATGTTCAGAGAGTAATCTCATTCAGTAACCATCTATTTTAAGTGAGTCTTGATCCTTGTATTGGGTGAACAGTTTTAAAAAAATGTTTAACATTTAGTATCCAAATTTATTAGTCATCCCTTTTGATATAAACATTTTAAATATGGAGGGTTATTTTTAATTGCTAATTGTTTCTAATTTCTTGTGAAATAATCTGAATATGTATCATTGACATCATAATTGTCATTTTGTTTAAACGGTTTGAAATTCCAGAGCAGTAAGATCTCACAGATGTGAAATTACAACTGCTCTAAAATAATATAAAAACCTCAACTTATAACTAAAAATTAAGTCCTAACATTGGAAAAATATTTAGAAAACATTAAATGAGGGTCAGCTTTAAAAAAATTTTCAAGCAAAATTATTTTTGAAAAAAATAATACCTTTGTCCTATGATAGTTTTAAAATCTACAGTTAGGATCACAGAATCATTGGAATTTCTATGATTCTTTTATTAACTTCATCTTTCCTCCTGTATGGCAGAAAATGCTAAACAATCTTCTCAGAGATGAAGAAGAAACTTGAAGCAACAGAAATGTGGTTTTACAAAAGATAGGTACCATGGGCTGAACATGTGAGCAATGATGAAGTTTTGGAGAAAATGGAAACAAAAAGTAAATTTATGCTTAACATCAGGAAGAGGCAGTTGAAATTTTTGGGACATGTAATGAAGAAGGAGGGCTTGGATAATCACAGGGTGGATAGAAGGAAAGAGGGAGAAGGGAAAACAGCACATGTCCTGATGAGCCTGAGCAGATGGATAGCAGAATAGGATTTGGGAGAAATAGCAGAAAGACCAAAATTATTAAGTGCTACAAGGAACAGGAAGATGTAGAGGACCATAGTTGTCTACATCCTGAAGGGACACAATACATAAAATATGTGCTTTACCAGGGCTGCATACAGTTTTGATTTCATATTTGTCCTCCTTCTAGACTGGTTACCACTCAAGACTGAAGAGCCCAGTCTGCACTACTATCTAACCTATAGCTGGAGGGGTTGAGGGAATCAAGTGTATTTGCATGAAAGGGAATATAACAAAGCCCATTTGGAATGTGAACTTTGCTCTCCAAATTCTCGTTCCGAGCTGCTATTCATTACACCACCAGCACATTTTACATATAGTGTATGAAATATAAATGAATATGTATTCAAACATACGCACCGTAGTATTGGCGCTAGAGGGTGTCGTCAGTGATGTCTTTGCGTGGATCACTAGGGGTTTGGGGTCTTTCAACATCATACCCCCTCACCGCGCCAACTCGACCAGAGATGATCAGTATCTGGTCCACTCTCAATAAGCGCTTTCAGACACTGGAAAAACTTATGACGTTTGGGCCCGGTACGAAGTCTTGACGACAGCAGAGCCACTTTACATTAACAGGCGAGCTGTTTTTACAGTTACATTAAGAGGCCACTTTATATTAAGAGGCGAAATTAGAGATGCAGAATTTCGGGGGATTTTAGCTCACAATTTGTTTTGAACTCTAGCTACTCACTCTTTTGATCCATAACCAATTGGCTGTACATTCTGCTGTTTCAGTTATGGACTTGAGTGCTTAATGAAGTAAGTAAAAGCAATAGTAATGACCTTTAAGCAAATCTAATAACATAGATGTTTGTGTTATGTTCTCTAACAAAATGTAAGATCATACCCTGCTTTGATAAACGAAAGTGATCTTTGGGAGTTCCAGTCTTGAAATGACAAAATACGTCGCCACGCAAGGGGATCCATGCATTCTTCCGTCTACTTGATCACTGATGCATGACTGCCGAATCAATTTAGCGGCCAATCGCAAAATCTCCCGCGGGACAGAAGGGACTGCTCGTTGAGCCACTCCAAAGACATAAAAAGGGGAAGAAATGACAATCAGACGGTCTTCCTCCTTCACCCGCTAAGGGAGATTCATGCTGCTACTATCAACAAACTTTCGACGCCCTACTACAATGCCTCAAATCTAAGTTAAGTGTATCGTTCTGTTGCTATATAATCACTTGTATGAACCTTTGAACTGCTTTCGTCTTCCACTTTATTACTGCCTTCGTTGTTCAAAACACCAAAGAGAAATAAATATTTTATGTGTATATTTCTTGCAAAGAATTGTTATTATTCTTCATAGTCGAGTTGTCTGAATCTGTTTTGCAACCAGACGTATTTTACTGTTTAGATATATAACATTTGTATATGTCTATTCATAATTTTTGTAAGAACAAAATGTTCATATGTATGTGGTGTATATATATATATATATATTAATTATAGATATACATTTATCCCTCACTGTTTGGTGCAACTATGATTTTTATGCTGTGTTATGTCACTTTAACTGAGCAGGTTCATGCTGACTTCAAAGTTCTGTGAGGAGACACTGTTATGATGTTTTCACCCATTGGGCTGGGTTTTTTTTTTATATATGAGATTCTTGAGAGAGCAATCATCATGAAACTGAGTCAATTTTTGATAAGTTTCATGAAATTTTAATATTTTTGATACAATAATATGTATATTGGAATTTTGTTATTACACTGGTTTATAAAACATATCAATACACAAAAATATTCATGTTTCATAACAATACTGTGCTTATTCAGGTGATATGGTAAAATAGATGGTGAAAATGATTTATTTTGAAAATTAAGGCAGACACGTTATTTCATGGTAAATTGGAAGTGTAGGCCTATTTCTGGCAAATCATCATTAGCTTCCGTCTTTATTGTACAAAGGATTTTTTATTTCGTATAAAATCCTTTGTACAATAAAGACAGAAGCTGATGATAGTTTGCCTGAAATAGGCCTACACTTCCAATTTACCATGAAATAACGTGTCTGCCTTAATTTTTCTTATATATATATATATATATATATCTCCAAATGAGTAAGGAACAAAGAAAAATATTTGCAACATTCAAAACATTAATTTAAAACAGTGCTCAATATAAAAATAGAGCAATGAATATTTGTTATAAATTATACTTTAGAACATATGCAATCTACTACAAAATTGTACATTTTGTTTCGATAACTACCTGATGAGACATTATTCTTTCAATGTCGAAACAAAATGTACAATTTTGTAGTAGATTGTAGTTTGTACATGTTCTAAAGTATAATATATATATATATATATATATATATGTGTGTGTTAAGAGGAAAACTCAACGCATGATTAAATGTTTATAAATCCAGAATTTATTTCAGCAATTTTTACAATTGCCTCATTCAGACTGTTGATAAATAAAAATTTTTATTCATCAACAAAATTGCTGGAATAAATTATGGATTTATAAACATTTTATTATATGTTGAGTTTTTCTCTCAATATATTTTCTCTGGATAATATCAATTGAGCTCTCTATTTTATCTAATTAATATTTTATATTAGGTAAAATCTTTTTGATTATCCTCTCGGTCTTCAATGGGTTGCCATTCTCTCTCTCTCTCTCTCTGTATATATATATATATATATATATATATATATATATATATAAGTAATGTGTGAATGGAAAGGACTAAAATCAGCCATACCAAGAAAAAAAAAATAGATATCTAGCTAAACAAAATCCAACAATGCTATACAATCAAGAAATCGAAAATGGGAAACTAAAGTAAGACAACCAGAATAACAACAAAAATGGGTTATGATTTTAGATCAATGTCTCTGGGTACATTCTTTCTTATTGTTATACAGTGTGTAACAGAAATACCTCCCACATAATTGTAAGACATTATTGGTAATGGTGTCTTCAGCTATCTAACATCATACCATTATGCAGGGAAGATTTCTGCAACACCCTGTTAAGTGCCATATGTGATACACGCTTAGGCAATCATGTTTTGATATAGACATGATTGACTGGGCAGTAGATTTTCCCGCAGTAGAATACCATTACTTTCTGTGGCAGGTTGGTTACCAACCAAGGCTATAGAACCCAATCTATCCTGCTAACCCATTACTGGAGAGAGAAGAGATTGATTAATACCTTTCCCAAGGGTATTTGCACATAAGTGAATTCAACTCCAATTCCTCATTCCGAGTTGATATCCACTACACCATAACATGCAGGAAATCGTTGCATTCACTTACAAGCAAATACTCTTAAGTTATTAATCTGTCTCTTCCCTTCAGGTATGGGTTAAATAGCAGGATGGATCGGGTTCTATAGCCTTGGTTGGCAACCAGTTTACTGCAGAAAGTAATGGCAACCTACTGCAGGAAAATCTTCTGCTCAGTCAGTCTTTCGAGACATGATCGCCCAAACGTGTATCATGTCTGGCACTTAACTGACTGAATTCTTATTTGTACATTGTCTATATCTATGAATGCTTTATTTCTAATAACACTCTTCCTCTATAAATATAATGAACACTCTTCCTCTATAAATATACTAAAATTTAAACTATATAGAATTATAAGAAAGAAGCAGTTGAAATTTCTAATGCATGTAATAAGGAATGAGGGCTTGGAAAATCTGATACTCATAGGACAGATTGAGGGACAGAAGAAAGCAGCACATAACATACTTGATGGGCTTGAGTAAATGGATGGTTGAATAGGGTATAGGAGAAATAACAAAAATCAAAACTTATTAAGAGCTACATTGGACAGGAAAATGTCACATAAAAGAAGAATCCCAGACACTATACAAGAATTAACTAACATATTTTTTTTTCATTTTTATGTCTGAAAAAAAGAAAACAAATGAAATTTGTCTTCCTTTTTCTTCTTCTTCCATGGACTTAATTGCACCATTATAGAATATTTCAACAACAATATCATCCTCATCAGTCAGTTAAGTGCCATACGTGATACACGTTTGGGCGATCATGTCTCGAAAGAGGCATGACTGACTTGGCAGAAGATTATCCCGCAGTAGGTTGCCATTGCTTTCTGCAGTAGACTGGTTGCTGTCCAAGGCTATAGAACCCAATCTGTCCTGTTATTTAACCCATAACTGGAAGGAATAGACGGATTAATACTTTTCCCAAGGGTATTTGCACATAAGTGAATGCACTGAATTCAGCTGGAATTTGAACTTGGCTTCCCGATTTCTCGTTCCGAGTTGATATCCAGTGCACCACAACGCACATCCTCATAAGTAATCATAACTAAAATTCATCTCATAAAAACTAAAAACTAACGTTGTTGACAGAATTGTAAAAGGTATTGAATATTGCTGCCATATCTGGTCAAAATACAAAGGAGGATCTGTAACGTGGTTGATTCTGACTTGGCAGACCAGCTGCAGCCGCTCTCTCACCGGCGTGATGTGGCTTCCCTGTGCCTCTTCTACAAGTACTTTCATGGCTTCTGCTCCGATGAGCTTAGATCACTGGTACCGCCTAAGCACGAATTTACACGAGATACTAGATTAGCAACTAGGTCCCACCCTTTTACAGTTAAACAGTTTTACAGTGTAACTGTAAATTCTACTCCAACAGCTTCTTTTCTTGCACTTCCCGCCTGTGAAACTCCCTTCCACAAGTCTGCTTTCCCGAGAGTTACAATCTCCAGGTGTTTAAATGTAGGGTCAATAGACACCTCCTATCACACTAACTCCCAACTATTCTCAGAACACTCTCATCTACCCAACCCTCATTCTCGGTATCCTTACCCGCCTATCACCCACCCTCTGACATTTCCTATATTTAATCATCCTTTCTCCACTCTACGTAGCCCCCTGTGCAGTAGTGGCAGTGACATGCCTTGCTCGGGGTGAAACGCTTATAAAAAAAAAAAAAAAAAAAAAAATGATTAATATAGATTAATTTTCTGAACATGATTTTAATTTGAAATCATGAATTCTAGGAAGACTCATCATTTAACATGATTTGTCTTATGTAATTTTGTTCTATCATCTAGTGTTGATTCAGAATTTTGATCCTTATTAAAAATTTAATAATTTTTATTTCATAACTGCTGAGAAGTCAATATCACTATCTGTTTTACTATGATTAATGTGAACAGAGTACTGGATTGCTATGTGATGTCAGTTTTTTAATATGGCAGTGAATACTGGACAATATCTTCAAAGATGAAGGAAAAACCTGAAGCAATTGAAATGTGGTTCTATGGAAGGATGCTGCAAATATCATGAATTGAGCATGTGAGCAATGATGAGGTTTTAGAAAGGATGTAAACAAAAAGGAAATTCATACTGAGCATCAGGAAGAGACAGCTGAAGTTCCTGGGACATGCAATAAGGAAGAAGAGCTTGGAGAACCTGATACTAACAGGCCAGATAGAGAAAAAAAAGAGACAGGGGAAAACAGCAGTTAACATATTTGAAGGACCTGATCAGGTGGATGACCGACATGGTGTAACAGGAGAAAGCATGCTTAGAACCACCAGGGATACGGAGATATGGAAAGCAATGATTGCCTACATCCTGAAAGGACGGCATATAGAAGAAGAACGTGAAGTCCCATAAAGCTGTATTTTGTTATCTAATGTGTAAGAATGTTTGTGTCTGAAAAAATATTTTATTCATATGCATTTATACATATAATTCATCAGTAATTTAGCTGCTCTCTCACTGACATACATATGGCTGTCTATTTGTATGTGTATCTAAATATATATGTTAACCATCATTACATATCTCAACTTAAATGCACTGTATACACATGCAAAAGCAAATAAACAAACATGCATATATATTGGCGATTAATGGATGCACACACACACACACACACATTAGTGTTGAGTTAGGGTAATGTTTAGCACTAAGTTTGTTGTTTTTTAGTAGTTTTAATGATGAAAGCAAGCAGGTTTTTTATTGTAAAATGTTCAATATTTGAAGTGGAGATAGAAACCTTCTCACTGAAAGTGACAAAATCATTGCACTAAAACTATAATATATAATAGAAAACCATTTCAATGAAATGTTTTCCATTTGTCATATTTCTTCAAAACTTTGCAGGATTCTATATCCTATTCCACACACACACACATATATGCTTACGGTCATATCACGTTGAATGCACCTGTTCTCGCTCAATCACCAAAGTTAAGCAATGTTGAGCCTGGTCAGTACTTAAATGGGTGACTGCTTGGGAATACCAGGTGCTGTTAACGTTATTGACAGATGTGTATTGTGGTGCAGTGGTTGTCGGCTCGGAGAGGGAAATCGGTGAGCCAAGTTCCAATTCCAGTCGAACACTTTGCATTCACTTATGCACTGGTACCCTTGGAAAAGGTATTAATCCATCCCTTCCCTCCAGTTATGGGTTAAATAACTGAGGTCTGTTGTTCATGTGATCTGTGGCAGACCTCTGCACCAAATGTTTGTTTTCAGCAGTTCCAAAAAGTGTGGATGGTGCTACACAAGTTTTCACCACTTTAAACAATTCTTTGTGTGGTAGTCTAACCAAGTTAGACGCTCATATGTCGAAATCGACAGGAGAGTCCATAATAATAATAATATATATATATATACACACACACACACACACACACACACACAGAGTGAGGACAAAGTTATGCATTATAGAAATAATTTATTAAAAGTATTTTGTGCCTATCTGGTTCATTAAAACACTGGAAATTTTCCTCTGTTATTTTACTGCATTCATATTTAATTCTTTCTTTATGCTCCTCAATATTTCTTAGGTATGTCTGATAAACAACTGATTTCAAATGGCCCCACAGAAAAAAAATCCAAGAATGTGAAGTTTGGTGATCTTGGTGATACTCAGCTGGCCCTATCAAAACAAATTAGAGATTTAAAACATGAATAAGTAATTAACCTCTATGGTGTGTGGATTTTGCTCACTGTGTGTGTGTATATATATATATATATATGTGTCTTGCAGCTGGTTTGTGTCTGTTCCTATTAGTATAGATACAAAAATGTACACAAATTTGTATATACAGGGTGTGATGGGTAAATCTTATATTTTTTATTTTGTGCATATGCATTGTTTATTTTTGATTTTGTTAACTATACAATATAGTAGGATCAATTGGGCATAGTCTGTAAGAAAAAGAGTACCATGATGCAATTCACTCTGACAGAAATTTTGAAATGGCATGCTGCACTGCTTGGCATTTGCACTTTCCACAGAGCCTTAGACTTAACAAGGAGGCTTACATCAAGTGCTTTCAGGTGGTAATGCTGCCCTGAGTCAAGAGGGTGGTTCCTTGAAGACCCTATTTCTGGTAACAGGACTCTGCACTATGTCACACAAGCAGGAAAAAACAGTCATGGCTGTCAGAAAATTTCTGCAACCACATCATCCCTTACATTTGGCAACCTAACTCCCCAGACTGCACCTCCGTTGATTATTATGTGTTGGGCACAGTTGAGTGAGAGACTAACAAAACTCCTTGTGATACCAAAGATGAACTGAAGGCAAGAATTATGGCAGCATTCACCAACTTAAACAAAGAGACCATTCAGAAGAGTTGCAGGAGATTCTTAAGTCGTCTGAAGACCATGGTTAAAGCCAATGACAATTTTATTGACTCAATTTGCTCTTTAGTGTTTCAAGATATTTTTGTGTAATTTTGGTAAATATATCTGTTAAAATAAGATGTCAGTGTTATTTTCATTTTTTGTGCAATTTAGATGACAATTCATTCATTGCACCATTTATATATATATACTAGCAGTATAGCCCGGCATTGCTCGGGTGTAATGAAAGCTTTAAAACTAATCCATGGTCCTGGAGTTCGGACTCTTTGGATGTTGACACGAAAGACTAAAAAGCAATAGTTGTTTCCAGTTAACGTGAAAACGTAGACTGAAAGAAAAATGAATGGATGTAAGTCAAATTTTGATTTCCTGGTATTGACATCAAATAAGTTTTTTTCATCGTAAACTGAATTTTGAAGGCTTAATAAGTTCTCTGAGTAAATGGTATCATGGCTGAGACTAAGAACTACAATTATACCTACTTAGAGCCAAACCCGAAGCAAAAACTAAAATAAAAGGGCTGAAAAAAATAGAGACATACAGGCAGATAAACAGACACACACACAAACATCTTGCCTTTTATATATATATATATATATATAATCGATTTTCTGCACTATTGTAAGAACTTGAAACTTCTGAATATCATTTCTTATGTCTTTGTCTTTGAGTGTTTCAAATTTGATTAAAATCGGACCACTCCTTCTATAACCCAATTTTTTCGATTATCGATTTTCAGTATTTATTGGGGGTACCTTGACACAAAACCTAGCTAAGAACACTTGCAGATGCTTATAGTACAACTGTGTAAATTTTCAAGAAAATCGGTTCAGCTGTTTCAGAGTCTATAGGTAACGGGGACACACACACACACAAAGTTCCATTTATAAATAAGTTTAGATATAGGCATCACTTTATCCATTGTGCCTTGTATGTATGAATATTTGCTGGTTTTAGTTAAGCATAAGGTCTCAATTTTGTGACTTTCAATTGTGATCAATCTCTATATCAGTATGGTGTCAGATAAACATTTTTCCTATGCTTTGTAAATGATACCTCAATATGCATATCACATGTTTGTACATACATAAACATGCTTTGTATTATACTTTATATTATTTATACATACATATATCTAAAGTCTTAATGGATTTGTATTTTTAAATCCAACTTTTTTTTCCTCCAAACATTGTTTTAGTGAATACCCATATTTAAGTAGACAATGTGTTTTTTTACAAAAGTATTTGGTGTCTGATTGCCTGCAGATACAAGGAAGCATAATAAAAGAATATGTGACTGCCAGCAAGATTTGAACCTATGTCCCACTGCAAGAGGAACTATTGTCTGAGACAGCCTGCTTTGATTGTTTGGCTATGAAGAGCTTCACAATCAAGCAAAATTCTATTTTTCTTGAAAGATTATATATATATATATATATATATATATATATATATTATATCTTTCAAGAAAAATATATATATATATATATAATGTGGAGATATTTGTCATTTAACTGAAGAGAGTTATGCCAACTTCGAAGTTTTGTGATGGCATTATTGTGATGTCTTCAGGGCTTTTGTTAATTCTATTAACACTCTATCTCGCTAGCAAGCACTTTATGACAAAAAACCTGTTTGCCAAACAACCTTTCTATCAGCAAACCACTGAAAAATCAGCTATCTTGACACTAAGCATCATCAGAATCTTGTGTGTGTGTGTGTGTGTGTGTGTGTATATATATATATATATATATAACTTTATTGGCCTAAAAGAATGTTTACATTGATGTGATTACACATGCGCATTATGGAAAGAGAATGCTAAAATTTTAAATTAAATTTTTTTTTATGTGTATTTTTGGGCATATAGTCTAACTGATTTAATTTAGTTTCCTTTTGTTTTTGGTACTGTTGTTAAAATTATTGATATATAAAAATGTTTCCCCCCCACATATATATATATATATATATATATAAACCTATATATGTTATGTATAGAACTACAATCACCATATATGCAAAAGTATAAATTCATTTGCGTGCATGTAATATATAGATCCATACACACATTCACATACTCTACTTGTCCTTCTGCATGTGTGTGATGCATATATACCATACAAGCTGGCTGCTACCTCAACTTCTATGTTAAAGGCAGGCTATCATCTTTGCATGTATTTATTTATTGTAGCAGTGGCTGCTACTGTTGGTACTGACGCTGCCAACTCCGCTGCCACCACTATCTCTATTGCTACTGGCTGCTTCCAATGTCATTACTGCTTCTCAGTGTATGCGAATACATTGCGAAGTCATATAGATGAGTTTAGCTGGCTACCTCGTATTAAGGTTTGTGTCTATGTGATCTTTTATGTTGTGTGCCCACTGGTATTGTGGGCCTTTCCATCGTCTGACTTTAGTGTACGCAGTGTGTGTGTGTATCACTGCTGTACACTGCGGCCCAAACACTAGACAAATCAATCTGAGACTATCTCAGGATACCGTTTGGGGCTTATAGGTCAACAATTTTGGACAGACACATAATAATATTCTACTGGAGACAGTGGAATTAGAAAAATGCTCATCAGGTAAGTGTTGATCATATGGAGATGATTTCCATGTTTGTGTATGTATGTATGTGTGTGTGTGTGTATATATATATATATATATATAGTGTGTGTGTGTCTGTCTGTCTATATGTGCATGCTTAAAGTATACTTATCCTAAGTTACCTTAAGAATTTTTTCTTTTGTTGAACAACCCTGAAAAAGCAAGAAAACATTATTATATAGGATTTATAAACTAAATGAAAATTAATGGTTAACTTACACATGTATGAGAGAGAGGAAGGTTGGTTGTTAACTTTCAGGTATTTATATGTCAATGATGTGAATTTTCTTTTACATCTTATTGACCTTAATTAATTGTGCTATACATATACACTCTCACTTAAACATAATTTTCTATTTTTAAATTATATTTTTACACATATAAATTAAATGTATTTATATTTTTGCAAATAAGAGACCTGATATTTTAATATTTATATCTTTTATTTAACTGCTTTCATAACTTTTTATACACGCATACTTGTTTACTTTATTTATGTCTATATAGCAATTGTGTCTTTTGTGTGTGAATAATTGACTGCATTGTGTATTTAGTTAGTCATTTAAACTGATATACGCTTAATTTATACATAAGCCATTCATAACAAAAACATGGATCTGTTTATGTATATAAATAAGCATATAGCAGGAATAACCTACACTTATTAATTGTCTAATATATATATATATATATATATATATATATATATAAGGGTGAATCAGTCAGTTGGCAACATGACACGTAGTTATTAGCAGGATTTTCAAATTAAATTTTTATTGTTTAATGATCAGTCTGTATAATTAATATTCACATATTCACTACTGAATTTAAGTGTATTGACAAGAAAGAAAATTATTTAAAAAAATGCTTTTTGTATAAAGTCAATGCTTTCATTATCATTAGGCTATAGACTTATTGACTAACATACATTTGTGGATGTAGCTGAAAAGTTCTCAGCCTAATCAAGAAGCTGTTAAAAGATTCTGATGATTTATCATTTGGTCAGATTCTAGGAATTGCCAGACTGAGAACTTTTCAGCACTTTATTGTCTATTTATGTCACCCACCCCCACCCACTTACACATACAAAAAAAGATTTTTAAATATAATTCTTTCCTAACTTTTGGATTTTGTATGTGTGTAATTATTCTTAAAAATACAAACAAGTCTGTCTTTATGAAAGAGCATTATCTATATATAAAATAAATATTATTTTTACATTTCACATAGAGAAGAAAAAATAGTTTTCATAATATTCATATTGTCATGTCAAATAAAGTATATTTGTATCCCCACTAAAATTTTACTCTTTTCTTTGTTCAACTTTTCTTGTATTATTGTTGATAAGGGTGGGTAGAATGGTGAATTCTGAATTTTTACCCACAACAACTGAGACAGAAAGAAATAGATATCTAGACCTAGAAACGTAGAAAAGACTTTCTGTATTTCTCTCTCTTTCCTTGCTGACTTAATTTAGATATCTGTTCATCAATATGTGGGTATGGCTTTGGGTATTTCCATTCTTTCTAAAACAGATTAGGTGCAAATGAGCAATAGGCAATAGAAATTGATTTTTTTCTTGTTTCATATATATATATATATATAACAATGTACAAAATAATAGTGTGTATATATATATCTTTTCACCTTTGACTCATATCCAAACAAATTGATTCAATCTTATTACGAGCTCTCAAAAAATAAATAAAATAATAATAAACTGGACATTGTCCGAGCTAAATAAATTTTCAAAATTGTTGTTTTGAGAATTACGAGTCAGATAGTTTGTTCAGATTAGTGAAGACTACTTCATGGCTGAAACAGTTGCATATTTCACATTGCTACAAAAAAACCAGTGTTCAAGACTAAGTCAAAGTATGATTTTTGTATACTGATTTTCAAAGCAAGATATCCACTTCTCTTAGAAGATTGACAAAACAATCTTTCAGCTTCTATTTTCTCATGTTTGTTTTTGCATCATACTATGCTCAATTTAGTAAATTTTAATGAAATAAATAATTTCTTACCTTATTTTAACATATTTTAAAGACAGGTTAATAAACATTTAAAGTATGAGATTCTCATGTAAATATTGACATAGAAAATACAAACTAAATTGTGACAAATTGATGAACAAAAAGGTGAACAAAACCAAGCATTATCACAACATTACATTGCACCTTATACTTTACAGTGATGTGTCATTTATTTCTCAAAACATGTAAATTCAGCTAGCAGCAACAAGAACAGTGTATGTGAGAGACCCAGTAGGGCATTTTTGTTGCACAGTTGTCTTTATGCAGTTTATCTGTTGACAGAAACCTGCTTAAAGTTTTAATTTAAAATCAATAGTTATGATATAATAATGATAATAATAGCTTTTTGTTTGAAAAAAAAAACAAATTTTCAATGAGATATTTGGAAAATGTATTTATAGTTAAACCCAAAATCTACTTAAATTCTTTCTGGCTTTGTTTCTCCTATCATTTGTTATGTAAATAATCTTTAATTTTACTTTTTTTCAAATGCTATTACTCCCTTTTTTTTATTTTGACCTTTACATATGAAAAGACATTTGTCTACAGATATTTAGAATGAAAAAGTAGCTAAGCTATTTTCTGTGTGTCTGAAAATTAATAGAATTTTATAAATAAAAAAATAAAAATATAATTACGAAGATCTTGATGCTTGATTTATACTATCATCAGCATCAAAAATATTGCTGTTAGCATAAATATCTCAAAAATAATTTTTCTGAAAATTATTTCCTATATAAATATTTCTTTTGAAAAAAAGCGAGATTGTAATTCATGACATTTTAAACAACTGTAAACAAATGAATGATTAAATCTGTTATGACACATTATAGATTTGTGATGTAGATTTTTAATAAATTTGTGTTCTAATTACATTACATTTACTGTTACAAATCCATTGATTTATTTCTGAAATTTTTTTATTGATGATTCTTTAGGAATTCTTTTATTTTTAATAAATTAATTTTTTTTTATTTCAAATTGTTTAAAGCAATGTTACATAGTTGTTTCTTATAGACTGTAGACATTTATTTGAATATATTAAGCTGAACCTTGAAAAACTATAAATAATATTGGGTAACATTAGGTAAAATAGAATTAAGAATTTTGTTTTAGTTACTAAATAATTGATATTTTATTCTAAATATAAGATAGCAGAAGAGAAAAAAGGCTTTTTTTTTTTGTAAACCTTTTAAAGGTTTTTATTTATTCTTTATTCTGTGAAGGGATATCTAAAAATTATCCATCATTAATTTCTGATAATTATAAGCATTTGAAATTTAAAATTTTATGCTTTTCATTTTGGAAATCCAAAAATCTATAATCTTTTTTTTAGTTGAAGTAAAAATGTTTTTATATGAACAACACCACTGCTGGTGTGTTATTAAAATATATTTAATTCCAATTATGGTTGTCTGAAAAAACACTTGTGGTTTTTTAAAAAATTGCCATTGAATAAATATACATAATTGATAAATAATTTGTGAAAACAATTCAACACAAATTCTCAAAAGTTTTCCCTCTTATTTTTCTAATAAACATTATTTTATTCATTACTCTTAATTTCTTATACAATATAATGTACTCATGTAGCTGAACTGCTTAACATTACCCAGGCTTTTATTTAAACTATATATGTTGTGTTATCTTCATCATATAAACTGAAACACAAAATATCTAAATATAAGTTTCTTTTTAATCGAGATCCTGCAACATTACTCTTGAGTTGGCATTCTCATTTACTACTGTTATTCCATTTAAAAACAATCAGCATTTAAAGCAATTATTTTTTTAAGTATAGTACAAAATAATACAGTGATTTTCAACCTTTTTTTACCAAATGTATCCTTTCACTATATGTCAGATATCATTCCTCCTCATCCAAGATTGTCCAATTCAAAAAGTGTATTCCAAATAATATATATATATTAGTGAAAATCTTAATTCTCTTCTATATCTGTACATATACATGGATTATTTTTTATAGTTTTACAAATCTAATAGCAATCGGAAATGTTGATGCATTTTTTAACTTAAATACATGTACAGTAATTGGTTTTAATTCATAACTAATTATTAAATAAACTGAAGCATAATAAACAAAATGTTCAATAGAATGTGAGATTATTGTACTTCAATAAATAAAATTCTGTAAATAAAAAACAAGAGAGGGTAACATTTCCCCCACCTCATAAAAGACTGGAATTCTCTCTGGTTGAGAACACCTGGAATAATGCATCATTTAAAAAAAACAAAAAAAAACAAACTATTTTTCTTAGCCATTACTAGTATTGGGCAAAATCCTTTTTCTTAAGTAATCCTGAGATGGCATTCAATTGAACAGTAATATATGTAAAATACCCTTTTTCTATTTACCAGAGTTAGATTGATTTGATTCTGCCAGATCTAGACACTCTGTGAGAATCAAACTCATTAAATTCTCTTAAGAATAGCTTGCCAAGCAATCATGTGTTTTCTTTCTTTTTAATAAGGAAAAGAACAAATCTGGGTTTGTTTGGATCTCAACAGTTAAATTTAGATTGATGGAGAACAACTTTCAATTCAGATTTTGAAAATGAAAAAAATTTAAATATCTTGGTAAGCTTACATGATTTTTATTTTTTTTGTCAAGCAAAGAAAATAGCATAGACTCAGTATCAGTTTTCAAATTCTTTTTATTGAATAAAATTAAGATATTTTAGTTTACTTTACAAATGTAGGAATAGATAAGCAAAACAAATTGCTCTCTTCTGCAAATTCTTTTTAAAAGTAGTTTTATTTGATAGATTTTATTGTATAAAAGAAAATTTTTGGCAATCAATATGGGCATCTATATTTTAATCATTTCTAAAGTGTCAAAACCTGCACCTGCATTCTATATTGAAAATCTTATTTAAATTATTTTTATATATAAAGAATAACAGTAACCAATGAAAAATATTATCAACACAATGTTATGATTAATATTAAAATAAATTTGATGGCAATTTATCACCATTTCCATTAAGCCAAAATATATTTTTATTTGTTAAAAATGTTAATAATAATGTGATTGCATTTTCTTTTGCTAAATTTGGCACAAGAAAAAGTATGGAAAAACCACTTAAGTAAATTACTATTAATATTAAGAAAAATATTTAATTTTTTTTGGTCTTTTACATGTACTCATTTAATTTACTATTTTGGCTGTTTTTCATTTTAAAATGTACTAGCAGTATAGCTCAGCATTGCTCAGGTGTAATGAAAGCTTTAAAACTAATCTATGGTCCTGAAGCTCAGACTCAACTTAAAGAATATTTGTGTGAAGTTTGGTGAGAATCAGATAAAAATTGTGGATTTGTATAAAGGACATACAGACAGATAAACAGATACACACACAAACATCTTGCCTTTTATATATATATATATATATATATATATATTATTGATTTTCTGCACTATTGTAAGAACTGCAACCTTGAAACTTCTGAATATCGTTTCTTATGTCTTTGTCTATGAGTGTATCAAATTTTATTAAAATCGGACCACTCCTTCTATAACCCGATTTTTTCAATTTTCGATATTTATCGGGGGTACCTTGACACAAAACCAAGCTAAGAACACTCACAGACACTTATAGTACAACTGTGTAAATTTTCAAGAAAATCGGTTCAGCTGTTTCCGAGTCTATAGGTAACGGATACACACAAAGTTTCATTTATAAATAAGTTTAGATTAGCTATTAAACAGAGGAAACCACTTGTTTGATCACTATGAGAGGTTATCTTTTCAATAACAATAACTTACTGATAACAAAATTAAAAAATTGAAACAATTCTTACTTGCTTTTGCTATTATGATGAGAGTGAGTTTCAAATAACCACCTCAAGTCACTTTTACCCAAATGCTTTACCCAAAGATTTTGATGGCAATTCCCGGAACATTGGTTATAATAAGTGAATGATTCTAAATTAAGGTTTTTGGGATCAGCTGAGTTTGATATTATTAACTATTTGATAATTTTGTTGATTATTATAATAAATGAGTAATTAACTATTAAAAAATATTGTTCTTAATACATTTTCATTTAATTTATAATCTTATAAATATATTTCTATTTAAAATATGTTGAATATTAAATATATCAACATTTATTTTCAAAGAAAAATGTTTGGCCACCTGAGATAAAAAAAAAAAAAAGCCAAAACAAATAGGATGTGCATAGATTGATTATTAATGCTTAATAATATTTTGGTTAATCATGGTATTATTAATTACCATGATTAATGGTAATTAATTAATTATTAATTTTAATTGATAAGTCGAACATTTTAAAAGTGATCATATATCATTTCATCTAAAATCTGTTCTCAAAGTTCAACAGCAGACACAAAGAAAACAATATTTTTAAAAAAATGTTGATATCATTGCTGAAATATCAGAATAGATACATCTTTCTACTATATTTCTATTCGTAGACAAAAAAACAAACATTCTTTCTTTTTAATTTAAAATTTTTTATAGAAGAATATTTTTGACAATAATACCACTGTTTATAATTTTATGTGATCTTTATTATCCTTTTGTTAATAAAGTTTTTTATCAATATAATTTGATGCTAATACAAATAGTTATTACTATGCCTGAGAATCATATCTATCGTATTTAATAGCATAAACAAATACATTTGATAGGAGTAAATAGTTTCAACTATTGACCAGATCACACTTCCCAAAGTCATTTGAACAGGAGTAGATTTTTATCCCTTGTTTCTTGTTTCGGATTGGGTTTCTGATTATTTCTAAAGTCTTTTCATTCTCTTCCACTCCCAGTTGACCCCCTTGTGTCTTCATCATTGCTTTGTTTGGAGTAAATTGATAAAAATAAGAGTATGTTCTATTGGGTTTTTATTTTTTTAATGTATACTCTCTTTCTTTCTGACAATAAAAATCTCAATATTTTCTTTTTACCAAAATATTTCAATATTTATTTTCAAAATTATAATTGCAAGTTGTTCTATATTAACCTAAATATAACTGAGTTTCAGATAAATCATCTACCTTTCTCTCTGTAGAAGTATTATATATATATATATATATATATATATACCCAACATCATATTACACCCACCATGCCTCACCTGTGACAGCCAAAATATAATATATTTTCTCTTCTGCTTAATTTGTCCAAATAGTGGATATATTGGTGAATCTGGAAACAGTTTTAGATTCCGTTTTAATAATTAAACTAAGTATACGCCAAAACAACCCTTATAGCTGAACACTTCAATCAACCAGGACACACATTAGAAAACTGCAAATGTTTACTGATAGATTCCAATTTTAGTTCCACATATTTACACAGAAAGAAAGAAAGAAAAATACTGGATTTTAAAATTAAATACATATAGGCTAGGGTTAAATAGGGACTTAGGTATTTTGAATCTTTATAAATATTTCAATAGTTAAACATTTTTTAGATGCACTTAAAAATTTTTTCTTTAAAACAACATTTAAAAATATTATTACAGTTAGATATACGTTTAAAAATATTCAAACTCTATTGCTTTCTACATCACACGACAGATGCTTCTTGTGACGAACGCTTCTAGTTTAAATTTTAAAATCATTTGTTTCTGATGAAAGGCCGAGGCCAGTCTGAAATATCAAATATATATATATATATATATATATATATATATATATATAATAGAAATAAATAAATACTGTCAAAAAAAATACATTTTTAACTTACAACTTTTTAGTAGTTTTTCCTATATATATATATATACTAGCAGTATAGCCTGGTGTTGCTCGGATGTAATGAAAGCTTTAAAACTAATCCATGGTTCTGAAGCTTAGACTCTTTGGACATTGGCACAAAAGACTAAAAATCAATAGTTGTTTCCAGTTAAAGCGAAACCGTAGACTGAAAGGAAAATGAATGGATGTAAGTCAAATTTTGATTTCCTGGTCTCGATATCAAGTAAGTTTTTTTTCATCATAAACTGAATTTTGAAGGCTAAATAAGTCCTCTGAGTAAATGGTATCTTGGCTGAGACTAAGAACTACAATTATACCTACTTAGAGCCAAACCCGAAGCAAAAACTAAAATAAAAGGGCTGAAAAAAATAGAGACATACAGGCAGATAAACAGACACACAAACATCTTGCCTTTTATATATACATATTATCAATTTTCTGCACTATTGTAAGAACTGCAATCTTGAAACGTCTGAATATCGTTTCTTATGTCTTTGACTATGAGTTTATCAAATTTTATTAAAATTGGACCACTCCTTCTATAACCCGATTTTTCGATTATCAATTTTCGATATTTATCAGGGGTACCTCGACACAAAACCTAGCTAAGAACACTCACAGATGCTTATAGTACAACTGTGTAAATGTTCAAGAAAATCAGTTCAGCCGTTTCGGAGTCTATAGGTAACGGATACACACACACACAGACAAAGTTCCATTTATAAGTTTAGTTATATATATATATATATATATATATATATATAGTTGTCTGAACATTATTATTAATCAATACTTGTATTTGTGTAGATATTCTGTTTTTAATTAAATAGTTTATATATATATCTTTACTGGCCTGAATATTTATGAGAAATTTTTGTTAGAAAAATGTGTCATTTGGCAGGATTTGAACCTGCAATTCCTAACAACATGGGGAAACCATCAATGGATCTGATGTATCTTATAAGGCTTGATTTGGCTTTGTTTAAATTGTGAAATCATTTGTGGTCAAGCAGTCTAAGATGCATCAGATCAGTGACTGTCAGACAGTTTCTGCAATTACATCATCCCTTACATCTGGCCACTTAACCCCTCAAAGTTCAAAATTCTTAATTATTATGAATGGAGCACAGTTGAGCAAGAGACCAACAAAACTCCAAGTGAAAAGTTATCAATTTCAAATCTTTTTGTACTTCCTTAATTCTTGACCAGCATTCATATTTAAAATGTTATAGATGATTGTTATTGCAATATTTTGTTAAACTTATTGAACTCAAATATTTAACAATGTGATAGCAGAATTTCTACAGATATTTTATTGTTGTAGAACTTGCCATGAGCTTATTCAAAAATTAACTTAAAAATTAAGATTCATAAATTTAAGATAGGAAACTGTGAAATGTACACAGGTAAAATCTAATATTCAATAGCATAAGTAAATGTATTTAAGAAGTGAAAAGTTTTCAAAATTTCAAAAAGTCTTAAATTTTCATTTCCTCTTTCAAGATTGTTATCTTGTACATTTTTTTCTGTCAATATTTTTTGGGGTATTTTCTAAGAAAATTGAATTATTTTAATAGTAAAATAGACTGACATATTTTGTTTAAGTAAAGCTTAAACTTATTTCTTGGTTTATTCACTTATCTGGAAATAAATTTGTTTATACTTTTTAAAATGTAGCATTGGATGGAGATTAATGAATAATCACAATTATTTTCTTTCTTACATCCAATACTACAGCTTTTCTTTGTGTGGGTATATTTACGTTAAAGATCATTTGGTAAATGGGTGAGGTGAAATGTCACAAAGAGAGTGGTCCTCATATTTCAGTCTTTTTTGTTTGTGTTTTTTCTTGCTTACAGCTTAAGCAAATGTAAAGGATTAAAAAATAAAAATGTACAGTGATCTTTGAGCTTTCTTGTTTACAAAATGCTACCTTGTTGCTGGCTCATCTATCAATGCTCCTCCTTCTACTTGATCTGTAAAGGTCAACTGCTATAGACTTGAAGAAGCCATAGCTTACCTGAACTCAGCCTACTGGCTTAAATAGTGGAAAACACAACAGCTCTCAGCAGGGAGGCTGGAAACTACTTAAATATACTGGTCCACTCATAAAAAAAATATCTGGAAAATATTATTTGTGAAATAATTTTTGTAGATTAGCATTCTGTAGATGTTCTTCAAACCATGACATTTATCAGAATCCAAATTTTTTTTTTTTTTTTTTTTTTTGTTGATTTAGAAGTGGGGTCTTGTTGATGGTAATGATACAGAATCAAATCAATCCTTGACTTTTGCAGAGTTATCAGAACTGGGCATTTTGTTTACAAATGGTATCATTTTTTTTTAAATGACTTTTTTAAAAATAAAGAAGAGATATATTTTTATGCGTTTTTTTAAGAGATTTTTTTTTTAAGTGTCACAGCCTAATCTTTAAAGATTATTGTCTGAAAATATGTTCCATATTTTACAAGTTAACTAATCTATCTAAGTGATGCTGGAGGATACCTGTGTAAAGATCAGACATTTGATAAAACCAATTAGATTGAGTAAAAATCCATATAGGAACAATGATTTAACTCTAATCTTTATAATTTATCCATTGTTATGATATCCATAGAACTAATAATTGCATTATAGAATATTGACTTTCTTAGCCAGCAATTAGGAAAATTACTGTGTTCATCATTAGAATTAGGTCAGATTTGATTCAAATTTTATAACTTGGAATAAAAGTTTATTTGATTAGAAAAAATAAATTCAGTCAGTTAAGTGCCATACGTGATACATGCTTGGGCAATCATGTCTCGAAAGAGACATGACTGACTGGGCAGAAGATTATCCCGCAGTAGGTTGCCATTGCTTTCTGCGGTAGACTGGTTGCCGACCAAGGCTATAGAACCCAATCTGTCCTGCTATTTAACCCATAACTGGAAGGAAGAGACGGATTAATACTTTTCCCAAGGGTATTTGTGCGTAAGTGAATACAATGGATTCAACTGGAATTCGAACTTGGATCCCCGGTTTCTCGTTCCAAGCCGATATCCACTGTACCACAACGCACATCCTATGTGCTAAAAAAACTGTTGTCTATAAATTCAAAACTTTTAAAATTTTTAGATTTATATATTTAATCTATTGATATCAACAACAAATTAGATTATTTACATGCAAACTGTTGTCCTCATCTTTGTTATTATTATCACATTTCAGCTGTTGTACTGTGTGACCTTCATCAGGTGCTTGTCAATCTGGGCAGCCTTCAAGGAATTTTGAACTGAACCGTTTGTTTAATCTATGAGGATAGACTGTTCCTACTCTGCTGACCGTGTCCAGAAATATATCTAGTTCTTATTTCCTGTATGCTCACTGAAGTTAGGCAAAGTTGAGATGGGTAAACTAGAGAATACCAGGTTCTATAAGTGTGAGGGTGGTGTAATGGATAATTGTTTGCCAATTGTTAAGCAAAGAGCTGAGTTCCAATTCCCATTGGTTTAATTATTTTCCCTTATGTGCAAATACCCTTGAGAAAGTTATGAATCAACCTCTTCTACCCCCCCAACTATGGGTTAATTAGTGAGACTTGTATTACAAAACAATAATTATCTCAAAAAAAGATTCTCACAATCTAAAAGTATTTCATGGCTTTCAATAACCAACAAAGAGTTAATAAACTGTAGAAAAGGAATAATTCTTATTTTATTACTATGTAGTTATTTCTTCCTCATTTCCACAGAATTCAAGTATGAATCCCTGACCCAACCCAGGGATTGAACTCACAATTACTATGTCACCAAATTCATGAATCAATGCTTTGATCCACGAGATTATTGTCCTGTGGGATAATAAAATATTATTTGTCACATCAATAAATATTTCTGTAATGCATTGTTACCTACACATTTCATGACATTAAGATTTAACTAAAATTTGAATAAAATTCATATTCAAAATTTTTTTTAGATATTATGTGAACACCAAATACTTCTAAGAAAAGAAAGTATAAATTTTTTTTCACTTCTAACACAATTTATAGAGTAGAAAAGTATCACTGGTTAG
The DNA here is from genome assembly GCA_037127315.1 of Ascarosepion bandense. Taxonomy (NCBI): domain Eukaryota; kingdom Metazoa; phylum Mollusca; class Cephalopoda; order Sepiida; family Sepiidae; genus Ascarosepion; species Ascarosepion bandense. The sequence goes on from JBBBDQ010000278.1 coordinate 2,411,377, forward strand.
ATTTTCCTTCTATTTTTAATTAATGTATTTTTCTGTATATTCTATAAAAAAATACATTTAATTAAAAAAAAAAATTTTACTAGTATTGCGTATTGCATATAACAAGTTTAAGAACTTTCTTATATTTGACCGTTTCAAATATATACTGAGGTCAAGATTCTGTAAATATCTAAAAATAAGATTTCAGTTTTTTTTTATTTCATCCCAAACAAGGCAATAAAGCCACTAAGACTCAAGGAGTTACGGAGTGTAGGATAATATGAGGAAAGGTAACATTAGTAAGGTGAGAGAAAAATTTGGGATCAAAAAATAAAGAACTTGTTTTCCATAATGATGAAGACATAAAATCAGGTATATTTACAGAAATGATGCACATAAAACATTAAAGCACTGAAGGTTTCACTTCTACAATAAAATATTAAAAATATTTTCTCCCAAAATACTTTTTTAAAATGTATGGCATCTTATGCATATTTTTAACTTGTAGACTGACAAATATAATGACTGATGCATTCAGTTTTTAAATGCTTTTTACTGTTATACTTTTTAACATTCATTATGAAACAATTTGAGTAATTTTTTCTAAACAATTTTGACAGAATAGATAAAAATAGAGGAAAGTTTATTGACTTAATGTGTAAAAAGTGACTTTCCTACCTTTTTATTTTAACATAGGTGTCATATCTGTTCAGTATAAAGTATATGCAATATAATTTTTAACTATGTAAAGGTTTTTTAATTTTCAGCTTAAAATATGTTTCTCAATAAGTTTAGCTATAAAATTTCATTAATATAAAACTAACTTGAAATTTTTTCTCTCATTGGCTAAAGAATGAATACCAAACATTGGAAAAAATATTGCTCTTTGTTATATCTAAAAAATGTATTACTATCCAATGTATATTCATTATTAAATGCAAAAATCATTTTTGTATTTTTTTCATGATTTCTTTATCTATATTTTTAATCTAATGATTTCCCCCCCAAGCAAGGTTTATAATACCACTAAGATGCAAGGAGTTACTGAGTGTTAGAGAATGCATAAACAAATGGTAGATTTATAAATGCTCAAGAGGGATTCTGGTAAACAAAATAGCCTAGCACAACACAGTGAACCAACTTTCCTATCATTAGACTTAGCAGTTGATTCAATATAATCTTTCAACTTCATGTCAAGGGTTAACCCTCTAGGGCCATTCGTATCATATTTGATACAGTATTTCCCTATAAGGAAACATTTGGTATTTCCCTATAAGGAAACATTTGGTATTCATTGACTGAAAAGTCAGTACTGCTTTCATTTGAAATTTATAAAATATTTCTCTTAAAAAATTTTTCAGGAAAATATTTCTTTCAAGGCTTGTTTTCATACTGTATCAAATATGATATGAATGGACCTAGAGGGTTAATTGTAGTTCGAGAAGGCACACTGAGTCACATTTCTGGATATACTATTCTGAGAATATTTTAGATATTTCCAAAATGCCTTCTATCACATGGCTGAGGCTGACCATCTGCCATGTGATGGAATGCATATTGAAACTATCTACAATATTATCAATAAAGATATTAAATGATAAATATTAAAATATTAAATCCATGTACAATTAACATTTTTTAATCAAAATATACTGAGAATTTTTTGTAAGCCTAAATTTGGGTTCATAAAATATCTCAGTTGAAAACAATCTTCTGCCTAAATGTTATCATAACTGTCCAGACATTTTTTAAATGTCATCATTGGCATTCAAACAGCATTTCAGGATTTATATATATGTATCTACCCAAGTGTTCTGTTTCAAAATTTTTTTTAATGCATATAAAGCTCTATCATATTTTAATACAAAAATGTATCTCTATATAGGAATCCATATATAATAACATGTTAATGCAATCAATAAATTTGCTGTGTCAAATTATCATTAACATAAGTTTGTGAGTAAATCTCTTACTGTATGCACATGAATCAATTCAATTCTGTCAATGTTTACAGTACTGACTGTTATGACGAAACTTTGCTGAAATGTAACGTCCAAGAGTTTAATAAACAATTTGACACTTCTAGTTTTGTTTATATCAAACAAATTACATTTTATGCACACACTTATGCATTAGGTTTACATTATAAAGTCATATAGACTTGAATGTATACTTAATTTATATTGCAAGGCTTGAGATTTTATTGATAAAAACCTATGACAAGCTGTACATGTATTTGCTATAAATTTATTTTATATACTGAAACCTTTAAATTTCTTTTTCATTCTTTCTCTCTTCTGTTTTTTTTTTTTTTTTCCTTTCTCAGCTTTTCTTTCTTTTTACTTAATCTCTTTGGTCCTTTTTCTTTTTATTGATTTTCTGAATAAGACATTCAATAAATAAATACCACTGTTACTACTAATAATATATGAACTAATGTCTTGAAAATGATTGATTATTTGGCAGAACTTTTAATCAGAAGAGTTGTAGGAAGAGGCAGGTGAAAAAGCCTGAAATCAAAATTCACTTCCTCAGCTTCAGGCAGTTCATTCTGCGACCTTTCAGCAGTTAAAAACATTTACAGCTCAGTAAAATATATAATTCTACCTCCCATATATACATTAATGAAAAATAAACCTGTAACCTCCATAAATGTACTAATGGAAAATAAATTTAAGTTTTGCAATGATCTTATTATAAGTCATATCAGTGCACTATGTCTGAGTTTTAGATAGTGAGTATACATTGATCAGGTTCATTATAGTGAAAGAAATCCAGTACAAGCAGGTGTCATACAACAGAACTGTACACTTCCTCCTTTTGTTCAATTAGATCAGTTTCAGAGGGGTCAGATTATAGACTTTTGAGAGGCTTGTTAGCCATTTTGGGGAATTGTTATGCATATTTGATGTGATGTGTTAGTGGTGTTTTGATGTTGGTGGTCATGGTCAACTGAGCATTCCTACACCCATAGACTAGGTTTTGGATGACCATATATTGCAGATAGAAGTAGCAATGTTGAACTTCTCTTCATACATAGCACAGATCAGCAAATGATCCCTTACCCCAAAGGACTGTCAACACAAACCATTGAGAATAATTTGTCAGCTTTTTTTTTTTAATGTTCACTCTATGCAAGTCCCAAGAGTCACTCAAAGTAGAAGTTTACTGAAGAAAGTTGTTGTGTAAGTGGCATGAGAAAAAGGTAAGAGGCTCATTTTTTGAGGTAAGACAAAGGTTAACCCTAGACTTGAACAAGTTAAAATTGTATTGCTCAGGAAAGCATCCCTTTAGGATTCATTTCCACAAAGTAGTGGTGCATGGGAAGTAACTGTTCAAGTGAAACTTACTTCTTCACTAGCAGTATAGCCCGGCATTGCTCGGGTGTAATGAAAGCTTTAAAACTAATCCATGGTCCTGGAGCTCAGACTCTTCGGACGTTGGCATGAAAGACTAAAAAGCAATAGTTGTTTCCAGTTAAGTGAAACCATAGACTGAAAGAAAAATGAATGGATGTAAGTCAAATTTTGATTTCCTGGTATCGATATCAAGTTATTTTCATCATAAACTGAATTTTGAAGGCTAAATAAGTCCTCTGAGTAAATGGTATCATGGCTAAGACTAAGAACTACAATTATACCTACTTAGAGCCAAACCTGAAGCAAAAACTAAAGTAAAAGGGCTGAAAAAATAGAGACATACAGGCAGATAAACAGACACACACACAAACATCTTTCCTTTTATATATATATATATTATCGATTTTCTGCACTATTGTAAGAACTGTAACTTTGAAACTTCTGAATATCGTTTCTTATGTCTTTGTCTATGACTGTAACAAATTTGATTAAAATCAGACCATTCCTTCTCTCACCCAATTTTTTCAATTATCGATTTTCGATATTTATCGGTGGTACCTCGACAAAAAACCTAGCTAAGAACACTTGCAGATGCTTACAGTACAACTGTGTAAATTTTCAATAAAATCGGTTCAGCCGTTTCGAACTCTATAGATAACGGACACACACACACACACACACAGAGACAAAGTTCCATTTATAAATAAGTTTAGATAATGGAATATGAAAGGAATGAGAGTGATTTACCTCAGTGTACACTGCATAGCGTTTCTTAACTGTGAGTTTTAAAGTTGATGGAACTAAAGAATGTAGCTCGTTAGAACACTTTTCATGGAAATAGCAAAGGAGTATCTTTATCTTATTATGTTTCATTAGTGAAGAAAGCGGTTGTAGGGTGGAAAATAATTAATCACCTACAAGGCTGTTTAAATGTTTTTGGACTCTCTTAAAAGTTGGAAGTGAAGACTGGGCTACTCAAGCTCAGATGCGACAGTAATACTTTATTTTCAATCTGATCTGGCTCTTGTAAAGATAGAGAAATAATTGGAGTCAGATACTTACTAGAACAGTACAGGGAACCAACCATTCTTCCAGTATCTTTAACTAGAGTGTCATATATATGAATTCCACTTGAGGTCTAGAGCAAGATTAAGTTTCAATAGGTGTTCAAGGCAAGAGCCTCCTTGAATGAATACATGCATATTGTGATAGCCAAAAATTGGGGGTTTTCTTGATAATGATAAAACACTACTGGTTTTCTTTTGGAGGCATTGAATGTGACCAGCTAGCCCCCTCACCCCCATGAGCTTTTAAAGCTATGTTTGCAGATGGGTTATAGGATTATACGTGCTTTTAGACTTTCACTTATGCTACAATGTTGTCATGCATGTTTCCAGCGGTATCATGAGAGAAGTGCCACATAAAACAAAAAGTATACTATCGTGTTTGGTGATGAGAGCAGGTTCTGTCTCCATTCAAGTGATAATCATATGCATATCTGATGTAAACATGTGAAGTAACATCTTTCAGAATGTATTCACTCATGAATGGAATGCCGTAATTTATAACTTTTGCTCACCTTTGATGCTTGTTGTTTTCTAAGTAATGTTGATCAACTGTTTCCATGAAGAATCCAAACTCTATCAAATATAGTTCTACAGTGATCAGTTTTCATGTTTTACAAACAGTTTATTTTGAGGAATTTTTTTACTGATTTTCTCTTGTTTTTGTACATGGTGACACATTTTGGGGTTTCAGTGTTTAAAAATTGTCAACACAGATATGGTTGAGAGCTTTCACTCTTCATTAAATTTTATTATTTCTAAACCACCGCATATTTCTTTCAACCAATGATAGTTGAAAGTGATCAAACATATCAAAAATTTTTTCACATGTTGGATCCAAATATGCATTATTTTGTAAGAAAAGAAAAATCACTGAAGAAAAAAATTACCAAAACAAACATTGTATTTTAAATAAAGCCTACGTAAATAAATACACACACACGTGTGTGTGCACAATTATTCTTGAGATAATAAAGTGTGAAATAGAGAACATTATAAATTGATTCTTATACACTGACAAGTGTACCTCTGCCATTAAGAATGATTGCAAAATATTTAGTTATTTCCTCTCAGGTTATTCTCCCCAGCTATGTACACACACACACACATATATCAGTCTTTACTATAATAGAGAGGATGTATATATTTATTCTTCACGACTTGATGACATAATTATTGCAAAAAATAAAATATGGCACTGTTAAAAGGCAAGAGCTTTCATAACTGGTAGTAAAGAGAATGAACTGAGTCATTTCTGCCTTGTTATTGTCTCTCTCTCCATGAGCATGACTAGAGGGAAATATATACTTCAATACATGACAGTCTTTATTATAAGAGAGAGGATTATAAGCTTTCTCTTGTTTCTTTTTTGCATTTAAAGAACATAAGAATTATCTATAGACTACTCTTGATTTTATAATAATGTAAAAAGGTTTGAGTTCTGATACAATATATAAAAAGAGAATTTACCCAAAGGATGGATGAATCTTCTAATTTTGATGTTACAATTATTCTTTTTAATAATCTTTATTTTCCACTGACATGAATTTATTTTATGAACATAAAGCAGTTGTTTTCAATTTTTTCCAGAATGATTATTTGTCCATATACCTATCATTTTATATATATATATATATATATATATATAATTTTTCAACTTCTGGCAGTGCTTTATTCATAAAGCAGAAACAATTCCATTAAAACATGATTGATTTACAAAATATCTTAATTTGTTGTTCAGTAATCTTTACTATATAAGAGCTTATTTGACAATTTCTTCACTAACACAAATAAGTCTTTTGTGTTCATGATTTTCATGTTTGCCACAATGAATAATCTAAGTCCCTCAATCTCATAAAGAATGAATTATATGCTTGATTAGATGTGTGGACATATTTTAAGATCTTAAAGTCTTAGGATAGTGTTTTATTTTTTTATTGTAATCATTTAAAGATTTATTTTTTACCATTTAATTTTGATCTGAACAGTAAGAGCTGTTGGTAGTTCTAATACAGTTAAATTTTTTTTTAACAATTCTATCAATCTTTTTTAATAGTGTTGCAAGTTTTCTTTTAGCATGAGATTAAACAATTGTTCATTTTAAAATATTTTCTCAGTGGAAACATTTTTAAGTTCTTTCTCATGACTCTTTCAAGCCAGATTCAAGGCATTCTTAACTCATTTTACACTGCTTACTTGTATTCATGAGAATACTGTCTTTGCATATAAGAACTGAATATATTTAGCTGACCAAATATGTCAGCTTTGCACATAAGTTATTATTATCAAGATGATAGTTACTGGGTTCACTTGTTCTAAAAATGCTATTAACTTATTCTTTAGTTATTTAGTAGTTTTACTTTGAATTTCATAATATGATGTCTTATTTAGAACCAGCTTCAAGAGTCTTGGTGACTAATGCCTCTGTATATAAAACATTGAACTTGAACTTTTCTATTTAATATTTTATACGAAGCCTATTAAGTTTCAGCCATAAAAATTCTTGTATATATCATGAAGTTTCAAATTTTTCTACATATTCAAATTTAGAAAAAAATTATTTTCATGGTTTTCAGATTAATAAATAAATAAATGCTTTGTCTTTGAATAAAACTGATATCAAAAAGCAAGAACACTTATGATGATTGATTCATTCTCAGTACTTTCTGGAATATTATTATTCTCTATATTATATATGTTCAGGTCTATAGTTGGAGTAAATTGAACACATCATTTTTTTGCCAAAGTACAACTACTCTGTTATGTCATGAGTAAGAATAAATAACTCAACAACAGGAATAGGTTAATTGTTGTATTCCGTGAAAATAGTATTTACAAAGGTTATTAGTATCCAATACAAGAATAAGGGTTAATCGTCTCAACCGTCATAAGACGTAGTATGAGCAATGGGTACTTCCGAGTCGTCACCGGAAGTCTACGACTGACTTGTCGATATGGCTGCTCGGCACACTCGACCTACATAGATGCCACCATTACTTTACATAGTAATGGAATAGTCCATTATAGCCGAATAGGCACGGGTGTCCCAACATACTCCAGTGGCAGGTAAACCCTCTTTTTATTCAAGATGGAAGTAACCAAGATATCAACAAAATCTTTTAAACAAATTTCATTTCTTTTTCAATATTATTACCAAAAAGTTTCTCCAATTAAACATCAAACAAGCAGACTCAATTTCAGCTGCTGAAAATAGTTCAATCTGTTGAACAATCAGTTCAAACACTTGACAAGAAGACAGTTTGTATTTTATGAAACTAACATCACATCTGCTTCTTAAAATATGATCACTAGAATTTCTGCTGTCAAAAATTTAAATATCTTGATCAGCTTTGTTTTCTTATATATTTCTCTTAATTTTTCATCCTAATTCAAGAACAGAAGTTGAAGAGTGTTTTTATTTCTAGCTTCTAAAAAAACTTAAATTCAGTTCTCCATATGCTGTCTACAAACTTTGTTTTAGAATGGCTTCATTAAGCTTGATTTAAAGCTGCAAAATTTAATGACTTCATCATGACTGTTGCTAGATTGGTTTTATAGATTCTGGATCGTGATGGGCTCTGGTAATTTTCATGTTCACTTAATGTCCTTGCTCTCATTTTAGAAAAATATTTATCCAAATGTGAATAAAATGCCTTATTTTTAAATATCTTTACATCTCTTCACTGCAGCAACCATTCTCACATCACTTCATTCAGGAACTACTATTATACTTTATGAATAAAAAGACTTTGGGAGACTAGCATCTACCTGTCTATGTACATACATACACGTACACACATAATTGGGAAGAACTTATTTTTCTGTTCACTATGCAACGGCCAAACTCTTTCATGCAAAAATCCTCAAATTTGGTATGTATACTTGGTGGATCTCAAGGAAAGCATTTTTTTATTTAGTTGAAGGGAGATTATACCTCTCTTCTGCTTGTAATACAGTAACAGTTGCCATTTGCAAACATTCAATGTAAGACTATATTTCCTACTTTGACATTGGAAACTTACCAGGAACAAATAGTTTTTCTTTGTGGCTCCTAATTCAAACAAGATTATTCATATCCATGATGTGTGTTGCTGAGAATAAACCTTGATACACTTTAATAATGACAATAAGAAATTGTTAATTGAAAACAAAATTTATAAGTAAGAAATCTTAGTTATACATCTCATTTGTTTCTATTTGGCATAAGTTGTGATACTAATATTCACGACTAAGGTAACATTTTACTTTCAATGTAATCCAAGTCTTACCTCTCACCAGGCATAAACTGGTATCTTAGATAGTTTTTATATTGGTTTTATTGTGAAGTCACAAATGAAGAAAAAGTTAATCACAAATTTCAGCATATGGAGATTTGATGACATTTATATACAAGTTATAGCATTCAGAATAAACTAGTTAATCTAATTTATTTTAATATGCCAAGTAGATTTTAATTTGAAGAGTAATATGTTTTATAGATGATTAATTCCAAAATTCACTCGAGATTTTCATGCATATATATAACTGAGAGAGAGATGGAGGAAGGTGGCCTGACAGCTATACCTCTTATTTCATTATGTTAGCTCATAATGTTATAGGTGGATGTAAATGATAGTGCATCTCCTGTCAATAATCTATCATTTTTATTTGGATCTCCTGTCAATAATCCATCATTTTTTGGCCTTGTTACAGATAGCAAATGAATAGTAGTTTGGTAAAATAGCTTCTGACATTACAGTGCATATGAAACAGAGGTGTATCATTGAATTTCGTCATGCAAAAAAAACTGATATTTGGAAATTGTAAGATATTTACTGAAGAGCATGTAAGAATGTACAAAGAAGCCTTTGTTATAAGTCTTGTATTGTATCTATACATAATCATGTAGTTGTGATGCTTTCAAGTTTATATTTTCTTTATAATAGTACATTTTAAACCTTTCTCATCAGAAATGTTGCTTCTTACTTCAACAGCATACCAACCAGTTGTGAATTATTTTCTCTTTGGTTCTTTTTTTTTTTTCTAATGGATTTATAAACCATTTTGCTAAGTATTTTAGGCCCTGTTCAAAGTAGACAAGAAATCATTTTTGTTTTCAACATAAATTTATTTTCAGTCTTTTACGTCTTAATTCATATGACAGAACAGGTCACAATAGTATTTATTTTTATTTATTTATTTGCATTTTTCACTATTGTTTTATTGGTAAAGCAAGTTGTTTGATTTCATTAAAATTTATGGTTTGTATGAGATACTTGTTTTGATTGATAAATTTAAATATCAAATTAGAAAGTTCCTAACTAAGATTAAATCAAATATACACTGGAAAATCAAGTACTTATTTCAGATCTCTTTAATTCACTTTTTATTTCAAATAAACTTTATATATTATGTACATATCAAATTATCTGAATACAAGTTGTTGAGATATGGGTTAAAATCAAACAGCTACTAAAATATCTTAACTATCAAGTTAATATTTAAGATACAAATATTTCATATTCAATACAAGTAAAATTCAAATAAAACTCCTCCATGAAAATGACTTACAAGAATGATGTATTTTATGTACACACCTTATTTTTCTTTTCCAAAATTTGGTTTGAATTGTACTTGCATCTGTTCTGTAACCATTACCCCATCTTTGAAAAGGTTTTGAGATAATTCATGCAATCTATGTACAAGAGGGTAAAAAAAAATGTCAGACTAACCTACTTCCCAAAATTTAAACAATTGAACATCAAAATCTTTTCAAAAGGACTTCTAGGTTAAAAATAATTTTTGGCACTTTGTATCAACACACTTATATTTTTGGTTTATACCAAAGTTTACTCTAACAATAAGTTTTCAACTAGTTAAGCTAATTATGGGTGAGTGGTTTGCCTAAGTTCTGTCTCAGACCGATTCTCTTTTGCCAACTATTGCAAGTTGCCAATGATGAGACTTCTTTTAAAATATATTGTGCTGAATGCAATATGCAAATGCAGGCCTTTGCCAAAGTAAACCCTCAAAATTTGTCAATTTTATTTACTATCCTATCCTATACATCAACATATATGTATGTATGTAACACATCACTCAATAATTCCTGAGCCTGACATAAAAATGGTACCACTAATAAAAAATTCATATGATTGTTATAAAGTACTAACCTGCAAATGGCATGTCACAAAATTTGGGCCTAATCAGATTATTAGTTTACAAATTACATCTATTTAAGTGAAGCTACTGTTGCAAATTTTCAAAACAATGGAAAAATCTGAATTTTATGTGTTGATAAAGCATTGCTTTCTGATGGGGAAAAATACTGAATCAGCAGGTAAGCTTTTAGGATGTATTTTAGGATGTGCAAGGTATTTTGTTCATCGGTTACCTCCAGAAAGGAAAAACCATCAATAGCAAATATTATATAGCATTATTAGTGCATTTGAAGCAAGAATTCACCAAAAAACATCTGCAAATGAAGAAGAAAAAGTGATCTTTCACCAAGACAATGCACAGTGTCAAAAGTTAATCACAATGATGGCATAACTACATGAATTGCACTTCGAATTGCTTCTGCATCCACCCTATTCTCCAGATCTGGCCCCGAGTGACTACTGGCTGTTTGCAAACCTCAAAAGAATGCTTCAGGGAAAGAGATTTGGCTCTAACGAAGAAGTGATATCAAAAACTGAGGCGTATTTTCAGACTAAAGACAAATCGTTCTACAAAAAATGCATTGAACTGTTAGAGAAGCATTGGAATTAGTGTATCACTGTAGAAGGAGACTATGTTGATGAATAAAGTTGAATTTTGCCTAAAAGTTGTTATTTTATTAGTTAGGCCTGGGATTTATTGAGTGACGTGTTATGAATATATTTATACATATTCTCAGTTTACTTTTCTGTGCTCTTATCATATATCTTTGAGAAATTTGAGATTTAGAACATCAGGAAGAGTTTTCAATCTCAAAAGGTTCAGCATCAAATCCAAGAACTTTGAGTGTTTGATTCAAGATTTTCTGTATATTGATGATGCAAACTTTGTAGAGCACTCAAAGGAAGATTTCCAACATAATAGATTGTTTCTCTGCTGCTTTTGATGCTTTTGGACTGAGAATTAACCTGAAGAAAACAAAAGTGATATTCGTCCCCTCCACCGACAAAAAAATAACAGTATGTATGAAAATTAAGAGGCTGGTGGTTGTTGACAATTTTACATATTTTCGAAGAAATATATCAAAGAATAGTGGTATGGATGCTGAGATTTTTGATTTGTACAAAATGGCAGCACTTGATTAGAAAGGGATGCAACATTTTTGAGGATGTTTCAGGCATGCTCAGATCAAGTATGATTTATGAAAAAGCACCCACTCTGATTTGCCAATATAGAGTTTTGGAAATGTGTTGTTTGTGGTGCAGTGAATATCCGCTCGGAACGACAACTCAGGGAGCCAAGTTCGAATTTCGGTTGAATTCGTTGCATTCACTTACGTGCAAATACCCTTGGGAAAGGTATTAATCCATCTATTCCTTCCAGCTATGGGTTAAATAACAGGATAGATTGGGTTCTATAGCCTTGGCTGGCAACCAGTCTACCACAGAAAGCAATGGCAATCTACTGCGGGATAATCTTCTGTTCGGTCAGTTATGTCTCTTTCGAGACATGATCGCCCAAGCGTGTATCACGTATGGCATTTAACTGACTGACTGTTGTGTGGGATCATGCTGTTGTTGAGACAGGGTATATAATCCATCTAAAAAGTCATCATAACAGCTAGTAGCATGCCAACTATGCCTTCGAACACTTGTACTGTTTGCAACAAGATTTACTGATCATCATCTGATCGGAAGAGGAACATGGTGGTACACAGGTATTGTCAGTAGGACAATAAGGCAGGTTGTCATAGTTGTTTTTCAATCAACCCAATCAAGGATATAGAGTTTATCTGTTATATATGTGTGATACCTAAAATCAAATTCTGTTCTCATGAAGGGACTTGGATGCCAATACCAGAAGGAAGCCATCACAAGTGAAATGATGTGATGGGTGATGATACAGCTCACATCCAACTAAATTGTAGTAATCACCATGTGTGTGTGTGTTTTAAGAACTAAAACAAATTAATGCCTTTTTCATCACTTTTAAACAAATGTCCATAGATTTATGGCACAGGAACATAAGGTTACAAAAAGTAGCCCCATATATATATATATATATATATATATATATATATACTTGTATTTGAGTAGATATTTATTTTTTAATCAGACAGTATATATATATATATATATATATATATATATATATATATTTCTACCAGCTTGATTATTTATAAGAAATTTTGTTACAAAAATGTGTGTCATTATATACATTTTCATAACAAAATTTCTCATAAAAATCAGGCAAGTAGAAGTATATAAAAATATACTGTTTAATTAAAAACAGTTTATCTACTCAAATATGTGTGTCAATTAAAAATAATGTTCAAACCAATAAATTAAATATGTCAGTTATTAATTCTATTTCATTAATCTCTGGAATTTTCCATTATATATATATAATCCTAATTGACTCTAAAGTTTCACATAAAACTGTTTATCAGGGTCAAACTCAGATGAGTAGTGTTAAATAAAACTTTAGAGTCAGTCAAGAGATAAGTTGCTTAAATATTTATTTATTTATTAACTATTGTCACTTAAGTCATCTGTTGGACACTTTCTTGAGAAAAAGATCTACTAGCCTTAAAGTATTAAACTCTAGTAATATTTATAGATTTTGATTGATATTATTGATTCGTATTATATATATATATATATATATATATATATATACTACTAAATATAGGAGACAATGAATGTCTATTATGTTTAATCATGAGCCATTCTAAACATCAAATCTAAACAACCAACACTCAATAAAACACCTTTAAATCCAGACATAACACATTACATTGCATTTGACTACATGATTTTGTTGTCATTTCACGCTATTATGCGGTATGACGTCATAAATCTGCATTGCAAATTTGAGAACTGCGTTTATTATTTTTGGTAACTATTGCCGTTGCCAAGTGGAGTTTTATGTCAACACAAAATAAAATCATCGGTGATGGTGGATGTTATTGTATTTCACTCTAAATAACCTCTCTGAAGATGGCTCATGTGAGCCGAAAGCTTAGAAGCAAATCAATAAAAAATTATCCAAATGTTGGAGAATTTTTGTCTTTATTTTCAACTGAAATTAAAGCCAAAATACGACATTTAGACTGGCTCATGATTAAACATAATAGACAGTCATTGTCTCTTATATTTTACAGCATATAGTTAGAAAATTATTTGCTGCCTCGATATACTAAATATATATATATATATATATATATTGCATATAAGCATGAAACCGATTTTTACTGCTGAGTAGTATTGTTGATATCCATTTTTATATTTATATATGCTCTGTTCTTGATATTGAGCACTTTAACCCATAAATATAGCATACCTTAAAACTATATTTTATATATATATAAGAGAGATAACCACTTTAGTGTCTGTGCTACCTTTCAGGAGACAACAGTTATTTGTAGAGATGCTGCAATGATCTCACACACTCATATATATATATATATATATATATATATACACACACACACACACCTACAGAAGTAGACTTAAATATTTATTTCTATATCTCCTACAATGTATATATTATGTCAGGAATAAGTAGTGTTTCGCATTTTTAGTGCATCTATTTGAGTTTGTTTTATTTTTCAAAATGGTTAGAACTTTCCTTATTTTCTAAATGCCTGGGACAGACTTGTCTTCAGTAACTTTTGCATTGACTTCCGAAAAAAAAAATAATTAGATAAAAAAATACTTTATTACTGGTGTAAGTTTGATATTTTTCTTTCAATTAGCGTAGGCTTTATCAGCAGTGATGACCTTTCAAAGTTTTGGGAAGTGCTCACTTTTTTCCTACTTTATTTTATTGCTGTTGTTTCCTTGTGAGAATGCAAACATTTAAGAATTACAGCATCATGGCTGTGGGACAAATCCTATAATGTATATTTAATGAGTATGATCATCAACTCAAATTTAGAATAGTTGGTAAGCAAAATTGTAGAGAAAATTTAAAATAAAAATAAGCATAAATTTGTTTTAGTGCTTTTATTTTTTTTAATAAAAATACTATTATAGTAATCATCTACAGTTTTTATCCTTAACATTTCAGAAAAATACTCTTGTAATTCTTTCAAGCAATTTAACTTGGTATTGCCTGGGTTTTCATCTTTAGCACTGTTTGTTAAATGAGGTTGAGTAAGATAGTTGAATGGTATTAATTTCACTGACATTCTTCTAACACCAAAATAAAGCTTTAATAAGTAAGGGATAATTTTAAAAACTGTCTTTTATATGCCTTGTGAGTGATCATGGCTCTCTACAATTTCCTTTCTTTTGTAGCTCTAAACAGCATTTAGCCCTTTATCCCGTCTCTTTATCTGCAGTCTGCCATCAATCCACAAACTTTCATTAGATAAGTAATTTGTTGTTTCCTTCTGCCTTTCCTTTTTTTAGTATATTCTGTGTTAAATTTTCCAGACCCTCTTTCTTCATGTATCCCAGAAATTTCAACTGCCTCTTTCTGATTTCAAGTGTAAGTGTGCTTCTAGCTACCACTTTACTGTTTCTAAAACTAAATATGGAAGTATTATATTTTTTAGGTGGGTAGTTATACAAATAAGAAAACAGAATGTAAAGTTATCAGCAAAACGAATAATTCAAGATGCAAACTATAAATTGAAGCCTCTAAAATCTAGCATGTCTAAAAATTTCAATAAGTGTTTTAAGATAGCTATAGAGGACAGAAAATGTGATGCTGAAATCAAAGGAGCATTGAAATAGTGTGAAAGTGCCTTCCAAAAGTTAAGCAAAGTATTAAGAAACACAAAAATTTCATTAGAAAGAAAGAAAAGAGTACTGGACTGTTATGTAATATCAGTTCTTCTATATGGCAGTTAAAGCAGAACAATCACCACACAAATGAAAATGAAACTTGTGGCAACAGACGGGTGCTGAGGATATGGACTGAACACATGAGCAGCAACAAACTTTGAGAGTGAATAGAAACAAAAAGGACACTTATATTTAGAATGTGAAAGAGACAACTGAAATTTCTTGAACACACAATAAAGCAGAGGGCTTAGAAAATTTAACACTCACTGGACATTTTGAAGGCAAGTGTGACAGAATAAAATAGAGGATAACTTAAAAAGCTTGCGTAAATGTTTGGCAGAACAGAGATTAGGAGAGATAGCAAAAGCACAGACACTGCTAAGAATTATGAAGAACAGGAAGTTGTGGTGAGCCATAATCACCCACAACCTGAAGGAACACAGAAATTAGAAGGAATTCTACATGGGTTAATTAGGCAATCATCATGATAGCAATTAAATAAATAGGTATTATTAGTAGCCCACGATACTTCAAAGAAAAATTTTAATTTGGTTTAATATTTTCAGAAAATAATTCTCAGTATATATTTTAGGGCAAAAAAGTATAAGCAACAATAATATTCTGTAAGAATTAAAACAAACTATGACAAAAATGTGTGGAAAGTTCAGTTTTGCCACTTTTAGTAAATAAAAGCAGTCTGTTTTGATAAAACAAAACACTATTAAAAACAATAAGCCTGACCTGACTGAGCTCATCTCTGATATTTTAATATATTCTGATTCTCATTTTTAAATATATTCTGATTCTCATTGCTGTCTGAGTTGTAAATATACATAAGAATGAAGGATATATACTTTTAAACAGTTGATTCCATATATTTCTCAAAAACAGAAAATGAATAGCTCAAATATTTCCTGACGATAACATTTTTTAAGGTAAACAGTTTATGTAATTAGTGTTTGATGTCAAGAAATAGAGCATTAATAGTAATAAATAAAATTCAATGTTCACTTATATTGTATCTACTTAAATAATGTCAAAATAAATTAAATTTTGCAATCAAGTCTTCAGAAAAGTGGAAGTAATCTAAGCAAAGTTATAGAAACATGATTAGGGATCACTGAAGTTTATTTATTACTATAAATATGTTGAGTTGTGTGGTAATAAATATGAACAACAGAAAATTATATTAAATAAATGTATTACAGAAGAAAATAGTATTTACAAAGTGGGGTTAGTAATCATACAGGAAACAAGGTATTAATTGTACGTCTCTTCGTACGATGTAGAGTCCGATTATAATCACTTCCGGTTGACTACCGGAAGTATCCGACTGACTTGTTAGCACAGTTCCAATCACTCTAGCACTGGTATATCGCTACTGTGACATAACCGCCAACTACTCCGAGATCTTGACACTACCACTATTTGTAGTGCATGGAATAGTTCATTTATCATTAAAATGGTGGAGAGTTCCCTAACAAAATATGAACTAAAAAAAAAGGATTATGATATATTGTACTCTTCTTTGTTGATATTAACTTAACATGTCAGCCATCGTGCCCTCTATCCTTCATCAGGTGCTTTTCAAAGCAGATAAACTGCAGGCAATTTCAAACTGAAACCCTTTATTTGATCTATGAGATGATGGGGGTGGGGGATGTCTATGAACATTGTGCCCAGTTCTTATTTAATTAATTATTGCTCTTTCTGTTTCTCTTGAGTTAAAGGTTAAGTTTTGTTTTCCTCTATCCATTTTGTCTTCAATCTGTCCTGTGCTTATTAAATTTTCCATCCCTCTTACCTCATTATACTCTCTAGAAATGTCAACTATCTCTTTCTGATGTTAGTTATAAGTGTCCTTTTTGTCTTCATTGTCTCTAAAACTTTGCCATTGTTCACATGTTTGGTCCATGGCATTCTCGGCATCCTTCTACATAATCATATTTTTGTTGTTTCAAGTCTCCTTTTTCATCTGTGAGGAAATTGTCCCACATTCACTGCCATATAGGAAGACTGTTATTACATAACAATTCAGTTCTCTTTTCTTTCTTTCTTTCTAATGAAATTTTCATGTTTCTTTATACTTTGCTTAACTTTTGGAAGGCTCCTTTCACTATCCCAATCAACCTTTTTGATTTAAGTGGTACACTTTCAATCCTCTGTTAAAACACTTCTTACATATTTAAATTTTTGTACTGGTTTGATTTTGGTATCTCCAATTTGCAATTTTAATGTTGGTCTGTTTCTTTTGCTAATAGTCATGCATCTTGTCCTCTTGAAATTGATATTTAGTCCTTTCTTCTCACTTTTTTTTAATTACCTACTGTAGGAGTTCTTGTAACTTCCTTTCTATAACTGCTGTCAACACTGTTTCATTTGCATATCTTAGATTGTTAAAATTGTGTCAGCTTGTAATGAATCATGGTAGGACTTCTAATTTTTTCAGAACCATCTCATTGTATAGATTGAATAAGTCTGATGTAAAAACACTTCTTTGCCTTAAATCCATTTCTAATTATGTTTATTTACTGTCTTCCTTTTTTTTATCTATATACAGGCAGTTTGTTGCCCGTATCAGCTCTGGCTTGAAAAGAAATTGTCATGATTTTAAAATTTCATGTTATAAATCATAATATCGTGTTTGACAGAACATTAATTAATATTCATAAATTGAAACTCCTCTTTATATCCAGTAGTTGTATTCCTTTTCATATTCAAAATACTAAATCGGTCATCATTTTTTTTTTTAATATTGTAAAACAATATATTCCTACTTGACATACAGGATTTTATAAATATTTATGTTTAAGCTTAAAGCTGATTGATATTATCTATTGAACTACAGACAGTCATTGCCTTTCTTTCCTGGAAAAAGTCAATGAATGGAGGAAATAGATTCCATTCTACTCACTTTCCGAAATTCCTGTCAAACATTACAAGAACATAATAAGATGAATCCTAGAGAAAGAAAGTGCTTCTCTTCAAAGAACATTTATTAAAAATCTATAAGCACTCATATTTTGGAATTGTATGGTTATTGCTCTTTTGTGAACATGATACACTACGTGATAAATAAAAGTGAACATCTTCAAAAAGATAGTAGTTGTTTTGTCTTTTCTATTCAAAACTATCTTTTATTATTCAATCATGTATCATCTATTGACTTAGCAGTTAAAATATTGAACTTAAAAAGTCTAAGGTTAAATTTTAATTTCTCCGTTGCTGCTGGTCAGGATAAAAATGATCTTAGTTTTAAGTTAGTCACTTGAGCTAGAAATTGAAAGTTAATAACATTAATGTATATATGGAAATTAGGGAATAAAAGTATTATATTAGACAGGAGTTACCAACTCCTTAGAGCACTCAATGCAAATCAGCAAATTTGAAATGTCTAATGCACTGATGAGCAAACTGAAGCCACATGGCCTGTTGAGTTTTTGGAATAGCACACCTAATTTCATGAGGAAAATACTATTTCTTTAAAATTTGTTTGCTTCATTCTCACTTGTTCATTCAGTCTCTCTCAGATGTAATCACATAAACAATGATTAAGCACAATATTTCTTGAATTTTTAAACTTTCATCAAAGGTAACATTTTCATCATTTTTAAAATATTTTTAAGCCATTTACACTAAGGAAGACCAGACATGTAAATATATTTTGCTTTAGAAACAGGAAAGGTCTCTAAGAATTTTTTTATCTGAAGAAGAAATATATTTTTTATTTAAATAACTCTTTTATTTGTATTTTTAAGTGAATAAATTAAAAATTAAAAGCATTGTGTGCTAATCACACTTTCAAATGCTTATGCATATGTTCATTTGTAGTGAAAATGACTGAATCACAAAAAAATTACCTTGAATCTTTTTATAGTGCATTCTGCCTTAGGATGAGCCATATCACATGTGGGCCTTCTTCTTCTATGTGCTATGTTCCTTCAGGACATAGGCGATCATGGCCTTCCACGTCTCCATATCCCTGATAGCTCTTAGCATGCTTTCTCCTGTTACCCCCACCCAGATTCTGCTCTGCCATCCACCTGCTCAGGCACTTCAAATATGTTATCCACTGCTTTCCCCTGTCTCTCTTTCCTGCTATCTAACCTGTGAGTATCAGATTCTCCAAGCCTTTCTCCCTCAGCACATCCCAGGAACTTCAGCTGTCTTTTCCTGATGCTCAGTATTAATTTCCTTTTTGGTTCTATCCTTTCTGAAACCTCATCATTGCTCACATGCTCGATTCATGATATCCACAGAAAAGATTGCCTATAGCTAATATAAAGTATCTATAGCACTAATTTGACTTCAAGGCACTTTTATTTGTTAACTTGTCAAAAGAAAAACCAACAAAATAAGCCCTTCATATCCAATAGCATTAGATCTGTTCATTCATCTCAGGATGATTCAATCAGTTAAGTACCGTATGTGATACATGCTTTGGGCGATCATGTCTCGAAAGAGACATTACTGACTGGGCAGAAGATTATCCCGCAGTAGGTTGCTATTGCTTTCTGCAGTAGACTGGTTGCCAACCAAGGCTATAGAACTCAACCTGTCCTATTATTTAACCCATAACTGGAGGGTAGTGACAGATTAATACCTATCCCAGGGTTATTTGTGCATAAGTGAATACAAAGAATTCAACTGGAATTTGAACTTGGCTCCCCGATTTGTCATTCCGAGTCGATATCCATTGCACCACAAAATGCCTAAAACAAGGAAAGTAGAAAGATGATTACTTGAGTGACTTAATCAGTTATAAAGCTTATGTCATGTAATTTTTACTCTGGAGGTCAACAGAAGTCATTAAGACAGATGGAAATTGTGATGAAATTATAATGATCTAAAAGTGACTAAAATATTTGGATGGGAGGAAAAACCAACTCAGTTGAGGTAAAGAGACATTAATGATAATTTTATAACATTACTGCTTGTTTCTATTATCAAACTTAATTATTTATACTCTTGCTGTACTGTATACAAAGTAGAGACATTCATAATTGGGAAGGGTGAGAATTTTTCTCTAAATGCAATAAATTGAGGTTTTTAATAAAAGCAGGAGTTTGAAAATAATTTAAAAGATAAAAAACTTTTGTATTGAAAGATATTTAAAAAAGAAACAAATTTTAGCAAAGATTGGAATGTGTTAATTGAAAAATATACAAATAGAAGAAAAATTAAATGAAAACTTAATCACAGTACCTTGCCAGTCATCTTTAATAAAACTTGTATAAAGGGGGGGGGGTAAATTTTTTATTTGTTTCTCGAAGGCCTTTACCCCACCAAATCTTTCCAAAACATCCTTAATTCCGTGCAAATGTATATGCTGAACTCAAATTGAAAATTGATTATTGAAGAAACCTGCCTTTTTTCATATTATCGACCAGAAATAAATCGGACTATATCTCACCCCTTACCATCGTTTTCATATCTGATTCACCGCTGAATGATTTGAGGTATAGGATACTTATTTCGGCCTATTTACTCCCTTTGAGCAATTACTCCGCAATTTGTTTGGTTTCAGAACTCAATTTCCGCGTAGTAATTGCAAAAAGGAAGTAAAAAGGCTGAAAAATCAGCAAACTACGTGTGAAGTCATTCTGCAGTGAATAACATTTTTGAAGCGTGGTTACAGGGTGAGATAAACAGTGACAAGAAGTTTGATATTTTTTGATATATTACTATCCCTTTTGATATAATAAAAGCATTATGAGAAAAATGCTAAAAATAAGCATTTTCAGACACATTTGTGCCCTTTCTCAACAAGAAATAAAAAATGAAGTGGGTAGATACTTTTTTTCATGTACATTACTGATGAAATCTAGTAGTTTTGGGCTAGTTGTTTACCATAATAAGAGTTGTACAAGGTTTGTAGGAGACTTTTTGTGGAAACTATTCATTGAATATACCTAAGTTTCTGTTTAAACAAAGTATGTGCTAATTTATTTTAAAAATGTATTTTTAAATTAATTCAGAGCTGAAAGAAAAAAAAAAGAAAAGGAATAACGAGAGAAATAAGAAAATTATGAAAAGGAGAAATAATCACAGGAGTGTAGCCATGAGCAGACACATGTGTACAGGCACACACACACACACACACACACAAAGAAGAAAGAAAATCAACTTAACACTAATTAAAGTGCATAGATTATTGTTTTTTAACTTAATATAAAAATAACAAAAATGAGAAAATTTACAGTCAATTGCTGATACCTCCTGATGAGTGAACAGAATGATTATAAAAAAGGTTCATGTACAAAACTTTAGAATCGGGGTGCTGAACATAACATCAATCAGTTAACTAACAAATTTTATATTTCTGTTAATCCGATACACACACACACACACACACACACACACACAGGGTGTAGACAAAATAATGGAAACACCTAGTACTATGAAATCATAATTTGGAAAATTTGATTAAACTGTCTAAAGCTTGTCTATTTTTATGTTTGTTCACTTAATATTAGTTGTACTTCATTTTTTCACTAAAATTGTTGTTTTTTTTGGGTTTTTTTAAGGTATATTACCTAAATAAGTTTATTAAAACCAACAGTCAGAACTATTTAAGAATTTTAAGTGATAAACTTCTAAACCAGGAGCTGTTTCTGGAGAGAAATGCCATCTTTCTAGATGATAATGCATTTATTCATACTGTTGAATAGTTGTAGCTGAAAGGCACAAGGAATATTCTAGTGAAGTAGAACATCTTATCTATCCACCACAATCCTCAGCTCTCATCATCATTGAACATTTATGGTTCATTTTAGATAAACAAGGGAGAAGTTGATATCCTCCACCATCATCATTGAAAGAATTGGAGACTGTTTTAGCTGAAGAATGGATAAAAATTCCTCTGAAAACAATTCAAACTTTGTATGAGTTGGTCCCACACAGAATTCAAGCTGTAATTACTGCCAAAAGTGGTCCTATCCCATATTGAAATAAATTTGCTTAAAATTTCAAGTTGTTTACTTTGTTTTGTCCACTCCTTGTATATATAGAACATATGTAAATTAAAAACATTTTTCAAGAATTGTCATTATTAGTGGAATTTATCATATTGCCACAAGCTTAATGTTTCATTTGCCTTTTTCACTTGTTTATTAACTTGGTATTTGGGTGGGGATATTTAAGAAGTGCGTGTTGTGCCAAGTGGGGAGGTCCCATCTACTTCTTTTGAAAATCAGATTTCCAAGTTCTTATTTTTTAGCTGAACTCAAGAAACATCATCAGGCACTGACATTCATATAACTTGTGAGATTCATATTTTTTCTTGCCAATAGAGATTTGGTTGAAATGTAATCTATTTTCTGATGACGCTGTTTGATCAACAAAACATGTCAAGAGTCTCAAAGAATGTCTTACCATGCCATAAAATTCTGATACAAACTGAAGTTGATATTGAAATTCCAGCAAATGATAGTTTGGCTTCCTATTTTGATTTTAGATGTGAGAGAGCATTTGACTTTCCTATGATTTATACTGGTGATTTATGTAACGTTTCCATTGATGTCACTACTGAGCTCTTCAATTTATAAGATTAATTTATGTCAATGACTTTATTTGTTAAACTTTGTTTTATCTAGTATAAGGCCACAATTATTTTTACAGTTGCTGAGGTTCTTCAGCCATCACAAGTCTAATTGCTTAACTATGATGACCAAACAAGAACCAATTCTTGTCACAGGATCTAATTGAAAGCCTAATTTATTTTGCTTACATTTCAATAACTTAAACTGTTTAGGATAAATGTTATCACAGAAGGTTGAATAGTTTAATACTTCCATTTCTGTGTATATACTCATACTACTTTACAAAACTTACATTTCTTGCTGTTGATATATATATTTTCAGGACACTGAAATATCAGTCCCTAACACCTTTGTTGTAATAGTGCTGTGCTATTCCTATACATATTCATAGATATACAATGTGACTTGTTTTGTTTTTATTATCTTGTGTGTTTGGGGTGTTGTTCAGTTTAGTCTGAATGTACGTATCTTATCAAAAGCAAAATAGGAGCACCCATGAGAAATTGCTATCAGCGTCATTTTTTCCATAATAAATAAATGACAATTTTCTTTTTTCTCAAAACTGGTCAGCACCACTAGCTGACGGTACTATAATGTTAAATAATAAATTATGATGTCTCCATTCTCTGAAAGCTTTGAAAATTTATTTTACTGAAATGTAAAGTAAATTTTCAAAGCTTTCTGAGACTTTAGTGTTGGGTGCATTCATTTTTTTAATCATAGACAATGTTATTAAAACAATTATGGTAAACATATTAACTGAGACTTTAATATTCAGTGGTCTTCAGTAAAGATCAAATGACCACAAATCTCTTTAATATTCCAGTATTTTTGTAAATGGTTTAGTTTCATTCTCTTTGTAAGGTTTTGGAAATTTTTCCAATTAAGCTAATAATAATGAGATGTACAATTGTTACACATTCCACAACCTCTTAAATTTTCTGTCAAGATTTTGATATTTATTCACCTTTTTAACTTAGTTCTACTCAGGTTTGCTCAGACAGCAACATCCTCTCTCTGATAAATCTTTATTTACAATGATGAAATTGTTTTGATGGGTCTTGCTGGACTCTTGTTTTAGCTAGTAAAATACAACATATATTCATTGCAACAACAAAGTGAGACATTTATGATAAATAACCATAAGGATTTATTATAGTTTTTGTAATGTGTTTACAGATGGAATATCTATAGTTAGTGTTTGTGAATGAATAGATTGGAAGTGGTAAGTCTATCAGTAAAAGGCAACATTAAATATGAGAAAGTGATATTTGGGTAAGTTGACTTATCTGTAAGTTGGCTTTTCTGGAGTTGCTCAACTGCAGGTGCTCTCCTGGCAAAGGATTGTTTGAAAAGAGGAAGTCTCTAAATTTCCCACCAGTAAGATTTCTTCTTCTTTTTCTATGGAATCACAGGAATTAATTTTTTTTTATTTTACGTGATCACTACAAAATAGTTCTGTCTCCTGGTCTAAACTGGATAATCTGTTTGAATTACAAAATTTAATAAAATATTTCTTTTATTTTTTAAAGCAGCTTTTGGTTTGTACATATACTATTGGTCAGGTATCAGTTGATGACATAATTCCAAGTGAACTTGCATTATTATTATGCAGTAAATAATTATCATTGTCACTACAAAATTCAGTACTGATGAGAGAAAGTCTTTTTAATTCATGTCTGTTAAAAAACTTTAGATTGTAAAAAGATCTCTGAATTAGAAGTCATTTAGACAATGGAAATTGTATCTTTTCCTAAAAATAAATTGCATTGTGTTCGTTGTTTTTAATTTATTGCTTGCTGGATAACTTTTTTATTGTCTTTTCATTGTATTTGTATTTTATTCTTTAATGAGATTTTTCATTAACTTCTTTTACATGGCATTCAATAGAAAAACAAAATTTGTCCAATTGGGTTGACTATATTTTGTTGCTCAGTTATTGACATCTTTGTGACATACTTCAGTAAACTTAACTAGTTGCATTTGTATCTCTTTTCATATTTCTGTCTGAGAATGTTCATACCAGACACCAGTCAGTCACATGTCCTATCCCTAGCTGTGGCCTTTTTCTCATGAGTCTCCATATCTGATGACGATACTACTGTCACCAGGACCTATATTATCACCACAGCTGCTTTTTAAAATACATTTATTCAATTTTAAGAAGAGTAAACAAAATATGATATCCTTTAATGTCTTGCATGCAACATTTCCAAGCAACAGATTATCTTTCTGGCACATGAGATGCTAAATATAGTAAAATAAATAAATGAAAAATGTTATTCAAGAAAGATAAGATGTTTATTTTATTGATATTTTTGTCAATGTTCAATTTATATTATTTTGTAGAAAGGATTTTTCTTTTTTAAACACCATTTTATTTTCCTCGGGGTTTATTAGTATATTCTTTAATGACATTTTTAATATAAATATCCGTCAAATTACGAAAATTTAAACATTTAAATATTTTTGTAGAGATTAGGTTTGTTGAAAATGAATGCATATAAAATTATTTTTGAGTTTTATTTTTATTACAAAAAATAACCTTTAAAAAATACTTTGAAAGACTAAAAATTATTTTGAAATCCTTAGATTGCTGTTTTAATTTGATACTCTTAGAGGACCATTTTTAAAATATTAGAACTTTAGAGATCATTTACTTTTAATGTCAAGTTTAACAATATCATGTGTGTGTGTGTGTTTGTGTGTGTGGTTATTATTTTTTTTTTTTTTTTTTGTAAACTTAGTATCTAGAAAAACATGGATTTATAAAGAGATTTAAGCACATAAGTTAATCAGGATTAAGATATAACTAGAATCCTTGTTGCTTGGTAATAATGAACATAATTGCATATATTTAAATAAAAGTTTATTAAACCTGTGTATTTTCATGTAGCAGTTTTTCATTTCTATTAAAAATAATTACATGCTCAGCACCAAGAGCCATTTTCCAAAGCAGCCACCTCTCTCTTGCATTGCCCCTAAAGGAAAAGAGTCAGGATCAATGCCAGAGGCATCTTCAAAGGGAAGTATTGATGACCTCTAAGCAATTTTTGTTTCTCAACCCATGTATACATGTCAGATCTCACTTTAAATAAGGCCTTGTGACTTACTTCATGTAAGTGGCTGTACAAATAAGTACTCTTACAGGTATATAACAAAGTTGAAAAATTTGAAATAAAATTAACAACCTATTACTAATAAATATATTTCAGGGCATATAAAATGCCTCCTTTATATTTAATATTATCATATTATAGAATTATCCCTGTTAAAAGTACTGATAGTCAGTAGTGTTTAAATAAAATATTACCATATGAGATACTCTGTTTAAAAACCCAAGAACTATTTTATGAAACTTCTTTTTTTTCTTTTTCTTTTTTTCACAAGAGCAGTCTTGTGTCATCAAATCAGGTTATTTGTTAAATTTTAAGTAAAATGTTGGTAGGTTCTTAAATTTTGTTTTAATAATAGATTATATTGGTTCAGAACAAAAGTTCATAGATTTTTATAGTTAATTTTAAAGACAATATTTAGATATTTGAACATAAATTATTTAACCACATATGTCTTTATTTTATTTAACTACCTTCTGCTATCTTTGAGGTAGCTTTGTGATTCCATCCTCCTAGAAACTGGCATGTAAATGAACTGGTCTTAGTTGTTCTTACAAATTTTCAGAGAATTGAAGTTCTTCCCATTAAAACAATATTGTAGTGATTGAAAAAAAGTAGTATTCCAATTCTGAACACTTTTCATTGGTCTCTATCTTTAATTAGTCTAACTGGGAACATTATTTGTATGATTTCTTTATCCAATATTGTGAGAAGAGTTTGTAATAAACAGTGCTCTTTCAATCCAATACAGCATCACCTTCTTTGGGTGCATTTGGAGTAATTAACAATCATTTCATTTTTCTTCTGACCTTTTTACTACATATTGTAAATTATCCATTTTTCATCACAATTCTTGTTCTTTTCAAAAATGGTTTGATTTTAAAAGTGAGCAAAAATTGTAAATGGAAATGCATCCTATAAAACCTTTTCCTGTTAAATTGTGAAGCACCCAAACATCATAATGATTCATATATCCAAGTGTTTTTAAAAATCTTACAACACTGGCATAAAATGTAGTGACTCTCTGCAATATCCTGTCATTTGACCTTGATTATTTTTAATCAATTTGGTCATCATCAACAATTGCAGGTTTGCCAGAATGTTCTTGGTGTTTCAGATCAAAATTTCCACTTTTGAATCACTTGCAACCTTCATAAATGGCACATATCTTTTTTGATGTTTGTATGTTTTTCTTTCTGAAAGTAAAAGTGCATAAAATGGTGAAAATGCAACTCTTTTCCTCCAATTTCTCTGTTAATGTACATAAGCATTTAAAATTACTAATCCACTCATGAATTGTAAAGAAAGATATTTTGAAATGTTACCTTTCAGAAAATGTATCAGTCAGTCAGTTAAGTGCCATACGCGATACATGCTTGGGCGATCATGTCTCGAAAGAGACATGACTGACTGGGCAGAAGATTATCCCGCAGTAGGTTGCCATTGCTTTCTGCAGTAGACTGGTTGCCGACCAAGGCTATAGAACCCGATCTGTTCTATTATTTAACCCATAACTGGAAGGAAGAGATGGATTAATACCTTTCCCAAAGGTATTTGTGCGTAAGTGAATGCAAGGAATTTGAACTCGGCTCCCTGGTTTCTCCTTCCAATCTGATATCCACTGCGCCACAACACACATCCAGAAAATGTATAGATGTCATAATTTCAGTCACTTGAAAAAGGAAACTACATGTTCAAATCTTGCCTATTAGATAAAGTTTTTTTCCAACCTAATAGATGTCAACATATATACAATTTTGTTTTTTATTATCAAAATATACTGTTAAGATTATGCTATATGAATATGTTTGATAAACTTTGTTCATCTTTTGTCTTTCATTAAGGCTTTGGCTTAAAACTTTTGAGGAGGCTAAAATAAAAATTATAAAACTGAATAATTATTCTTACATTTAAGCTTGATTTAATTTCTTAGTATAGTTTATAAACATTAAAGAATATGTAAAAGAAAATTATATTTTGTATATAGTGAATCATTAATTTTTATCCATGTAAAGTTGTTCCTTTTAAAGAGATCTGTGTAAAATGTACAAAATATTACATAAGTTAAATTCTGACATCATGCAATTGCCCCCTACAAAACAGCATTTTTTTCTAATTGATGTTCCATTCAAGAAGATCTACTATAAGCATAAAGGAAATATATTCTATTTTCTAAGTGTACATTTGTTTTTCTTTCATCTCGTAATCAAGTATGAAGTATTTATTACTTTTCAATTTGAATATACATTTGTACTTTTTCCAAAATGAATTTGTTTCTGAAAACTTTTCCCCACTTGAGAATACTTTTTATCTGACAACAATGTCAATTTATAAAATGTAATTACTATGAAAAATGAATAAGTTTGGACACTTTCCACATTATATTGGTGGCTTATTTAGATTACTAAGTAATAACAAAATTCAAATATTATTAGATTTCTGAAGTAGTTATAATTTTGATGATGTTTGTCTCATGTTAAAATTCAGAATCTTTCATAATCACTGCACATATTAACATACTTAACATTTTGAAATAATCTTGCTTCTTTAGCAATTAGTAAACAATTAGTGGCAAAAAGGAGTTCTTTTATAAGGACTGCTTATTATCTAACAAAACAATGGGTAAAAGACATTTTTATTTTTTTTTAAATTGTGATATGATTAGTGTCATCAGTATTTGAAGCATTATCAGTTAAGTATCTTTTATAGAAACCATTATAACAGGATAGCTTAGAAGAAAGGTTTATTCTCTCATTTATGTTTCCCATATTATGGGAATTATTATATCCATGATATAATAACACTGTATTTCATGAACAAAACAGAATGGCTGATAGAAAAGGAATGACAAACATACTTTCTTCTCAAAGACACTTTTATATCACTATAACATACACAAGGCTATATATATATATTTACACATGACTCACACAGGAAAAATATAACATATAAAATATAACAGCAAGCAGAGTGAAAAGAAAACAAAGATAAGGTCTTACATAGAATATGGAGATTCTTTTGTGTTTTTTTGAGAAGTCATATTCAGGACTCCAGATTCAAATGTGCTGGATTCATCAATGTCCCAGGCAAGGACATATTCCACGAACAGGAAACAGTGAGACTTCAGTTTTTCCAAATTGAGGATCGCAAGCTGGAGTTTCTTCCTATATCTGGGAAAGATATATTTCCAAAAAGAAACTGTGCCATGGTATTGTAAGCTGCTGCAGGAGAACAATTTAGCCTCAGAGAAGCAACCACTACTGTTAACTAAATGAATGACTGACCACTTTTGTCACTATATAAAGTGATATCAATAAGCAGTGGCTACATGAGTATCTTGATTAAAGAAAGATAAACACCTTTTGTATCCTTACATCATATCTCTAATAATCCAGATAATAAAACAATAAATTAAATAGTGATGGAGAGTTCTGGTCACTCTAAAGATTTTTTTGTCAAGTTTTACCAAGTCTAATCTTTGAAAATAGAATTTTTATTATTTCATTTGTAATTTTTATATCCCATCTTTGTAAAATATACTGAAAAACATATACAGATTCAGAGTAATTATTCAGCAAGATATCTCAACATTATTCATGAAAGTATTGCTGAACATGAAATATATGTAGACTGTCGCCGTTGACCTCAGTGTCTATATATATATATATATATATATATATATGAGGACATTAAAGTCAGCACAAGCAGTCTATTTCATGCTTAAAAGCAATCATCAGACCAATGTGTACTTTTATATTTTCATGCACTCTATCCCTGATATTCAGCATTTAGCATAATTTAGGGTGGCCCAAAAGTTGGTAAGGGCTCTGAAATAATAATTACATATATTTTGAATAAAATCAATATTATTTGTTGCCTCTCTTAAGAGATTCTTCAAAATTCTTGCAATGATAAATTTAGAAAACGGTAAATATTAGTGTAAGCAGTGGGCCAGGAACTGTTAAAAAAAATTCCTTAGTATAAAATGCTGAGAAAAGTTTCTTTATTTCATTCACTGACAGCCAGTATGCTTAAGTTTTTATACAATTACAATGGTTTCTAAATGCCATTTTATCTGTGGTTATGATTTTTTCAATTTCAGTTACTTATAGTTAAGGCCAAGAAATAAAGAATTCATAAACTTTGATTAATGATGACTCCATGAAAGTATTTGTTTATGCCAAAATGAAACTGTAAAGTACTTTCTTTCATTGGAATGTTCTTGAATTAAGGAAGAAAATAAAGGTTACTATTATCTATGGTAAGAATTAATTTTCTATCTATCCCATAATTTCTATTATGGTGTGTAGACATTTGCTTTCTTAGTCTTTTTGTATTCCTGCAAATTAACAACTGAATTACAGCAAAAAATTCAAACATTAGAAACAAGATGCTACTGAACCATTCCAGGAATCTCCTATGTAGAACATGTCACAAATGACATAGTGATATACCAACCAACAAGAAATTTGCTCATAGGAGAACCTTATATCTCCTGTCAAGAAGAGTAAGCTGAAATACTGTTGTCAGCTTAAAGCCAACAACTTTTTCACTGCCATCTTAGAAATTTCCACCTTAAAAGAATAGGCAGGCAAGAGAAAATGGGCTAACAATGCCTCAAAATTGACTGGAAGATCATTTGTAGAGACTCTGATATCAGCATGCAACCAGGACACATGGAGGGAGTTGGTCAGGTATTCATTTGCATAGTGACTCTGACGAGACCTAGTCATGTGACTGATGATTATGATATAAAATTGTGCGTTTATTTGATAGAATAATAATTTACTTTATATAGAGGTTTTTTAGAATAAAAAAGTCACTGCAAAAATATTTCTCTGAAAACCTGCAGTGGCTTCATGTACAAAACTAACAGTTTATATTTAAATGTTTGATGAAGGAAAACATTATTAAAAAATAAGATTTTTTTAAAATCTTAAAGCATTCGTTTTTGTTTTTTTTGTTTTTTGTTTTTTGTGTGTGTATTTCAGGGTTAATAAGCCACAAAAAAAAATCAATTAATTTCAACAACTTCATTGAACAATTGCCTAAAGAATTTAGAAATGAAAGAGAAAATCTAAGGAAAGTGAATAAGCCATGAAAAGGTAGCCTATTATTTATGGTGCAGATATGTCTTTCTTAATCACAAATGCAACATTTGGAATATTTAATTTGAGGTCTTGGAGCCAGCAATGAAAAAAGAAGGGAGATAGACAGATGTTGTTGGTACAACTAAAATGTCTTTCACTCCATGCTAGTGTACACACATTTAAACTGGGTCAGATATTCCACAAAAAAAAGAAAAAAAAAAAAATTGTCTATCTGTATATATATAGAATAGAATTTTACTCAAATACAGGTATTCACTAAAAATAATGTTGGAAGTAATACGAATATGTCAGATTAAAAAATAAAAATCCATTAATTCTATAGAAATTGCTTTGTTTATGTTTCTAATATGAAACTGGGCAGATATTCATTTCAGGAAATCTGAAAGAATCAGTGTGCTTTAAAAACAAAAATAGAACCTTGCTATATTGTGACAGTGTAGTCAAATGGTAAAAGCTTACAGGATTATATGGATTTTCCTCTTGCAAAAGAGGTGAGGGTACATTTTCGAGATTAGTTTTTTGTTTTTTTGAGTGAGCAACTGATAGATGAAATAAATACTGTTTAAAATGTGGATTCTACTTAAATGCAGATGTCTGTTAAAAATACTTTAATATCTATATGTATAAATATATTGCCTGAAGATTGCACTCATACATTAAATGGCCTCTTGATGTTGATCTCAATGTTCACTTATATATGGGGTGTGATGAGTAAATTGTCATCATTTTATATTTTTAATTTTGCATATGCATGCTGTTTGTTTTTGATTTAGTAACTGTATAGTATAGTCAAGTTAGTCGGGCATCAGTTTGAGAAGAAGAGCACCATGACACAATTCACTTTGCCAGAAATTTGGAAGTGGCAAGTTGTACTGTTTGGCAATTAGGCTGAAAGACAGTGCAGAGGATTCGGAAAGCGTTGGATGAGTTTAATGGTGATTATGAAGGTGTTTGAAGTGATCACTAGAGATGGTGACATTTACTACCATTTATCTTTCCACAGAACTTCAGATTCAACACAAAGGCCTACATCAAGTACCTTGAAGAGCTAGTGCTCAAAGAGACAGAAAATGATGATTGATGATGCATTTAAATTTTTGAAGATTGTAATTGACAGGAATGTAAGAAGCTGGAAGAGTTTTTGCAAGCAAGAAATGCAAAAGAAGAAACTATTAGCATAGAACTTTTGTTTACAGGCAATAATTTCATTATTAAAATGATACCTAGCTGTTAATCTAGTGTTGCACTTAAATTTGTGAAGCTGATGTATCAAAGAGGAAAGATCATCAGAACACTTCCCATAAAAATATTTATGGAAAAGGCACAAAGAAGTGATGTTATGACATTGAGAAAGAGACTGAAGCCAAGCTGCCATGTTAGGATGAATGAAATTGCAGATTCTTCTTTGGATTCTGTCAAGAATCTCAATATTTTTTCAACACCCACAGAGCTAACCCATAGTATATATTATAACTATGCTGAACAGACTTTAGTTACAGTTTCTGGAAGAGTGTGCATAATCTGGTATTATCAACAGTTGAGTATGTTTGTTTAGTGGCATATTAACGCCTTACCGGTTTTGCCAAAATTTAATTTTCTTGGGAAAATGAATTTCTTTAACAAGAATGTATTGCTGGTAATTTTTATTATAAAAATGTTTATATTTTATAGTGTTTTGACCCCAGTTTGGTGGGGTTAACTATTTGCTGGGACCCTAACAGGTGCTACCACCCTGGGCCACAGTGGATCTGGAAACAACAGCAGTCAAGTGGTGGTTTCATGCTCCTGATCAGAGGCCTTGCTACCAGATGTAGTTTATCATCATACCCAGGACTGCTTAACAGTTGAATAGGACTAGTTTCATCTACCCAGTTTTACTCTTAAGATTTAGATAAATCCATGGTGTAGTTTTCAATCACTTCACAATGAAACTGCATGTTGGGAATGTTATCCTGGGCTGATAAAAGCAAGAAGCAACCTCCATAACAAATTGGCCATAGATTAATTTGGATCTCAGGGTTAGAATGTTAATGTTCTAACCATTTGGCTGTGTATATTATTGCACCCCCCCCCCCCCACCAGCAAGGCAATATAGCCATAAATATGCAAGGAGTTAGTGAATGTTAGAAAATGAGAAAAAAATACATTAAGGCAAGAGAACAATAAAAAAACAAAAATTAAAACAAAAATGTATGATTGACATTGCATTTTAATGTTTGAAGATCAAAGTTAATTGGAATGCAAGAAGCTGGAAGAGAGTTCCACAAACCAGATGTGTGAAAGACAAAACCATTAGTATAGAACTCATGGTTACATTACAAATTCAACTATAAAATGAGACCTTACCACCAATCTACTTGTATGCTTAAATTCATAAAGTCTATGTACAAGAAAGGAAAGTTCACTAGAACAATTACCATGAAAATATTAATAGAAATGGTACAGGGAAGCTACATTATAGTCACAGGAAAGTTGCTGAAGCTGAGATGCCAGGTCAGGACCAACTAAATACATAGTAGAAGCATGAGACTAGATGTGGTAACAATATTCAACGTATGGATGAATGATAGATTTAAAAATGTGTAAAACAGATTCTGTTAAAAATTGTTTAGCATGACACAGTGCTACACACTCACTGACAAACAAGGCAAAGAAACCAGATCTAAATTGTTACTCAGAGTTTCTTGCAACACAATTATTAGGCAATAAGAACTTGTTCATGCTCTGTCTTAGTCTGTCTGCCATAGGCAGTCAGTACTTTGAGCTATTGCCAAGGTATGTGTGTGTCTTTTTTTTCTGTTTATGCTTCCTTGGCTTTCTTTTCACATTTTTTGATTTTGTTCTTGTCCACACACCCCTTTTTAATTTGGCAGAGTTTGCATTGATAGAGTTGTATTAGGGGGCTTTACTAATAACTTGGTTTGTTATGTTCTGAGTGTCTGATGATTGGTTTATTACCCTGAAATTGTTAGTAATGTGCATGCATGGTATATTTTTAGTAATATCCCAAAAACATATTTACAGTGGAGTACTGTATTAACAAAATCAACATTAGCTTGTTTTATCTGAAGTGTATTTCAGTTAAATGATTAACAGTTTATACTGTGTATGGATATATATATATATATATAAACACAAACAATTAACTATGACCTAAAACTCTATATACTAACACTGTAAGAAAAAGATCACCCCAATACAGTCAAAAGAGGTCAGCCTAAAATGACAAGAACCCAATTCATTATAGAGCAATTAAGCAAACATCCGCTTGAACATGCTAAAATGAAGTTAACAAAAAAAGCAATCAATCACCTGCAAACAATACAACACACTAAAAAGAAGTCAACACAATAAAAAGTAATTAACCATCTGTAGAATCACTCAATTAGAAAGATATGAAATTACAAGCTCCATATAAATAAGAAAATACCCAAGAAACAACAGTAGATGAAAAAAAAAACCCTGAGAAGTGAGGGCATCACAATGGTGCCTTCACAAAACTTGGCATAACTCTGCTAAGTTAAGTAAAAAACTTGTCAACATTCATCCTATTAATATTCTATCTTGATATTGAGCACTTTATGACAAAAAACCTGCTTGCCAAAATATCCTTTTATCAGTAAACCACTAAAAAAAGCAATCTTGGCACTATGCATCATCACAATTGAACACACACACACAGGGTGTGATTGATGAATTGTTGTTTTAACAGATATATTTACCAAAATAAAACAAAAATATCTTGAAATGCTAAAGTGTAAATTTATTCAATAAAATCTCCATCTACAGGCAACTTTGGAATCTCCTGCAATTCTTCTGGGTGGTCTACTTGTTTAAGTTGGTGAAAGCTGTCATATCCTTGCCTTCAGTTCAACTTTGGAGTTTGAATAAGTTTTGTGGTCACTCACTCAACTGTGTCCCACATATAATAATCAAAGGTGTTGCAGTCTGGGGGAATTAGGTGGTTGCAAAAATTGTCTGGCAGTCATGAGTTCTTCTGCTTGCGTGGCATGGTGCAAAATCCTGTTGCCAAACAGAATCTGCCAGCAGTCACCCTCTTGACTCGGAGCAGCAGTACCTCCTCAAGGTATTTTTATGTAAACTTCTGTGTTGAAACCATATAGGAAGCTGAATGGAGGCATAACATCACCATCACTAGTGATCACAACAAACACATTCGTAATCACTCTTAGACTCGTCCAACTCTTTCCGAATCCTTTGCACTGTCCTCAGATTGACACCCAAACACTCAGAATCTTTTGTATTTGAGCTTCCAGCATTAATGCTAAGCAGTACAGCATGCCATTTCTAAATTTCTGAGTGAATTACAGCATAGTACTCTTTTTTTCTCATAGATGGGCCTAACTGACCCTACTATACTGTATAGTTAACAAAACAAAAAAAAACAAACAATGCACAATTGCAAAAATTATAAATATAAAATTGGTGACAATTTACCCATCACAACTGTTTATATATGTACACACACACACACACGCACATATATATATATATATACACACACACACACACACACACAAAATACTTACATTTCTGTACATGAGCAAATGAATGTGTGTCTAATATACTAAAAGCAACATACATAGTCAAAATCAATGATAGAATGTTATTGTATATTTATAATACACTGTAAATGTCATTATTATTTGACCACTACTAAATATTTGTTGAAATGTTCAGAATAAAATTAAAATTCCTAGTTACTTTACTTCAGAAATTCTTCAGCCGTAACCAGGGATTAAATATGATATCTATAGGAAATGTATTATTTATTATTTGAAACTTGAAATTAAAAAAAAAATGACTATTATTTTATTGTATAAAAGTCATCATTCTTCAAGCTTAAGCAATGGAATAACTGATTTAAATTGAATTGGCTCAGATGGCTAATTCTTTCTATTCAATTTGTCACACATAATTATTTTTTGGTTCTCTCATCTTTAATATACTTACCTTTACTTCATTCCAAACCTAATACTATGCACCAAATAGATTTTTGTCAATCATTGATTTAGTATCCCACTTGCCTGCTGTAATCTTGGTATTGAGCTATGAGGTAAGAATCTGATTGGACAGTTTGAGCAGGATGCATCAGAGCTTACAATTA
Source organism: Ascarosepion bandense (assembly GCA_037127315.1). Classification (NCBI taxonomy): domain Eukaryota; kingdom Metazoa; phylum Mollusca; class Cephalopoda; order Sepiida; family Sepiidae; genus Ascarosepion; species Ascarosepion bandense. Next base: position 2,447,606 of record JBBBDQ010000278.1, read on the forward strand.
AGTCAATCCCATTGGCTACAAAATATGATTCATCATGAACCAAGGCAGATTTTTGTCAGTATGTTTGTTATATTACACTTTGCAATGATTTAAATTTTTTTCTTCAAATCACTATCAATCAAAATATAGTAGATACCAACCTCTAGTAAAAGCTTTAATTCTTTGCATTGCCTTTCTGGAAAGAAACTATATTTTATGAATAGGTGAAATCTGTCACTTGTAGATTATGTTGTATGTTTGCCAAACACAAGCAATAAGTAAGAAAATGTCAATTTAATTTTTCAGTGCAGTCTGTTGATTTCAAGTTACATAATCAGTGAGCTTTAAAGGAATTTAGGAATATGACACATTCTATATTTTTATGAAGAAGTAAAAGATAATCTTGCTTGTTTAGTTTATGAAAAAAAAAAACTTTAGCTGTATTTGTCCCTCAGAGATGTCACTGTGCCAAAAGAAAAATGTACAGATTAAACTCCAACTAAAATTTATACTTAGCAGAATAGTAACTATTACTGTAATATAAACACGAAGCTTACAAAGCTAGACTAAAATTACTTATTCTCTATATTGTACTTGCAAAATTTATTTTATGCGCACAAATGAGAGCAAAAATGCTATCATCTGAATAATTTACATCAACCAACTTTATTTTACATTATTGCTGTTGTTAAGCAAAAGTTGGAAATTAGATGATGCTTAATTAAGGGAACACAGTTCAAAGCTTCAATTACGCAGTGCAGCCATGGTGATGACAAAATGTTTAGCCTCAGTATTTACATACTGAGTTTCAGTCAAGCAATGTAATATTCTCCCTTTACCATATAACTGTTTGTAACCAAGTCTGTTCCACTCTGTTATGGCTAACAATAGAAGTAATAGACAGAGCTTCATGAGAGAGAAAGAGAGAAATTTTGCAATCATGGAAGAAACCTCACTTCTTTGATAGAATCCAAAATTATTTAAAGGAGTGTGCCTGTGTGAACCTGGGTATGACATTATAAAAATCCTTAGTTACATTATAAAAATCCTTAGATCCTTCAATAACATGTTTATCTGCGAATTTTCCAATCTTGTATATTTCCTAAATTCAATGTTTTTTATCATTTGTATTTTTAAAGGCAATGAAAGAGGTTATTTTTACCCTATCTCATTCCACTCAGGCCATTTTCCCCCATCTCATTCCACTCATGCCGTTTTTTTCTGTCTCATTTTACTCATGCAGTTTTCCACTGTCTCATTCCACTCATACCATTTTCCCCAGTCTCATTCCACTCATGCCATTTTCCACAGTCTCATTCCACTCATGCCATTTTCCCCTGTCTCATTCCATTCATGCTGTTTTTTTCTGTCTCATTCCACTCATGCCATTTTCCCCTATCACATTCCACTCATATCATTTTCCCCTGTCTCATTCCATTCATGCCAATTTTTCTGTCTCGTTCCACTCATGCTGTTTTTTCTGTCTCATTCTACTCATGCCATTTTTTTCTGTCTCATTCCACACATGACATTTTCCCCTGTCTTATTCCACTCATCGCATTTTCCCCTGTCTCACTCCACTCATGTCATTTTCCTCTAACTCATTCCACTCATGCCAATTTTTTCTGTCTCATTCTACTCATGCCGTTTTTTTGTCTCATTCCACTCATGCCGTTTTTTTCTGTCTCATTCCACTCATGCCGTTTTTTTCTGTCTCATTCCACTCATGCCGTTTTTCTGTCTCATACCACTCATGCCGTTTTTTTCTGTCTCATTCCACTCATGCCGTTTTTTTCTGTCTCATTCCACTCATGCCGTTTTTTTCTGTCTCATTCCACTCATGCCGTTTTTTTCTGTCTCATTCCACTCATGCCATTTTCCCCTGTCTCATTCCATTCATGCCATTTCCCTTGTCTCATTCCATTCATGCCATTTCTCTTGTCTCATTCCACTCATGCTGTTTTCCCCTGTCTCATTCCACTCATGCCATTTTTTCTGTCTCATTCCGCTCATGTGATTTTTCCCTGTTTCATTCAATTCATGCCGTTTTTTTTTTCTGTCTCATTCCACTCATGCCATTTTCCCCTGTCTTATTCCACTCATGCCATTTCCCCTCTCTCATTCCACTCATGCCATTTTTTTCTGTCTCATTCCACTCATGCCATTTTTTCTGTCTCATTTCACTCATGCCATTTTCCCCTGTCTCATACCATTCATGCCATTTCTCTTGTCTCATTCCACTCATGCTGTTTTCCCCTGTCTCATTCCACTCATGCCATTTTTTCTGTCTCATTCCGCTCATGTGATTTTTCCCTGTTTCATTCAATTCATGCCGTTTTTTTTCTCTCTCATTCCACTCATGCCATTTTTTCTGTCTCATTCCATTCATGCCATTTCCCTTGTCTCATTCCACTCATGCTTTTTTCCCCTGTCTCATTCCACTCATGCCATTTTTTCTATCTCATTCCGCGCATGTGATTTTTCCCTGTTTCATTCATGCCGTTTTTTTTTCTGTCTCATTCCACTCATGCCGTTTTTTTCACACAGGTTTGTTAACTTCTCTCAGTTTTGGAAATCACTCCTTTTCATTGGTTAGAAAATAATTAGCATTAAATCTTTGCTTCATCTTTTTCATTCAGTCAATCCTTTTTCTTATTGGTCAAAATTAGATTTCACACTGGATTGTGCAATTTGTAAACAGTGAAGAGAAGAGAGTTACCTTTAATTCCGTATTCACCACACTTTCAAGAGAGAATACTATATATTATAAGGAGGAACCTCTTAATACTATCCTATTTGCAAGATATGCTAATAACTATCTTGCAAATAGCAAGATACCAGAATATCACCTCATAGTAATAACTGTTACTACAAATCCATGAGTAACTGAAGTAATATACCAAGGCATTACAACCGTGTGATACCACAACACATCAGTAACCAACAAGGTTACGATAATTTCAATGGATCTCCATGGTTATATTCAGCCAGTTAAGTGCCATACATGATACATGCTTGGGCAGTCATGTCTTGAAAGAGACATAACTGACTGGACAGAAGATTTTCCTGCAGTAGGTTGCCATTACTTTCTGTGGTAGACTGACTGCCAAACAAGGTTATAGAACCCAATCTCTCCTGTTATTTGACTCATAACTGGAAGGAAGAGATAAATTAGATACCTTTTCCAAAGGTATTTGCGTGTAATTAAATGCAATGAATTCAACTGGAATTCAAACTCAACTCTAGGATTCTGAGTCGATATCCACTGCACCAAAATGCACATCAATGGTCATATTATTTAATTATAAATTAGTTTTAACTGTTTACATATTTTCAAGCCCCCCCACCCCACCCCAAAAATATGTCTCATGGTTATCATTTTGAAATGATGAATGGCTGCTGAAAATTTATTGGCCCATTCTACTTTCTAAAATTTGACCAAACTTGAAAAATCATTTTTAATCCTTTCTTGGTGAAGAACTTTTCAGCACTTCATATTTTAGGAACATTTTCAAAAGGTAAATTAGGTAATTAAATTCACAATACATAAATCAATCATTCTTTTTAATTTACTTTCAGGTGAAAACAATTTCATGATCATCTGATTTCAGTGTATATTAATCTTGTTAGTTGTTTGAACATTACAAAATGAAAGCTTTTCAAGTAAGATTCTAACATAATTACTCTTTGTCTAATGCACTGTAAAAACAATTATATTGAAAACCTGGATGAGATCTATCTATTTTTAAAGACACAAATCTAAACTATTCTAGTCTTTATTAAGTGGTGCAATTTTAAGTAATATAGAAATGTCATTAATGTTTCATTTAGCTCATTTAGTAACTCTAGTTAAGTAGTCTTGAATGAAGTCATCTAATTTCTGGAAATGTTTTTAAAATCATTTCATGCCAAGCAAAGCAGTAAAACCACTAAGATGCAGTGGGTTATTGAGTGTGAAAGAATATGAAAGAAAGAACACCATTAGAACAATAAAAGAACAGGAATTAAGAAGACAAAAGATAGCAATTGTCCTTGCATTTATATTTTTGAAGATCAAAATTTACTGGAAAACTAGAAGTCGGAACTGAGTTTTACAAGCATAAAATGTGAGTGAAGAATCTGTTAGCATAGAACTTGGAGTTGCACCTAGCAATTTTAAATGTAAAATGATGAGACCTAGCTTCTAATCTAGTACTGCACTTAAAATGAAAATAGTTATAGAAAAGGCACATGGAAGCTATTGTAAGGTTACAAAAGGTGCTTATCTCCCTTTGGTCGAGATAGTCACATGGTCACATGACAACCACTCATGATGTCACTCTTGATAGTTACGCAAACGCTAGTCACAATCTTTTAGTTAACAGCAACCAAGGAAGAAGGTTGTTCCCTCCTGCCTAAGGCTTTGGCCTAGGCAGAATCTGACTACTGCCATGATTCGTTGGATCATAAGACTCCTGCTGTCCTGTTGAGACATAGATGAAGCCTACCATATCTCTTTGGGATATAGAGGAATTCAGCCCCTCCAAATTTGAGGTTATAACAATGGCCGAACAGATGTATCTTCAATTTATATGTAAAATTTTTTCCTTTTGTTCCTTCTGATACTTTGCATTGTGTTAGATGTAATGGATATGTATTTCTCCATGTGTGGGCACTAGTTTGTAATACATCACTCAATAAGTTCCATGCCTGACATAGATGGTACCACTAATAAAAATCCATATGATTTTTATTAAGTACTAACCTTCAAATGTCACATGACAAAATTTGGGCCCAATCAGATTATTAGTTTACAAATTACAGTTATTTAAGTGAAGCTACTGTTGCAAATTTTCAAAACAACGAAAAAATTTGAATTTCATGTGTTGATAAAGCATTGCTTTCTGATGGGAGAAAATAATGTTCAAGCAAAGCAATGGCTTGATAAATGTTATTCAGATTCTGCTCCATTGGAAACAATGGTTAAGAGATGGTATGCTAGCTTTAAATGCAGATGTATTAACATAAATGATGCTGAACACTCAGGTCACCCAAAATTGGCAGTTGTCCCAGAAAACACCAAAAAATTCCACAAACTCGTTTTGGCCGATCATAAATTGAAGTTGTATGAGTTAGTAGATGAGTTGAACATATCAGAAGGCAGTGTAGTCACCATTTTGCATGAATGTTTATCAGTGAGAGAGCTGTGTTAAAAGTGGGTGCCACCTTTGCTCACAATCTATGAAAAACAATGTGTCGATGATTCAGAGCATTCTTTGCTACTGTTTCAATGCAATAAGAAAGCGTTTTTGCATAAATATGTGACAATGGATCCACCACTTCACTCTGGAATCAAATCAGTAGTCAGCTGTGCTGACAGCAGCAATTGAGAGCTGTCCAAAGCGACCAAAATGCAAACATCAGCAGGCAAGGTTTTGGCCTCTGTATTTTGGTATGCACAAGTTATTTTGTTCATTGATTATCTTGAGAAAGGAAGAATCATGAATAGCAAATATTATATAGCATTATTGGTGTGTTTGAAGGAAGAAATCACTAAAAAAATGGTCAAAAATGAAGAAGAAAAAGTGATCTTTCACCAACCAAGACAACGCACCGTGTCACAAGTCGATCGCAACGATGACAAAACTACATGAATTGCACTTCAAATTGCTTCTGCATCCACCCTATTCTCCAGATCTGGTCCCTAGCAACTACTGGCTGTTTGCAAACCTCAAAAGAATGATCCAGGGAAAGAGATTTGGCTTCAGTGAAGAAGTGATATCAGAAACTGAGGCATATTTTGAGGCCAAAGACAAATTGTTCTGCAAAAAAGCAATTGAATTGTTAGAGAAGCATTGGAATCAGTGTATCACCCTAGAAGGAGACAATGTTGATGAATAAAGTTGCATTTTTCCTAAAAGTTGTTGTTTTATTAGTTAGGCTCAGGATTTATTGAGTGATGTGTTATATATGTATTTTTGTGTGCGTCATAATATATAAAAGTCTCTTTAAGAGCAAGCGTTTGTTCATTCTTTTCATATCTTCATTCCACCTTGCCGTTACATGATGACTCAACTTAATATTATTTACTAACCTACATGGGAATAGAAATAAGATAAATCCCTTCAGTATGTTATGGTAGTGGGAAAGTGACTGAAGCCAAGATGTCAGATTAGGATTGATAACATTGCAGATTCTTCTTTGGATTTTATAAAGAATCTCTAAATACATAGCATAAGCATCAGATCAGATGTGGCAGCAGTATTTAATGCATGGCCATATGGCAGATTTATAAATGTGTAAGATGGATTTTAGCATGACACAGTGAACCAACTTTCTTAGCAGCAGACCTAGCAATTGATTCAACATAATATTTCCTTCAATGTATTATTATTCTATTAGTCTATTTATTCTAAGTTGATGTTCTTAGATAGCCATTCTCAAAGTGAGTAGTACTGGCCTCATTCAACCTGGGGTGGAGTTGATAGTGCAACAAAAAATGCAAAATGATTCAAGTGGGCAACAGTGTGCTCTCAGAACCAATAGGTTTTTTTTTATCTATATCACAAACGTTTATATAAAACCTGCTTTACAAAGAATAAAATTAATATTGAATTGTGCACAAAACTATAGTTTATTTTTATTTATTTGTATAAAGTTGACATTAAAAGTCTACCATTCATCTGTATATTAAATATTCCTACCACATCCAGTCTGCTTCTTCTGATATGCATCTAGAAATTCTTGAAAAAATCTAAAGAATCTACAATGTTCTCATTCTTGACCTGGTATCTCAACTTCATTCACTTTCCCACCTACATAGCTTCCCTGTACCTTTTGTATAAATATTGTCATGGTATTTGTTCTGATGAGTTTTCCTAATTGGCACCTTTAAATATAGTACTAATTTGGCAGCCAGGTCTCATAATATCATTGTTGAAATTTCTAGTTGTAACCATAAGTTATATTCTAATAGCTTCTTCTCTTGTACTTCTTGCTTGTGAAACTCTCTTCTGGCTTTTAGCTTTCCTGTCAACTATGATCTTTAAAAATTTAAATGCAATGTCAGTTGTCATCTTGTATCTCCTTGAAACCTGTTCTTTTTATTGTCCTCTATTTCATTCATTCTCATTAACAACTTCCATTTTAGTGGCTTTTATTGTCTTGCTTGGGGAGAAATGATTTAAACACATAAGATGCTTTTTTATACGTATCCTTTGTGAATATGGTGGGATTTTCAAATACTCTATTTAAGATATAGATATATTATTTAGCTATTAATTTTTCATATTGTCTTGAATGTTCTTTCTGTTTTTTAAACAGTAAATTAAAACAGAAAAGTCTTTTATTTTGAAAAATCAAATTGAAAGACCAGTATTAAAAAATGAATTTGTAACATTCAAAAATTTAAATATGCAAAAACTAGTTTTCATTTTTTTTTTTTCAGTAAACAATATTGATTGTAATTTACATTGATATTATGAATAAAACCATACACTCTTTGTAGTTTTTTAACAAAATTATTCAGAATGATACTTGACTAATCATGAAAATTTGGCTTACCACTTGTTAATTATGAAGGAAAAAAACTGATGTGTTCAAACACCCAACAGTACTTAGGGTGGATTAATGACCTTGTGTCTGACATATCAGCCATATCAGACAGTAGATACCATAGTTACTTGTGATCATTGCATTTTCTTTTTTTCCATAAGCCATGTCATTAATGTAACTATAATCATGGGTTTAGTGTTTGATTGTTTTCAATTTGCAATCGGCCTAATTCCAAGAAAGTGATTTGTGTTTGTTGCATATGACAGGGCTAGGGATGTTAAGGTAGTGGCAACCCAAAAATGTTTGGGAACTCCTGCTGAAAGTTTTTTTCTCTTCTTTGATAATTGTCATTTTACTTTTTTCAATGACAAGTTATATCTGTCATGTCTTCTTTTTCTTTGATGTGGGCAATCATGGCTCTCCACAGCTACCTATCCTTTATGACTCTTGCCTTTTTACTATTCCTCCCATTTCTCATTCTATCATCTATTTACAAAAATTTATTAGTCACTGTTTTCAAATGTCCATCTTGTCTTCAATGTGCCCTATGAGAGCCAAATTCTTCAAACTCTAGATTCATCTATGTGCTGTATATCTTAGACTCAGATGATCATGGCTCTCTATAACTGCCTATCCCTTTGTGCTTTTTAGCCTATGTTTTTGTCTATTTTTGTTTTTTTATTTTTTTATTTTTATTTTTTATTTTTTTGCTATTCATTTAAACAACCTCATTAGGTAAGTTACTCACTATTTTCCTCTGTCCCTCTTACTTTCAAAGTCCTGTGAGCGTTAAATTTTTCAAACCTTCTTTCTTCATTATTTTGTTACATTATAAGATTCACGCAGTTATTTTGAACTTGACATTTTTTCTTTATGAGTGGAAAGACTATACTGAATCCACTGCTAAGCTACCTGTTAAGAAAATTGGTTCACTATATCATGTTAAACAATATTTCTCTCTAGAATCTATCTTGCATATCTATAAGTTTATTATTCATAAAAGCTTACAATATTACTGCCATATATGGTCCAGTGCCCTTGCTATATATTCAGAGATTCTTGATAAAATCCAAAGAAGAATCAGCAATATTATTAGTCCTGATTGGTCATTTCTGCTTCAGTCACTTTCCCACCACTGTAAAATTGCTTCCCTGTGGTTTTCTATAAATACTTTCATAAGAGGAGTTTTAATGAGCTCTTTGTTATTAATTTAAGTGCAGTACTAGACTAGTGGCAAGGTCACATCAATTTACAGTTGAATTAGTTAGATGTAACTAAGTTCTATGCAAACTGTTTCTTTTCTCACAATTCCCTCTTGTAGAACTCTCTTCCAGCTCTATACTTTCCGGTCAATTTTAATCTTCAAAAATTTAAATGCAATGTCAATTGCTATATACTGTCTTCTAATTATTCTTCCATTGTTCTCACACCTTAGAAATGTTTCTGTTTTCTAATTCTTCTGCACTCATTAACCCCTTGTGTTCTAGTAGCTTACTGCCTGGCTTGGAGTGAATATAACTAAAAGATATATACATGTGAACAAAATCACCTGATTACAAGCAATATCAGTCCATCTGCTTTAAGTTTTGTTGACAGAATTTTTCATGCTGTAGATGATCTCTTCTTTATTCTCAAGAGAACATATCTCCAGTTTATGCTCTGCTATCTGATGCTTTTAAACTTCCACAAATTTTCACAACCTCTCATCCTCCCACTTTGTTCTATCATTATAACAATTTATGTTGGCTGTCACCAGTAAATGTCATTAGTTCCCACCACTTGTCATCACTTACAGTAGGCCCTCATTTCTCAAATTTAGTGTCAACTAAACCAGACTATTTAAACTGCAGCTGCTACTGCTTCACAGATATTGATGATTGTGGCTACTGAATGTTGACCTGTCAATTTCAACTGATCTCTCTTCAAAGTTACTTTATATGATAAATTCAGTGGTATATCATAGCATTTATCTCATTATATAAAAATATAATTTTTTTAGTCGTATAATAAGATTAGAAAAGATTTTCTAAAAAAAGAGTATACCATGATGAAAAAAGGCCTCAAATGTAATAAAAACAATGTTTATCATTAAAATATTTATGCTATTAAGAAGAAAGACCAGAGTATTTTGATGACTTTAATAAAGTTTTTAATCCTTTCTAGCATGTTCAAAATTTGGGTTAAAAGTTTTGTTTTTCATGCATCAGCAGAAGGGCCAAAGATTAGTATGGGAACTTTGGCATGTTTTTTTTCTTTTTGTGTGTGTGGTAAAAAAGCATTGAATTCGAAATTCTTGTAAAAATCAAATAGTTGTTGGATTTTAATGAAATTTTCAGCACTTATTCATAAATGAATGAAATTATTATTTAAATTTCTTTCTTTTTTTTTTTACATCTGTTATCCCCACTTATTTAATTTTATGAATTTTTAAGTAATTAAAAACATTTTTAGCCTCTTCATATTTCTATTAATTAAAAGCAGGAGTCCTTGGAGACTCTAAATCATCAATTTGTTTTTGTCAAACAGAAACACCATTTACATAAAATCAACTCTAAATAGTAAAATAAAAAATACAATAAAACCATGACATTATTTAATTAAAACAGCTCTTGATTGCTTTTATACATAAGGTATTAAAGACACTATTGTCTTGAGAAACATTTTTTTTTCTGAATAATGAACTACTAATCATAAATTGAAAAGCTTAATACAAATCATTAAACACCAATATTTTTTAAAGAATTTTGAATTTTTTCTATGTGTATAAATGTGCTGATTTTTATAAGGATGGTCAACCATATACAACATTATAAGAAAATAAGAGCAATGACTATTAAATTTAGAGCTCAACACTTCTAAAATTTAAAGAAACATTAATTTACATAGAATATTTTCTTAAATTTGAATGATGAGGACTTAAAAATCATATAAAAAATGCACTCATCATTTTCTTTAATTATGTTTTATAATTAAAGTTACCATTAGAACAATGTTAGATCTGTTATAAAGGCTGTCAACACAGCTACTGATGGGTTAAAAATATATTTCTGTGGTATTTCAAACTTAAAGTAAATAATATTTATTTACACTATTTACATTGTTCAGACTGTCATCCGCATCTTTGTTACCTTCTTTAAAAGTGAACCCTTTATTTCATTCACTGTGGTAGATTGTTCTAGTTACAAGACCCATGTTTCTTCCATATGTATCAGTATCACTTTAACGTAATTTCAGGTATTGAACTCACAACTTTTTGGGTCAAGTCACTAGATCCAACCAATGCTTTTATCCACTGGGCCAAATGTCCTTGAGGACATCAGTGTATGAACATTTTGATTTACAAATCTAATGTATTAGTAACCATTGTTTTTTTTTTTACCAGAGCTCATATTACAGTTTTGTTGTTTGTAATTGTTTTTCTCTTGCACTCTGTATTACTGGTTTCCATATTGTATTCATTTCTTTGAGTTCAGTTTTGTTTAACAGTATATCAACCACTGTGGGTTATTTAATGCCAAAAGTGGATTTTTAAAGTATTTTTAAAAAATGTTTGGTTATAATGCAAAAGTTGATTTAGTCAGATTTTGATGAAAAAGTTGTTTTTTGTTTTGTTTTGTTTTTTAAGAAAACTGAAAATGTCTTCTAGTTTTGTATTGAAAACTGTATTGCTAGTAATAATTTTTTTCCTTCAAAAATTTATATTTTTTTTACAAAAAGTTTATTTGTATGTGTTTATTTCTATAAAAATCTATTTTTATACCTTCATAGTGTTTTGACCCCAGTTTGGAGGTTAACTATTTGCCCATAGCTGGGGCCCTAACAGGTACTACCACTCTGGGTCAAGGTGAATCTAGGCACAATAGCAATTAAGAGATGGTTCCATGCTTCGCACAACCTCCCAAATAGAGGCCTTACTGCTGGATGCAGTTTACTGTCATACCCAGGACCAAGTATTAATTTTTTTGTTTGGCCAACTTAGGAGATTTTTATGGGCTAATATATGTACTGATTCCTTAAGTTTTTGTCTTTTCCAGTGGTGTTCTCTGTCTTATTTCAGCTTCATTCCACAGGGAGTGGTGATATACCTTTTCCTTCTATATGTGTATCAAATTAGTTTTTGAGATACAAAGTTTTTTTGCTTATTAGAAATATTGAATTTAATGTATTAGCTTGAAATTAAAACTAAAATAAAAGCTTTAAGAAAGATTTTTTTATTCTAAAAAATTAATTTTAAACCTTAGGTATTGATTTTTTTGTGGAATTCTTTAAGTTAAATGAATTAATTTGCACTTCTTCCCCATCTTTTAAATGGGAGTAGAGTTTTATTTTTTGTTTCCTGTTTAGATTTTGGTTTCTGGTTCCTTCTCAAGTTTTCTCATTTTCTTTCACTCCCAGTAACCCCTTGTGTCTTACCAACATCATTGCTTTGCTTGGAGTGAAATAATTAAAAAAAATGTTCAAACTTCTCTTTCCTCTTTAAACTAGTATATCGAGAGTGGCAAATTCTTCTTCTCACCTTATTATCATTTATTCAAATTGTCAAATTCAGCTGTTATTCTTTCTTTCATTTGTTGAACAGTTCTTGGATTTGACTTGTAAACTTATTTTTTGATCATTCTCCACATTTTGAAGTCACATAGCATTAAATTAGGTGACCTTGGAGGCCACAACACTGCCACTTGCAATCCATGAACATTACTGTGTTAATAAAATAATATTATAATAAAATAATTTTTGTAACACTTTGTATTATTCAACAATGATTCTTTCATAATTGTCTATAGGGATGTGGGATTGTGATTATGTTTAATAAAAGGCATTTTATTTTGATTGACTGTTACTGCACCTTAATATACTAATAATTAATCACTATCTTGCTTATTTTGTTATTTCTACATTTAATGGTTTAAATGTGTAAAGCAAATTAATTTTAACAACTTAAAATATTGATTAATTAATCAAATAAGTCTTGGCAATAAAATGCAAACTTGTATCCAACAATCATTTTAGTTGATACATTATTAACATTTTAGGTTTTAAATTGTAATTCAAGTTCTGTTCTAAAATATTGTAATTTTGTAAATCTCAACAGTATGAGGAAATGAAACACTGAGCTTCTTTACTTGGTTTTCTCAGGTTTTATATTTAAAGTTGATAATTAATGTTGCTAGAGTATCTTCACAGCATTTAGCTTTAAGTGTAAAAGTAATTTTGGTAATATAATGATTATGCAGCTTCACACTGTAAGTAAGTTATTTTAAAGTCAATATAAATTTGCCATTTGAATTTGACTTAAAACATTGTTTCAAATTATAATGATTTTTCTGGACAAATATTACAATTGTTTGTTTCCCTTTAAATAAATTTTCTATAATCTGAGTTTATTCATCTCAAAAATAGTAAAACATGAAAACACTAGCACAATATGTCTATAAATACAAAAGTTTAAAATGAAGATAAATTGAAAAAACATGTTTTAATTATTATAAGTTACAGAGTGAAAAATTGCCATTCATAAGAATTCTTGCACAAAACATTTTTACTTGAGTTAATTTTGCTCATGACTGCTTAATTTTATAAGTTAATAGTGATTACCCCTTTCGAGAAATATATTTCTTCTAATAAGTAAAAACAGTGTATTAAAGAATGATTATCAATAATTTGTCTGTGTATTGAATACTGTTGCCATATCTGGTTTGGTGCTCCTATTGTGTATCTCAAGAGTCTTGATGAAATCCAAAGAAAGAACTGCAATACACCCAATCCTGACCAGGGATCTCATCTCCAGTCACTTTTTCACTGATATGATATGGATTGCCTCTGTCCGTTCTATAAATATTTTCATGGCACTGCTTTGATAAGCATTTTTTCCTGGTACTCAGACTACATGAATCTAAACATGCTACTAGATTTAAACAGATTTCTTCTTTGGTAAGCTGTAATTGAACTTATTTATTTCTGAATGTAAGATTTTTAAATATTGTATATAAACTGTTTGCATAAATTTTGAAATTTAGTATTTTGCACTTATCTCTTGATGCTTTGATTGTAGACATTTTGATCATACTTAGCCTAATTTATTTTTCCTTTGAAGTTCTATGTACTCATTCTGGTTCAGGATAGACTTTTCAGCTTAGTTTCATCCCCCTGTCTCTCTGTTTTTGTCTCTCTCTTTTATTTGTATACAAGTATATATATGTGTGTATATATACAGGGTGACACAAAAAGCTGATCCTCACCAAAAACCAAATAACTTCCAAGATTTTATTTGGATTGACACAAGACTTCAGTTACATTAGGTCAAGTGTATGTAGCAGACATCTTCAAAGTTTCAAATCTGTACTACAAAAACTCTTTGTTTCACTGTCGCTCAAAAAATGAGCTCCAAATGAGCTCCCCGGCACTGCAGGCACATTTGGATCCGGCGGGCAAAGTTCTTGATGATCCTCCTGCATTCCTCCCTTGGGATCGCTCTTATTGCTGCTGTGATTGCTACCTTCAGGTGAGGGATAGTCTGGGGGTTGTTGCCATACACCCTGTTCTTAAGATATCCCCACAGAAAAAAATCTGCGGGATTCAAGTCCGGTAAATGTGGTGCCCACCTGCGGCTGATCAGTCGGTCAGGGAAACACTGCTCTAGCCATGCCAATGATTCGTTTGAGGTGTGGTGGGTGGCACCATCCTGCTGGAACCACTGGAGGACTCTGACAACACCTCTCCATTGACCAAATGCTGTCCAGAACTTTCCAAGCACCTGGACATATCACTCGGTGTTGATTGTCACAGATCGCTTGTTGTTGTCAAACCAGAATGGTCCAATGATGCCATGTTTGGAGATGGCAACCCAGGCAGTGCACTTCATAGAGTGTAATGGCCTTTGCAGATAGTGCTCAGGGGGTGTGCTACCCCAGAAGATGTTGTTCTTAGAGTTCACGTGACCTGACTACAGAAAATGTGCCTCGTCCGAAAACCAGACATTGTCAAGGAAGTCTGGCACAGCGTCAACCTTTGCAAAACCACTGACACATGATCACTCGCATCCTCATGTCATCAGGTGTAAGCTTTTGTTTAATCTGTATTCTGTAAGGATACATGTGGAGATCTGCAATCAAAATTCTCTGCACAGGCTCCCAGGTGATTCCAAGCTCTCGACTTTGCCAATGCACAGACTTGCTTGGGCTGTGGACACCAGAATCTCTGACAGCAGCAACGTTGTGTGATGTCCTTGATGATTTCAGTTGTCCACAGTGTGATTGTTAGTGTCTTTACAATTGAGGTTATACACAGTCCCATAGGTTCTGAACTTGTTGACCCATAGACAATAGCTCCTATTCTCCCATAGCACTGAGCGGACAGGAAATTCATGACATCCAAACCGTTCTTTGAATTGCAATTGAGCTGCGTGGATAAACTTCTGCTGAAAATATGCTTCAACTATAAATGTCTTTTGCTCAGTCGTCCATGGCATCTTGAAGGTCAAATGTGGTAGACTCTTAGAACATTAATTCTTCTTGGTAAATCTGAAAAATAAAAAGAATTGATTAATTATTTCAAAAGTTATTCAAGTTTAGGTGAAGACCGTTTTTTTGTGTCACCCTGTATATATATATATTATACTTTGGATATAATATGTTAGGATCAAGGAAGCTTCCTACCAATGGAATTATAACAACTGAAAAAAATAAATGAAATAAAAACCAGCATGATGAATTTTGAGTTTCCCTCAACTTCGTTATTATTCTGATGGAAGCAGATTTCTTCTTTGGTAAGCTGTAATTGAAGCTATTTATTTCTGAATGTAAAATTTTTTTAATATTGTACGTAAAGCATTTTGAAATTTAATATTCTGCACTCAGTCCTTGATGTTTTGGTTGTAGACATTTTGACAGCAGAAATATTTTTAAAGACATTCTTAAGTGAATATTTGTCCTCATGTGAAAAGTTATTGTAAGATTCTCTTGTAGGGATTTCCTGACTTTAACTAAATTAAAACTTACTAAATTTGTTTTCCTTAACTTTTTTTTTAATTGGAGTAGATAGACTCTACTATTGCCCAATCATACACCAGCTCCTTCTTTTGAACAGGAATAGAGGCTCATCCCTTGTTAAGAAGGGGTTCTTGGTTTTCTTTGCTCTTCTCAGGTCGTAATATTGATACAGTTGCAAGTTTTTGTAATGTATGTGAATGGTGGCAATGTCTCTTCATAATGAGGATACCAGTTTGGCAGTTTTCTGATTGCTGCTTCAACTGGTAGTTAGGAGCCCAGACTCTTGCATAGCATCTTAAGAGGCTCTGATCAACAGTTGAATATTATTGGCATTCTTGTAGTGCCATGTCATGCATAGATGGGTGTCACTGCAAGTGCCTCTGGTGGGCAACCCTGAGGCCACGTTATACTGCAGACTGCACTAGTTCCCTTCCAATACATATTGCATTTGATGACCAATTGATACTACTACTCTAGGCCTTTCTTTACCAAAAAATCTCTAATCATGATAATTTACAATCAAAGAAATAAAACTAAACAAAATACACCTAAACCCATCAACATCTCTTTCTCGGATGTCCATGGTATCCATACCAACTTTTGCAGCATTGAATCCTTCCTCCAAGTAAACTCCCCCCGACATCTTAGCTCTTTGTGAAACTAATCTCAGTCCTCTCCATTTTCAATCTGCTCATTCACATTCACTCTCTATAACCCCCTGCATTCTAATATCATTTATTTGGGGTGAAATGATAAAAAAAAAACTTTAGTTAATTTTGCTCATGGTTGCTTAATTTTATAATTTAATAGTGATTACCTTTTCACAGAAAAATATTTATTCTCATAAGTAAAAGCAATGTGTTAAAGAATGATTAACATAATCACAAAAATATCTTGACATGGTCTTATTCAGTCAGTTAAGTGCCATATGTGATACACGCTTGGGCGATCATGTCTTAAAAGAGACGTGATTGACTGGGCAGAAGATTATCCTGCAGTAGGTTGCCATTGCTTTCTGCAGTAGACTGGTTGCCGACCAAGGCTATAGAACCCAATCTGTCCTGCTATTTAACCCATAACTGGAAGGAAGAGACGGATTAATACCTTTCCCAAGGGTATTTGCGTGTAAGTTAATGCAAGGAATTCAGCCAGAATTCGAACTCGGCTCTCCGATTTCTCGTTCCAAGCCAATATCCACTGCACCACAACGCACATCCACATCCACAGTTCTTTGGGTAGGTGTCTTGAAAGGTGAATTTTTTGCTTGTTCCTACAAAGAACGAGAAATCTTGAGTCAGGTTGCCAGGACAGGCCATGTGTCTTCTGCAGCAAGGTTTGTGACTAGTCCTTCAAGCTGGACCTTGCAGGTAACTGCTACTGAAAAGAAAAAGTAGAAAGAGGCTAAGTAGGTTTTGGTCAGCATTTTTAAGAGTTCTGGAACTTTTGACTGTTACTTCTGTTGCTGCTACTGCTGAATAGGGAAAAGTAAGGAAGCCCCCACATGCCACAGTAGCCAACAAGTGAGATAAATATTACATATTACTAACATTTAACAAAAAAACTTTAGTTCTTCATAAGTATTTTATATATTGCTAAAACATGAAGTAACAGATGAGATACATTGTAAATTACTTCTTTTCTTTCGTAAAAGCTGTCTAAGAAAGGTTATCCTTGTTATTTTTGTTCCAGGGAAGGCCACATAAATATCAGCGATTCCAAATTTCAGGATTATTTCATCCTCACACTGTATTTAGATTAGCTTTTAGATCAAAATTGAATTGTTGTACAAACTTTAATAGCATTCAGTTTTTAAATAAAATCTCAGATATTTCTTCATTAATACTGTTGTGCTTTCCATGTTTAAGAGAAATGTCAGTTGGAAGGAGTGTGAAATGAAACAATCATAACAGAGATAACAAAAACATGTGAATAAAATAAAGGGAAAGCTTTTATTCTATACTAAAAGGATAAAAAGAAAAGGGAGATCATTTTGGTGATTACCAAATTTCTCCTCATAAAAAAAGAGTTCTCTATCAAATACTGATTAGGTCCAGATCCAAATCTAGGGCTTTCTCACTTCTGTTGAAGGCACTTCTCCTTGGTTGACATTCATCATTTCCTATCTCTGGCTATACTGGGCTAAGGTGTCAGGTCAAATCCTCTAGTTCTTTTCCATTGCCTGTCGCTCTAATAGTTTATTTGTTGTCTGTGAGATGTGGCCCATAGTAGTTTGGATTATTTCTTTCACTCCACTCTATTGTCAAATCTAATTGTTGCTCTTCCTGTCATGTAAGGTGATGCCATACATGATTTACTCCATTTTAAACTGATCAAGTATTTCTTTCAATTTAATTTCAGTTGCTTTTCCTTGCAATTGTTTAGTGATTCTGTTGTTATTATTAAAAAATGTGTATCGGAAATAGAATATAAACACTTGTATATCTTTTGTCTCAAGAAGTCTATTTTGCCATAATAGCTGCTCTTCCCCATTGAGCTGTGAGAGCTTTATCAAATTGAACCTTATAAACTTATTCTTTATTTTTCCATGATTACTTGACACCACTATGTTTGATATTGTTGTGATGAAAAACAACTGAAATTATGATAAAAGAAGTATTAGTTAAAATTTAATAATTGTTGATATTAAAAATATTTCATAAAAATTCAATATAATATTATTGACCAGATGTCTTGTTATTTTACTGTATTTATAAAGCAAAAAGTAACATGTAATATGAAATGTGATTCAATTTTTTGTTTTTAAGATGGCATCACAATGTTTTATACAGATGTAACTAGCTTAATCTTTTAATGGATTATCCTGAGTATAAACAGTTTTTAATATTTTAAATATTTTTAGAAGATCATGAATTAACTAGGTTGATAAATAACTTTTGATTTTGAAATGAACCAGAAATATTTGTGATTTGTTACATTTGGGAGAAATAATTTGTTGATTTTTATTGATTGTACATTTTTATAGAAAACATTTAAGTAAAAAAAAAAAGAAAAAATACATGTGTTCTACCTTGCATACGCTTAATCACTGATTCATCTTTTTTTCCCATTTTTAAAACTTTGGAATTATTTTTTTTAATTTCAACGATGCTGAAGAACATATATTGTATTTGGGCAGCAATCTCTTTTTATGCATTTATGCAGGTTTCATTAGAAATGATAGAATTAAGTTTTTTATGTAAGATCACATAAAAAATTACATAAAAACTTAACCATAATACTTTGCACACACACGCATACACACGTGTGTGTGTGTGTGTGTATTTGTCTATATTTCTGTGATGAAGTAGTATTTACACTATTTACATTATTCGGACTATTGTCTTCATCTTTGTTGCCATTTGTATGATGTTCCGGCCATTGTATACTCTGGCCTTTTTCAGGTGCTAGGAATTTAATAAAAGATTCGATTCAAAATTCCTAGCACCTGAAGAAGACTGGAGTGTACAAAGGCAGAAACGTTTTACATATGACAATAGTCTGACTTATGTAAATAGTGTATATATATGTGTGTGTGTGTGTAAAAATTCAGGTATAAATAAAATATATATCTGTAAAGACAATATAAATGAGACAAAAAGAATTTTTTTGGCTTTTTTTACCAACTCGTTTTGTCCCTGAGGAACTTTAGAAAAGTTTGTATATACGTACACACAAGGTCTGATCAAAAGTATCAGTTCTGGTGCTATAAAAAGAAAACTACAAAACCTATCTACACAGTATTTCATTTTCTTCAAAGCAGTTCCCTTCTAAAACCACACACTTTATCCAACATTGTTTCCATTGATGGAAGTATTCATGGAACTCCTTATACCAAAATCTAGTGAGCAACTATCTCGTCATATTCTATTCAATTTCCTCAATATTTTGAAATCTTGTCCCTTTCTAGTGGGATTTGATTTTTAAAGAAGGAAATGTTGCAAGTGGTGATATCTTGGAAATATGGTGGTTGGCCCAAAACTGCGGCACAAGCCATGGTCACTGATGGAACCACTGTAGTGTGGTTAGATGACCGCACTCTACACACTTTCCTTTTTCTGCTAAACAACAGGAATGAGCAGGAACATAACTTGGAGTGTATTCATGACAGAGTTCAAGGTCAGTCTGTGCCAAACGGCTTCATACTGTGTACTCTAGCTCCATTACCATAGCAACAATCCTGATAATGTTTTTATCCTGTTTCCTTTTGTGAGTCAAAGGGAACAGAGAACAATATCAGGTTATTAATTCACTTCATTATAATAAGTCTTTGGTTATTACAAAACCTGATAAAGGCTCAGGTGTTGTCATTCTTGATTATCAAGATTATGTAAACAAGATGACTATTTTTCTTGTTAGGCCCAATAGATAAATTTGATTCTACAGTATCTATTGAGGCTAAGTTTAAAAAATGTCTTTTTAAATTGTTCAATTGAAATTTCTAAGGAAATCAGACCCTCAGGTTCTATTCATTCCCATCTATAGTTTACACAAAACACATAAGGATAGGATTCCATTAAGATCTATTTTATCTATGATAGGGTCTTCTCAATATTGTGTGGTCAAATGGCTTACTACCATATTACAGCCAGTTTTGGAATAGTATAACACTTTGTATTAAAGATTCATTTGAGTTTTCTGACTTTATACAGAATTATCTGTCGACAAACAAATTTTATTCCTATGACATTTCTAGCCTCTTTATCTGCACCTCTCTTGCTGAGATTATTGATATGTGTGCTAATGCCTTATATTGTCGTAAGTTGTCACCTCTTGTTATTCCTGAGCAGTTTTTCGTTGAACTGATGAAATTTGCCACAATGTCCGTAGAACTTAGTTTTGACAGCATCATGTACAGGCAAATTGATGGTGTTTCAATGGGTTCCCCTTTGGCAAACATCTTTGTTGGATTCCATGAAGAGAGTGTGTTATCTCAATCTAATAAACCTGATGTTTATTTTCATTATGCTGATGACACTTTTTGTCTCTTTATTGACATGACTGAAGCAGACCATTTCCTTTCATCCCTCAGTAATATGCATCGAGCTCTAAAATTTACACAAAAAAAAAGGAAATCAATTCTTCCCTTCTCTTTCTTGATGTTTTGGTTATTCTTCTGGTTTTCTTATTTCAGTTTATCAAAAACAAACATATATTGGTTTGTATACGCGGTAGGACTCTTTCTGTCCCCAAAAATGTAAAATTAATTTAAAACCCTTACTCATGGGGCCTTAATGATCTGCTTTAAAACCAAGTTGGTTTTGTTTGTTTGTTTTGAAGTTTAACGACCTATCAATCCTTATGGGATCATTTAAGGTCATAACCAATGATTTTTGGGTAAGGTTATTTTTATTTTTTACAACATTTTCTTTTCGAGTATCAAGATTCATTAGGATTTGAATTTAAGAGCAGGATCCCCAAGTTCTACCCTTGTTATTTAACCCATAACTGGAAGGAAGGGATGGATTAATACCTTTCCCAAGGGTACCAGTGCTTAAGTGAATGCAGGGTATTCAACTGGAATTCAAACTCGGCTCACCGATTTCTCTTTCCGAGCCAATATCCACTGCACCACAACGCACATCCATCACTATACGCTTACAGCACCTGGTAGTCCCAAGCAGTTACCCATCTAAGTACTGACCAGGTTCAACGTTGCTTAACTTCGGTGATCGAGCAAGAACCAGTGTATTCAACATGATAGGCTGTAAGTAAAACCAAGTTGGATGATGAACTCAAGTTTATTCTTACTACTTTCTGCAACAATGCCTATCCATTGGGTATTGTTCAATCAATAATTAAAAACAAATTTCTGGAGTTCAATAATTTTAAACTGGTTATAATACAAAGGTCTTGTGTACCTACACCTTCCTTGGCTGGGTAGCATTAGCAATAGATATGCTAAATGGGTGTCTTTGGCAGTTTGACATTGTTACTTTGCTACTAACACTAATGTTTTTGCTGCTAAACCTGTCTTTTCCTCTATAGAGAAAAAGTTCTACCTCCACATCATAATAGTTTTTTTATTTATTCATTTAAATATAGTTGTGGATCGCACTGTTTAGGTAGAATGTCTCAAAGACTGGATGCCAGAATTAAGCAACAAGTACCTGCAAAACTCTGAAATTTGAATATATTCTTCATCAGGCTAAAACATACAGGTCTTCCTTTGCAAAACACATTATAAATAACCATAATTGTGCCCCTAATTTCAGTATGGATTCATTTTTTATTCTTAGCTTGCCTCACTCAAATTATCATCTTAAAGTGTTGGAGGGCATATACATTTCATCCCTAAAATCTTCACTATGCAAACAAAAGGATCACATATTTGGCTGTCAACTAATTTTCATTTAACCAATTTTTTTCTATACTTTTTGCCCATTTCCCCCCTTTTATTGATAATTATTTCTTTATTAACCTCGATTTATCTCTATTGAGTGAGGTTCAAAACCGGGTTAGCTACCCACTTTTTCAATTTTATTTTTTAACTATTATTATGGGTGGTAATAAAATGAAAATATTCTGTCTTTTTATGGCAGTTATGAAATTCTGTACCACCAACCATATCTTCAAATTTTTTATGATACATTCACAGAACTTCACCATTTGTAGAATTATCAGCTGCAGTTTCATGGCTGGTCCAGTTAGTAAAACATTTTTGTTCAAGAGTTTTATAACTAAAACTGCTTTGCAGAATTTATTTTGAAGTAGCAAGATATAAACAAAAAAACACTAAGACATGTCTTTTTTTAATAACAATATTTTGACAAAAAAAAAAAAAATTTAAATGTTCTCAAAATCATCAAAACTTGGGTTATCAGATTCTATCTACTGTTGATAACAAGTTACTAAACACTCCAAATTACTGGCTGTCTGGTCAGTTATAT
Source organism: Ascarosepion bandense (assembly GCA_037127315.1). Lineage (NCBI taxonomy): Eukaryota > Metazoa > Mollusca > Cephalopoda > Sepiida > Sepiidae > Ascarosepion > Ascarosepion bandense. Next base: position 2,469,993 of record JBBBDQ010000278.1, read on the forward strand.
AACAAGTTCAGTATAGTAAACAAGGAAAGTGAATACATTACCCTAGGGGTAGTTTCACCCAATACAGTAAGTTGCTACAAGACTAAAACATTAACTTAAAAACTAGAGTCATGTTCTTACATAGCCTCATCATATGAAGATTTTCTTCTGGATGTCATACATGACAACTTACTTGTTCAGAAATATCAAAACTGTATTCAACAGTATTTTTCAGTTTAATTATTAAAAATGGTTTTGAGCAAATGAAGCCTATAGGTCTTAATGAGAACCATCTTTCTTCAAACCTTGTAAACTCGCAAGACAAAATTAGTAATAAGGACTTGTACCTGATAACAGAAACCATATCACTTGAGGAATTTCATCAACAGCAACAACTAAAATGAATATTACATGTGACAAAATAATGTTCAAAGAGAAAATAATGACATAAACATTATGTTGATGTTCTACACTACTTCAAACAAACATTTAAGAAGGAAACCATCATTAGTTGTGGAAAAAGTAATATCATTTAGTTTATTTGAGAAACCAATTTTCCTAAAAAATTGTTTTAATAGAAATGTTTTATAAATTTCATTTAAATGTAGCATTGGTTGCTCAGTCAATAAATGCCAAATATTTCCTTATAAAGAAATGGCTAATATTGCAATTTACCATATTCCTTGAATTTCATGATGCAAAATCATGCAGAAAATAAAATACTGCAGATTATCCTAAAAAATTTTGTCTGCAATTTTTTGATTTAATCTTCAACGCAAAAAGTTATAATTCTGCATAATATGCAGGGCTAAATTATCCTTTAGGCTAGTATAAGGCTGCAACTAAGGGGCCCCTCAAGCTTTTATAAAGCAATAATTTTAATTTTCAAGATGTTATAACTTTTAAATAGTTTCTTAAACTGAAATGATATAAACATAAAAAAACTCATTTATTTTGATTGTTTTCTAATGCTGGTTATAAAAAAACCTTTTTTTTTTTACTATGATTATGTTGAAATATGTGCTAATTGGGTTTGCAATAAATAGTAAAGAAGTGATATTTCTTAAGGAATATTTTTGTTGATAAACAAGATAGCTATTTGAGTTTATTTTTAAAATTTACAATAAGTGTACTTCAAGCTATGCAAATGGTGATAAAATATCAAAAATAAAAAATATTTAAGACTTGAGCAGATGAGCTAAGGTGGCTCTATCAGGTGGATGGTATCTTTTATGTTTGTAAAACCAGATTGCAAATTTGTTTTTTCACATTATGATCTAAACTGAAATTTAAAAAATTTAAGAGGTTTCATTTCATCAGATATTGGTTTTCACACCTGGAGCAGCACTAAAAGGAAAAGCTGGAAATACAGGATTGTAACTAATAGATCTACAATTCATTTTGCATTATTCCCTAGCATTAAAAATGAATATTACCTGCATCATTTGAAAAAAAAATTGGTCAACTGAATCACTGTCTCTTCATCACAAAACAACTTTTGATTCAGTCAGACAAATCGATTTCAATGGACAAAAATGTCTAGTCTTTCATTGCAAACAAACTTAACAAAAAGATAAATGAACTACTGGAAAAAGCTCCTACAAGTGCACTGAATTATCATGGTGATGTTGACTGTGTCAGAAAAAAAAACAGAAGAAAACTGATGTAGATAAATATTTTCACTTACCACTCTTAAATATACAGTATGGTTGTGAAAAGGTCCAGCATATTTTTCTGCTGAAAAAAAAAAAAACTCTGAAAATTCTATACATGTACCTCATACACTACAGAAACTCTCTTATGAATAAGATGTATAATCAATTAAGGAATTAATTTATTTTTTAAAAAAATGATTTCAAACTGAAATATTAGGTGAAAAAGAAATTATTGTGATGGATTAAGGGAAATAATTCAATTTGCAAAATTGATCTCATGAGAGATAAAGATGGCATTCCAAGTGCTCATGTGTGTTAGATTGTTATGATTGAAAAATGTATACTGGAAGAAGGCTGTAGAATATACCCAATGAAATCTGATGATAAAATAAACTTCAATAAGTTCAAATAATCTGAACTATTGGAATGAGAATTTTGTTATTCTTTTTAACTTTCTACAGCCATAAGGAATATCTGTTGTATTCTTGATCCAATTTCAGTCTTTACTTACACACTATATTTTTTAATTATTTTCTCCATAAAGATTTAAGATAATGCTGGTTTACTGTCTTTTATCTTCAGTTCAAAATGATAAACCCATAATTCATACTTATCTCAAAATACTTTTGAAATTTTCTACCATTGTTTGGCAAAGTTTCACCAGGTCTACTACTGATATGTCAATGATCATCACAGAGTATATATACCAGGCTCTCAATAAGAATGGTGAAGCTTGAGCTATTGCACTAGATATTTCCAAAGCATTTGACAGTCTGGCATGCTGGCTTTCTATGCAACCTACAGGGCTATGGTATAACTGGGTGCTTGTTTGACCTAATCCAGTCTTTCCTTTCAAATTGCATAATGAAGGTAGTATTGAATGGGCATATATACCCGGGTGTCCCTCAAGTCTCTGTTTTAGGTCCTACACTTTTTCTGATCTTCATTAACGATTTCCCTGATGTAATCAGATCCCAAGTACGCATCTGTGCTGACAACACAACCATTTACTCCTACCTCCATCAGAAATCTGCCGAGGCTGACAGAGTAAACTTTGCTGCTAATCTTGAAAAGGACCTCAAATCTGTAGTGGACTGGGATAAAAAATGGCTCGTAAATAATGCTTCTAAAATGAAGCTGCTATCCTTTAACCGCCATAGACAATCCCTCTTACCCCCCCCCCCAACAGTATGGATCAGGCTAGTCTCCCTGAAAGCAAAATACTGCACCTCCTCAGCCTAACTATCAGTCAATCTTAAGTTGAATGACTACATTGAATCCATAGCTAAATCTGCTGCTAGGAAGGTTGATTTACTGTGTAGGGCCAGGAAGTTTTTCCTGTCTGAACCCATCCTGTACATATATAAATCTACTATCCGCTCATGCATTGAATATTGCTGTCACATCTGGTTGGGTTCCCCTACTATTCATCTTAGAGTTCTTAACAAAATTAATGGACAATCTGTAATATAATCGATCCCAACTCCAGTTGCTTTTTCACTGACATAATGTGGCTTCCCTCTGTCTCTTCTTCAAATAATTTTACAGCTTCTGATCTGATGAGCTTACCTCCTTGGAACCCCTCTTTATGAATTTAGTCAAGCTACTAGACTAGTGACTAGGTCCCACCCTTTTACAGTAAAACCGATCAAATGTAACTTCAACTTCTACTTTAGTAGCTTCTTTTCTCGCACTTCCCGCCTGTGGAACTCCCTTCCATATACTTGTTTCTTTGACAGCTACAATCTCCAAGAATTTAAATGCAAAGTCAATTGCCATCTCTTATCTCCTTGACTTGCATCTTTTTCCTGACAACCCTTGTGTCATATTCTTCTCCCTTTCTACTCTACTCTTATGCAGCCCTCTTCACACCAATGTTCTGATCCTTCTCTTACCCATTCTTTTACACTCCCTGTAATTTGTTCCTTTTTCTCATCACTCACCTCTTATATAACTCCCTGCGCACCAGTGGCAGTTCTGCCTTGCTTGGTGTGAAATGATTTTTAAAAAAAAGTTACCTTGTAATAAGATAGAAGATTTACATGCTTTTTCTACAATTTTGGGATTAATCTTTTGGTTAATCTTTAATAAATATTGTGCATTGAATACCGTATTCTTATAATGTCAGTAATGTTACTTATGTTATAAAATATTTTCTCATGATTCCTGATTGCCACAAGAAATAACTGTCCATTGTCTAAAGTGCATATCACCACAATGTGTCATATGACTTGTGAATGTATTATAAACTGATTCTATAGTAACCACCAAATATTTAAAATTAATCATTAAATAAATTGCTGACATTTACTATTGATTTTGTTGTAAGTACAGAAAATATTGAAGATGGTTAAGATATTCTTTGTTGTTTTCTAGATTGTTTTAGTCTGGGGAGGAAAAAAGTTTCTAAAATTTAGTTGCCAGTGTATATCCAAGCAAGTAGACATTTTTCTATCTCTTAAAGCTTATCTTTAACAATCAGAAAGAAAATATTTCTGTTTCGGAAGTTTTATTTATTTTTTAAACTTTAAATATTTTTCTACATTTAGCTAAAACTATTCAAAATTAACCTCTTTTTAGTTTTTTCTTCTTTTTCTGTTCTCTTGCAGTTTTTTATGCACAGTATTATCAGGATTTAAAAACCTCATTTCTAATTCATGGCTTATATTCCTGCAAGTTAGAATTCCACCCAAGAAATAAAATATAAATATTCATTATATCAACTAAACATCAAATGTGCAAATACTTTGCTTACATTTCCTCTGAGGGTAAAACCTTGTTATAATTGCACTATCTTTAAGCTTGTGAAAAACTTAGAATAGGAACTTGTTTAGTATCTAATGAAAATACCCTATATACAACATTTTAAGCTTTTAATGCACATATTGGTACATTTAAAATCTTATTCTATAGGTACCATGCAGATTCTATCTTTATTTGCAAAAAACTTGTTCCTTGAGGTGATATAACATGACAATAATGTAGAGTAATTTTGAAGCAACTTAGCAACCAAACTAATGAGGAAAAGAAAATAGTTGCTTGTTCATAACAGGAATTTACCACTTAAATTTGAACCTCCTCATAGGGATAAAGGATAAGTCTCAATCAGCCTTGTACATATAACACAAGAATGGGGATTTAAAAAAGTTGATACAAGTGATATTCAAAATTTATTGTGTGCCTATGAGAAGATGCTCACCTCTGAAGATCTTAGAGAGTTACCAGAATAATAAGTGTTTAGTTCTGATAGTAAATAAAAAAACCAACAACCAGTTTTAAAAACAAATCTTAACTAAAACTTCATCAAAATAACTTGTGCTTTAGAGCGACTTTAATAAAACTATTCTAAATGGGAACAAAGTATAAAAGTTAAAAGATTTTTAATGGTGGCACTGAATTCTTACAGTGAAGAATTAAATTTATAAGAAGGCAAAGCAGTGGAATAATTGACCATGGTTAAGTATAATTCTCAGCAAAAAGAATTAACAAAATTCTCAAAAAAAAAAAAAAAAAAGAACAGCAAAATAATACCAAGTGAACTATATGTTGAAGTCAAAATTAGAAAGTAACAATAATAATGAAAAGAGTTCACAAAGTAAGAACCCTGTTCACATACAAAAGAGATTTAGCATTTTGACTTCAAGACAAAGAAGAACAAAAATATGACTAATTATTATATTTATATAATATGGCACTTTTTATCCTATACCTATCTAATCAGATTCACGACCCAATCATTCATTAAAATATGCCCATTCACCACAAGAATTCATCCTTCAGCTAACAATTGTACATATACCAGAAACACTTTGCAGAGGTGGGGGGAGGGGCTAGAAAGAGGTAACAAAACTCATGACATAAAATTTTATTGTATATACAATATTTTATAGAAATATATTTAAAAGTATACTGATATGAAAATGAGAGGCAGTGGGGATGAATAGCCTAAAACAAATTAAAATATAACAAAACATTCAAGCTAAAAATAGACAAATGTTAGTAAGACCTGTCCACTCCACACAAAAAATCAGTGGCTGCTGTATTTTGCTAAATGATGGAATTAAGTAGCACATTTGCTAACAGAGAGAGAAATGATAAAAAACAATAAAATAAGAAAATCAATGACTAGCACTCAGCCCTCAAAACAGGAGTGATGGTAAGACTAGGGAAATCTAACACTCCTCTCCAAAATTGAATTCTCTGTCAACTCACAGCATTGGAAGCTCAAAATAAAAAGGTGGCTAAAAAGCACCCCATGGAGGTTAGGAATTTCAACATGGATCATAACAGAAGAGAATGCTAGCAACAGTACATGCTCACATTTACTAGCTACACAAAGAGAATTTAACTTAACCAGGGGGAGGGTTTGCAAGAAACCACCCTGTTATGACAAAATGGACTTCAAAATGTAACACATCTGCTGGCTGGTTGGTTGGTTTGCTGACCTCATCAAGGCAATCTTGACATTTTGTTATGGCTATGGCCATTTTTCAAGCTTCCACTGGCCCCAAACAATTCGTTTCGAACATGAAAAAAGAAGAAAAACTATATTTTTCTCTTTTTTCCCAATTATCAGCCAATTTCTCTATTCCCCAGATTTTGCAAGTACATAATAGTATTAAAAATATCTTTTTTTTTTACGTAAGCTCATATTGTGGATTACAATAAAACACAACTAACAATACCACTAATATCAATTTCTCTCACTCTGTTGTATTAAACCAAAAAAATATACCCACATGGAAATAGGGTTACAAAAAAAGAAAATCAAGTCTTGCCCCATTCACACAAACTAGACTTGCTTCAGTTACCCACATTTTACTGAAATTTGCCGATAACAAATGCTTTTTATCAGAGCTGATCTTCATCTTGAACTGATGCTCAAAGAATCTAATCAGATGTTGATAGAAATGGCATTCATATCAACAAAATTCCTCCCATTCGTCATGTCCAAATCACTATTCTTGCTAGCAATGTAAGAAACACCATTCATTATATTCCAGACTATTGAGACAATATGTTATCGCATGTGTATGTAAGATCGATGGACATGAGTTGTTCTGTAGTGATACAAACTGTCAATATGATCCCAGAAATGGTATACTTGAGTACACAGTTATGTGTGGCCAGTCATTTCCTCCAAACCAAGGTCACACTGATGACAGTCGGGCAAATCTATACCACCCTATCTGAAGGTCATGTCATTGAGAGATACTTTATTCCAAATCAATTGCCAGGAAACTCAGGGTTACTGAGGTAATTTTTTATTGGCGCCAAAGACAAAAAAGAGCACAGCTTGGTTGCTGACAAGCCAAGTTGTCTACAGAGAGGTTCTTTTCATCACAACTCATGCCATTAATAAAGGATACATGCCTCTGAGGCCGAGAAAGGTCAGTGGGCTAAGGAATAGTCACAAGGTGTCTCAACACTCAAGTAAGAGTTCTGATTGATTCCGAGGCCTACACTGGTGCTCAGCTCTCAAGACAGGAGGAATGATGAGGAAAGGCTAACACTCCTCTCCAAAATTGAATTATCTGTCAACTCATGGCATAGGAAAGCCAACCTCAAGATGTGTTGATGGCTTGTAACATGTCACATTCCCAGCTCCCTATGACATGGACATTTGGCAAAGACATCTCTGTTGACTTGATGTATACATCTTCTCAAGGGAGTGGAGGGCATATGCTCAATTGCTTTCCTATAATCTTTACAGAGAGAGAGAGAGAGAGAGAGAGAGAGAGAGAGAGAGAGAGAGAGAGTACTGACAATTGATACAGCATAAGGGGAAAGGTGTAAGTGGAACATGCCTCAGCCTTACTTTTTATGGACAAAGCTTGAGATTCAGCCTGTACCACACTCCAAGAATGCAAATGGATTCATTAGTCTAACTGAAGGGTCCTGGAAGTGCAACCCCCTTCCAGGCACCTAGCTGCAAACCAGAAGACTTGTCATTAATTTTAGCCTCTGTCACCTTCTCGTACTGCCTCAATATCACTGTGACATGACATGAAAATGGATACCTCATTATCATACACAGAAAAGCTGGCTTGAGCCCCACCAGGGACAGTGATTCCACATAGGGCCAGACTGCACACTCTTTCCATGAGAGGCTTCAACGTTAAAATATAAAGTAGGGGTGACAGTGGGCAACCCTGATGAACTGAGACAGCACAAAAGCACAGGACTGCTTTCTGTTTACCTGTACCACAGCACTGGAGGAGCTATACAGTGTCTGATCCCCTTGCAGAAGTTGGGTTTGAATCTGACAGCCTACAGAACAGCAGCCAGATACTAATGATTGACCTTATCAAATGCATTGGACCAATCCAAATTGATCAGCATGGCTTGCTCATCATCTTTTACACCCTCTAGGATTGTGCAGATCAAATGCATGTTGTTCTGAATTGTTCAGCACCTCATAACACAAGTTTACTTGGGCAGCAGAATCTTGGTAATGGACTGCAAATGCTCCATCAGGTTCTTGGCCAGAATCTTTAACTCCATGTTCAGGAGATTTATGAGCTTGTAATTATCTAAGTCCCTCCCAATACCCTTGACCTTTTTCAACAGCAGGATCACATTCTTGGAGATCTGGTTGGGGACAAACTTCTTCTGGAACCAGTTGTTGAACACAACCATCAAAATTGGTACAAAGATGTGTGACGGCTTCAAGTACAATTCACAGTTAAACCATAAAGTCCTGAAGACTTGCCACTGCCAACCCTCTTCAATGTGAAGTGAACTTCACCTTTCATGATCTCACCTTTGCAGCTCACTTCTTCAGTTGGTGCAAGCTGAGGAAAGTCAGCCAAATAGTTGCAAATCTCATTGTCACAGAGACCAGGTTCCTCGGTAAAGTGGTTCTCAAAATGCTGCCAAAATGCCTTGCACATATCAGTGGCTGATCTCACAGTACACCCCTCTGAGGTATTGACCTCTTAAATGTATCGATTGCCACTGTGAGGGATTTCTTCATTGTGTAATTCTATGCTTATACTCACGGCTTCATTAGACATTTTGTTTAACCTATGCCCAATTATCTGACCCAAGTATTGCTTGCTAGCCTCATGCTCCAGAGCCTGCCTATCTAACGTTATCTCTAGGGGATCCCCCAAAGTCTATTCTTAAGCATCATCATCTTGTTAGCCTTAGCTAGGGCAAGACATTGGCTATAGCTGGAAGTGAAAGACCTAATGCTATCATTATGCCTCTTTCAGCACTTATTCTTGATAACTGCCCTCACTAGTTCCCACTGCACTAGTTTAGTTAGCTGTTGACAGAAGTAAAAACATGAATTTCCAGCATTCAGCCATTCTAGATCTTATGCCATTCAAGGACAGATGAGTCTGTGGTCTGAATAGCCTAGTCAGAGAAATGTGGGACAATCTAGCAAATCTAGATCGATCCTTCTAGCAATCTGGGTAAACTGTCACTTATGGGCCCATATTCACATCTTCCGCTCCTATAGTGATCAACTAGTTATCTATCAATGAGATCAAACTCTCCAATCAGATCAACCAGGCTACGATTGCCTGACCTTCTGCTAGCACCCCACCCACTGTCAATTTTGGGGTACAGGATGGCATTCCAGTCCCCCACTAAGACTAAGCATGAAGACTTTACCAGGAACGGCTCCAACTAATGGAAAAATGAGACACATTTCGTCTGGTTGTTGGGCGCATAAACTGTCATGATCCAAAACAAACTATTAATCAATCATTATCAACTCTCCTCCTCCTTCCAACATGGAAAAAGGTCTACCTTTGCAGCCAGAGTACATTTAACCAACAAGGAAACACCTCTCTTTTGCCAGTCTCCATATGCTAAATAGGCAAGAAAGTTGCTAGACAGCACACAAGCATCAACTTTGCAAACAAGGTGTGTCTCCTGGATCACAGCCACATACACCCTGAAAGACAGGAGATCATGAAGCAGGTCGGCAGCCTTACTCCCATCTCTCAAGCCCTTTGTATTCAAGCTGGTGAGCTTGATCTTCATTTCTCAAGTAGAGTCCTCAGACACATCCTGAACAGAAATCTGCAGGAGTCAGTGTTAGTCTGTTAGTGACATGCTCCTGTAAAAAACCAAAGCAACATATGGTGAGCTGTGACTCCATATTTTTTGTTGAAAGACAATATATGAACAAGGAACACAACCAAGTTAGATAACTCAACTTCAACATTGCTGGTGTCTTCTTGTGAAGACTGGAGTTCTATTAAAATAAAGAAGAAAACAAGTTATTAATACAAGCCTCTTAGAATTTCCAAAGAGGCTCCCATCTTTGTAAAGCAATCTGTAACTTGTTCTCTCCCCGTGATCCATTCATCTTGGATCTCCTCCTTCACCATTATTTCTTTCACTCTGGCCATATAAACTCTCCGATGTCGAACATTTACGAGATTTAATGATTTTAAGGTCTCTACCAAAAATGCATTGTCTGTTTTAGAATGAACTTCTGACAACCTGGGTAGTCTGTATATCTCTTGCATCATGGCAGCTATCAATACACCTGCACCAACTGCTTCACTGAGCACAAGAGTCTTGGAGGCTAATGGACTCTTTTTTACTCAGTCGTTTTTTTTTTGATGACCAGCATATAGGAGCCATTCTGTTATTTTTGCTATAAACAATAATAATAAAACTATTCTGTGTTGAATGATCCTCTAAGCTAGCATAGATGTCATCTGGATAGCAAACAACACTCAAATCTGGAGGTTTTTCCATCTGGGGAAAGGATATGAAACCTGTTTTGGATTTTAGTTTTACTAATAACTTGTTGGCCACAAAGAGTAACTTTACTTTTGGAGATTTTCTGATATTACTCATCCTACACACATCAAATGATACATCAGGTCGAGTCTGAGTGGCAACCTACATCATTTGACCTGCTAATCTTTTTAAATCAGTCTTCTCCTCCAGTTGAATCCAGTGTATTCACTTACGCACAAATACCCTTGGGAAAGGTATTAATCCGTCTCTTCCTTCCAGTTATGGGTTAAATAGCAGGACAGACTGGGTTCTATAGCCTTGGTTGGCAACCAGTCTACCGCAGAAAGCAATGGCAACCTACTGCGGGATAATGTTCTGCCCAGTCAGTCATGTCTGTTTCGAGACATGATCGCCCAAAGCGTGTATCACGTATGGCACTTAACTGACTGACTGAATATAATCGGTGGAATCATGATTAAGGCTTCTACTGGTTATAAAGTGGGGGATCAGTTTTATATTGTTATGAAGTAATAAACTGATCCCCCATTTATTACTACTTAATAAAATACATCTCTTCCCCATCGAGCTATGAGTCAAATAACAGGACAGATTGGGTTCTATAGCCTTAGTCGGCAACCAGTCTACCGCAGAAAGCAATGGCAACCTACTGCGGGATAATGTTCTGCCCAGTCAGTCATGTCTCTTTCGAGACATGATCGCCCAAAGCGTGTATCACGTATGGCACTTAACTGACTTCTCCTCTTGAATCAACTCTTCATTTTTCTTAAGGACCGTCTTTTCTTTGTATCTATTGGGGATATAACTGGGACATATAGATTTGGATCTATAATAATCCCATCTTTCGTTTGCTTCACACTCAATCCCCAAAATGTGAAGGTTCCATTTTAATGTGTTCCAACTTCGAATATTTTCTTCAACTGTGAGATCACTTTTTTTTAAATGAATCATAAAGTCATCTGCAGGCATTGCCAGAATACTCATCAGGTTCCCCAGATGCATCATGCCAAAGAATGTCATATGAACTCACTTAGGTTAGTTAACTCATGATTAACTCTTGTACCATGAATAGGGTGTGTCATTTAATCCATAAATGCATCTTTTCAGCTTCCATACCTGTGACTCAGAACATACCTCAGATGGTAGTTTGAGAAATACCTCTCTCTCTAGCCAATCACCTTGTAAAAATGCTGAGGTGAAATCAAGATTTTTCACCTACCACTTCAAAACTAAGGCTGTTAACATGACCAGACACATAGCTTCATGGCTGCATGTTGGTGAATCTGCTATCAGGTTATGTGAATTTTTTTCGTAACCACATACAACAAGACAAGCCTTTATTATTTTTTTATTATCTTTAAACTTCTCCATTATAAGCCATCTTATTGATATATATTTCTGACCTGTATCAGGCACACATTCATATACTTCATGAATTTCTATATTTTTATTTTTATTTTCTTTGCATCAATTTTATATTTTGCTTGTTCTTGTTCAGATGTGAGCAAAACTGCATGTTGTTGATATTCTCCCTCTGTTGGGGAAGTTCTCTTCACAGATTGACATAATCCCAATTTATACACACTGGACTTTCACTTTCTGCATCTGGTTTCATATTAAACCAATGGCTATATTTGCCAGTTGATTTTTTGTGTTGTCATAATATATCCTCTTTTCCATTCATCACTTCCATAACTTTTCCTCGACTTGGTTTTGTAGTGTTGTCTTTGATTTCTTCCGTGTTGCTATGAGAACTTTTATGTTGACCTTTAGCTTCCTCCTTCAAGACTTCATTCATCTCATTTGAAGCAATTGTATTTTCTTTATTCCTTGGGCTTTCCAATTCCTTATTTGCTTTCATCAGGTGGCATAGATGCATCCTGTAAAATGCTCCTTCATGTCTAGTCAGTACATACTGACCTTCCTTACCCAATACTTAAGCAGAGCCATGCCATCCTTAGTAGTGTTTTCATCTATAATGGACACTGTCACCTATAATGAATCCTAAATCTGCATAACTCTTTACATTAGATCTCAGTGCTCTCTGAATTTCTTCATTTGATTTAGCTTCCATGAAGCTTTTCCTTGCTGAATGTAAGGCATTTAAATTTATTCAAATCATATCACTGGTTGCCACAGATTCCAATGCAGGTAACTAACTGATCAATCAAAACTGGTAGTGTATTTATGTTGGATTCAAATACAAGCTCATTTGGACTATGTCCAGAATGATTCTGAGGAACATTTTTGGCACTAATGGCTCAATCCAGAGCTATTTCTGGTTCATATTACTCATCTTGTAATGTTTTTTTTCATTGCTTCAGATATTATCTGTTGTGGATCTTCGTTACCAATATGTTGTGTAGTTGTGGCGAAACTTCCTCGCAAAGTTGTAGTGATCGGTTTATGATTTCATACTTTGAGGTTGCTCTCAGTGTTCCTTATTAGGGTGGTCACTCTGGAGGCATTGGGAAAGTTATTGTTGTTTTCCACTGACTTTCTATTCACAGAAGACATTTTGAACAGTGACCTTAAGAAGCCTTCCTTTGGGAGGAAAGTTCCCTCTCAAGGGCCTGCCTGTCAACTTGACATTTTTTTAGCCCACATTTTTTTTTCTTTTCTTGGGAAGGGTTGGGAGAGGCTTTGGGAGAGGGAGTAGAAGGAGCTTTAGAGAAGTAAGAAGAGAGACTCTTTACTTTGTCAAAGGCCTGTTGCTGTACTCTCACAGGTGATACAGGAGCAGATTTGAATTTTAGCAGCTACCAGGGTCTTTTCTTCTCTGCTTTAATCTACTTTTTTTTCTTTTCTTTTTTTTATAATTTTCCCCTTCCTCATCTTCTCTCCCTATTTTTAAATGAAGAGGGACAAGGTAGAGACATTTCTTTGCTCTCTATAATGAGTTCCAGTTCAGGTGACTCTACCAGTTCCTGCTGCTCTCTCTGCTGTTGCTTCTTTTTAGGGGTTGGTTTCTTAGGTGGTGGCACTCTCTTCAGAGGGATGAACTGCTGAAGAGAAGGGGTAGCTTCTTTTTGGCCCCTCCTCACAACTTCAGTTCATTCATTTGGACTGGTTGCCTGGCTGGACTTTTCTGTCACTGCCTCTTCTGTAGCTGAAACTTTTGCAGCCAACGGTGCTACCAGTGTTAACACCAGATTTCTTGTTGGGCACATTTTCAACAAGCGCCCTGCAGCACCACATGTCCAATAGTAGGGTCTTCTTTCTTCCTTATCACAGCAGTATGTCAAGGATACTGGAGAAAACTTTGTTGATTCAATGTCACCTGAATTAAAAAATCTTCAGTTGACACTCCTGCCTTGTTTGCCACTTTGGACACCTCCTCCACTGAACCAAAATGGGTGAAGAAGCCTCCTACATGGTTGCTTGAAATGTCCAAGGGTATACCGTAAATAACAATCCAAGTTTGACAGGTGCTCATGTACTCAGCCTGAAGTTTGACATTTTTAGTTGACAGAACACGACCTGCTAACAACTTGGCTTCTTCCTCCATTCATAATAGTATGTCCCACATTGTCCTCAACCACCTCACTAAAATTTTTGATAGTAATTTCAGGCTTTTTAGGGCCTCCTCTGTAGTCTCTTTGCTGAGACCAATAAACTTATGAATTTTAATATCAGATATCAGCAAGGAGATTGTTTTGACTGACACAACATTTTCAGCTTCTGAAATGGTAACTAGCTCATTTCTATTAATAAACTTTTATTCTCATTACAATGGAACCAACAAAAGTAGTTAACCATTAATACCCTTTTTATGAAAAAAAAAAAATTTAAAAGAAATAGTACTATCATAATTGTTTCATATTTTCACTTGTTGTTGAAAGTAAAGAAAGTGTAAATAGTTTTTGATTGAATTACATGGAATTTTTTTGAAGTCTTTTGAATTGGCACTATAGAATCACAATGAACTTTAACAAATAATAGAAAACACATTACTTGGAGACTTTTAACAGCCAAAACTAAAATGGATATCACATATAACTCTAATAGAAAATAATGACATAATCAAGATGTTAAAAGTACAGCAGTCTCTTGGAACTCATATTCACTTCATATTTCAAGTGAAACCTATATATTATCCATTACTACAAATTCTGGAAAAAAATTGGTTCCCTGAGCTGCTCTAGAAAGTACCTGATTCTTCCTGCCATATTCTACTTTTAAAAGTGAGACCACACCAAAAATGGAATATAGCCGCCATATTTTAGCTGGTGATGCCCAATCTTCCCTTTTCAGCTTTGACAGAGTTCAAAACTATTTACATGCCTGATTTTCAACTCTACATCCCCTTTCCCCACAAACAAAATATTGCAAACCTTTTACTACTCTATCCCTGTTTCCATGGTAAATCTTCAGACAAGCTTTATTTCTTAGTTCAGACCTTTATAGCTAGGATTCTGATATGTACACAGGATTGAACTATCTTAATTTTCATCATATTTTGTTGATAATAAAGAAGTACTATTTTGACAGATTCTTCTACAGAAATGCTTTATGGAATAGACTCCTAAAAGGATGTTTCCCCAATCATTATGATGTTAATCACTTCAAGTCTATATTCAAATGTTATCAATCCAAATATCCTCATAATCTGCTATTACTTTCTCCTTTTGTCCCAGTATCATTCAGTAACCATCTACATTAAGTGGCTCTTGGGCTTAGTATTAAGTGAACATTTAGTTAAAAAATAATTTTTTTTCTGTTATGAGTTTTCATTTTTTAAAAGCTTACTCATAGGTAGCTATATATATTTTCTTTATGTGGAAATTTTAAAGTTCATGCCTTTAGCAAGAGCATTTCTGTACAATGCCATAAGTAGATCTGAGACTAAAACCTTACTAGCTTCATTTATTTATTGTAATTATCTTCAAAGACATACTACATTTTTATGTGAATAGATCTTGAAGAGGAAATGATAGCAAAATATGTCTGCAACAATTCTAGTGGAACTGCTTGGTGTGTTAGATAATTACATATTTCTTACCACCAACAGTGCTTATTTTTTTGAGTGAAGGCAAAATCTTGCATTTTCAAAGTAGGTAAACCTCTCACTTTGGAGAACTGATGCTGATAAGTTATGTAATATCAGTGAATGCTGAATCATCTCATTATAGATAGACCAGAAACTTGAAAATAGAAATGTAATTCTATGCTGAAAATAACATGTACTGAACATATGAGCACTGACTAAATTTTTTGAAAAAATGGAGACAAAAAGGACACTTATATATAGTATCAGAAAGAAAGAGTTGAAATTTCGGTAAATTTTCATTTTAGGTCCCGAAGGCTTTTCCCCTTCAAATTTATCCAAAATAGCATTATTTCTGTGCAAATGTATATGCTGAACTCAAATCAACAATTAGTTATCTTTTGATTTGAATGTCCAGAAAAAAATCGAACTATTTTTTGTCTCCCATAACTCTAATGCAGTCATGTAATTAACTGCTGAATGTCTGTTGGCGTAGGACAACAAATTTCAGTCTATTTTCTGGTGATTTACTTTCTCTAATGAAAGTAATACGCTATTGTATTTCTCTGCAAATTACTTTCATTAGAGAAAGTAAATAGCTGGAAGTTTCAGTAAAGGAAATAAATCAACCAAAATTTGTTGCCTACGCAGTACATCATTCTGCAGTTAATTACATGACTTTGTGAGAGTTACAGGAGAGAAAAAGTTCAAGACATAGTTCATTTTTTTTATGGACCTTCAAATCAAAAAAGGTAGGTTTCTTCAATAACTAATTGTTGATTTGAGTTCAGCATACACATTTGCACAGAAATAATGCTATTTTGGATAAATTTGAAGGGGGAAAGCCTTTGGGACCTAAAACAAAAATTTACTGAAATTTCTTGGGTATATAATGTGGAAAGAAGGCTTGGAAAATTTTATACTCACGGGACATATTGAAGGCAAGAGAGTCAATAAATGAAGCAATCATTCAATTCATACAAGAATCATTCATTGGCTGAACAGCATTATTATCAGTTAAAATTTATATTGTCTTTCTTAAAAAAGGTTTTCAGGAAAGTAGGCTTCGCAAGTTTACTGTTATTGCTCTTTCCAGTATTAATAGTAGTCTTTTAACTTTTCATTTAAGGTAGTGTGTAAAGTCAACATCTTATTTGTTATTCTGTAATACCAGTTATAAGGATTGTTTTCTTTAAAACCTAAAAGATTCATTCACTTAAAGCCACTTTCTATCATTGATTTGAGGAAATGTTTGTATACAGCTGCAAAGTTAATTCCCACAAATTATCAAGAAGGTAAATGAAAATAAATCAACACTTTATTTGTAAAACACTTAATTCAGTGGCACTTGTGTTCCATGATAAAGCAGAGGAATGATAATTGAAAGATCTGAAATACCTCTTAGTCTATATTCTGTTCTGATAATGAATACATTCTGACATGGCAGTAAGCTATTAAAACAGAACTCTTTGTTCAAGAAAATTTTATTGATCAGTTTGCACTAAAAAAAACTGGCAAACTTTGGCATGCCTTTCGTGCTAACAGCAATTCTAAGCAAGTTGCTTTATTTTCTGGCAAAAGAGTCTGTCTGCAAAGAACAATTATTAAACAAGAATTAAACAGGAAATGTTATAATTTTATTAAATTCTATTGTGTATTGAAATTAGCAGAAATATTTTTTGACATTTTACTTTTTAGAAACTTAAAAAAAATGAATGACAAGGAAAATCTAACATGGTTTGTTATACTATTTACATTATTTAGGCTATTGTCCTCATCTTCATTGACATTTCCATAACGTTTTGGCCATTGTACACTCCAGCCTTCTTCAGGTGCTAAGAATTTTGAACTGAACCCTTTATTACGATCAGTGGGGTATATCATTCTCATTCCTTGTGAGCCACTTCTGGTAGTCCTCAAGGACACATGGCCCAGTGGATATAGGCATTGGTTAGTTTCAGTGACTTGACCCAAAGAGTTGTGTGTTCAATACCAGGCTACAGCAATAGTGAGCAAGTAACTTAGAGAGTCAGGTTAAACTCATGACTACCAGAAGTGGCTCACAAGGAATGAAAATAATATACACCAGTGATCGTAATAAAGGGTTTGGTTCAAAATTTCTAGCATCTGAAGAAGGCCAGAGCATACAATGGCCAAAACGTTGTGAAAGTGGCAAGGAAGATAAGGACAATAGCCCAAATAATGTAAATAGTGCAAATACTACCTCACCTCTGCAATATAGACAAATACTGAAAGTTTGTTATATTCTCTACTTGAACAGTCAACTTTATAAGCTTATTTGCTGGAAAATATCTCAGTAAGTCTATATAAATACAATATTTTATATCATATAAGATGCTCTTGTTTCTTCCTTCATCAAAAAATAAACTCTTTTAAAAATTACCCTGTATCTTATACCCCAATAGTAGAGGTTAATAACATTCTTACTTTTCCTCTTGAGGCCAGTGGGCTGGTGGTGAGGGGAGGGGCTATACCAATAATATAGTTTTTTTTATATCTATAATCCTTTCACCTCAAGCAAGGCAGTTCTATTATCTGTGCGCAGGGGGCTACATAAGAATAGAATAAAAGGTTTTCATAGCAGGGATAGAATTGACCTTGAACATGACTATCAGCATCTCCCCTACTAATTGTTTCAGTTTGAATTTTGTTTAATGGTATATCAACCTCTGTGGTTTATTTAATGCCAAAAAGGTAGAGTTTTAAGATATTTCTCCCAGTGTTTGATTACAGTAAGAAGGCTGGTTTAGTCAGATTTTGATGAAAAAATTTTTTATTTTTATTCTATTTTAGAAAACTGAAGATGCTTTCCAGCTTTGTACTCAAAAATGTATCATGACAATAATTTTTTTTTCTTCAAAAATATGGAATGGTAATAATTTTTTTCTTTTTCAAAAATGTATTGTTGGTAATATTTTTCATTCAAAAACTGATACTTTTCTATAAAAGTCCATTTTTATCTATATATTTCTACAGAAGTGTATTTTTATACTTTCACAGTATTTCGACCCAAGTTTGAGGGTTAACTATTTGCCCATAGCTAGGAACCTAACCGGTGCTACCACTCTGGTTCAGAGTGGACCTGGGAGCAACAGCAATTAAGAGGTGGTTCCATGCTTCTCAAAACCTCCCAATGAGAAGCCTTGCTGCTGGATGCAGTTTACCGTTATACCCAGGACCACTAATTGTTTCAAGAAATAAGTTGCAATATAGACTTTTTCAAAACAGAAACTATACACTGGAATTGAAATGAAAGCAGTGTGGGCATATAACTCAAATACGTCATAAAAATTCAAGATGTGAAGTGAGTTAATACTAAACATATCAAATAACTTTGTGTATGATTCAGTTATAACAAATATAGTACAGAAGATAGGGGAAACTAAATATAAAATAGGATGTGCTAGAGGTAGTTTCACCCAACACCACAAGTAGCTATAAAATCAAAACATTAACCTAAAATTTTAAGTCATATTCTTAAATAGCCTCGTCAGATCAAGATTTTAATATGGATGTTATGCATGGTATCAAATTCATTCAGCAATATCTAAACTGTCAACTGTATACAAATAATATTTGTCTATACTTTTGAGATGAGGTAGTATTTAAATTATTTACATTGTTTGGGCAATTATTTCTAATAACTTAGAGTTGAGTTATAGTTCTGGAGTGGAATGATATAACCAGTGATCAAAATAAATGGTTTGGTTCGAAATTCCTAGCACCTAAAGAAGGCTAAAGTGTACAATGGCCAAAACATTGTAAACATGGCAATAAAGATGAGGATAATAACCTGAACAGTGTAAATAATGTATACAACTATTTTCAAAGATCAATTAAAAATAGTTTTCAGCAAATATAATCAGATTTTAGTAAGGATCATCTTGTTTAAACATTGTGAACTGGTGCTACAGAATCACAAACAAAGAAGTGTGCCGGATAACAGAAATTCTTTGCTTGAGGAATTTCAACAACAATAGCAGCAACTAAAATAGATCTCACATGCAGCTTTGAAGAGAAAATAATGAAATAACAAAGATATTATCATTCTTTGCTATTTTAAACAAAAGTTTAGAAAGACAGTCCCCAGAAATAGTGCAAAGAGCAATAACAGTGAAACGAAATCAAGATTTTATAAATTTTGACCAATGGTAGCACTGGCTGCTCAGTCAATGAATGCCAAGTGTTTCCTTATGTAAAACAGTCAATATTACCATTACTAGACTAACAACTGAAAACTTTTTTTTGACACACTAGTCACCTGAAGATCTTAGTGAAATATATTTGATCTTTTTAATACCAAAGTTCAATATAAAGCTCGAAAGTAATACAAGGTGGAGGGTTACTGTTAAAATTGTTATGATGAATTAGGTGTGATATAAATGAAAGAGATGATAGAAAGTGAAGGTTATGAGGATAAAGAAGATAACTAATGATTAGCCCTGTGACTTGAGGGGGTTAAAATTATAGAATTCAAGGAAGCATCTCTGTGGAAATCTGTTACAAAAAGTAGCAGTTTTTTGGAAAAAAGCTGCTTGTGTTGAACTTTAACCTTACATTTGGAATATGGAAGAAATAAGTGTTTCAATTCTGTGAAAGTAGCATGAAATCCTAGTTGTAAATATCTGAAATGGTAGAACTAAAAAACAGGACTCATCTGAACATTTATCGTAGAAATAGTGAGTGAGTAGCCATTGGCTTGCAATGTTGAACCTTTCAGAAAGGGGCTGCAGTGTGGAGAATAAGTTTTTCTCTCTCAAGATCACATAAATGATTTTGAACAAGTGAAAGCTGGAAAGTGAGGATTGTACAGCTCTAGCACAAATATGGCAATAATACTCTTTTTTTTATTTGATTCTTGTAAAAATAAAAGCATAGAAAAAGAAGTCATTTAGTTTAAAAAGAAAATTTTTTGTTTGTTTTTTGTTATGAGTTTACATTATTTTAAAACTTACTCATAGGGAGTTAAATAAAGAGAATATATATATTCTCTTTATGTGGAAGTTTTAGAGATCATGTCTTTAGTAAGAGTATTTCTTTGTAATACCATAAGTATATCTGAGACTAAAACTTTACTAGCTTCATTTATTTATTGTAATTATCTTCAAAGACATACTACATTGATCAAGTGGTAGAATGAGCCGACTATATTTCCAGAATCTTCAGCAGTTGATTTTATATTCAAGTTAGGATCTGGATTGAACTTGAAACCAAGCTGATGTTTAAAGCATAGAGCCTGATTGAGAGGGGCTGCTAGTTATCATAACTAAAGAAAACTGTTTGATCAGTTTTGATAAATGATACTAGTTTAATTTTTGAGATATTCAAAGTTAAGAAGCAATATTTTTCTGCCACTGAGTTACTAGGAGAAATCTGCTGCCAGGTTTGGATCATCTTGATTTTCAGAAATGTGTCTAGAAATCCTCCCAGGATTCATTATTATTAGCTACAATCTTAACAATATAAGATATGCAAATGATGCAGCATTGATACCAGACACACAAGGAAAACTATAAAAATTCCTACAGAAAGTAATAAAAGAAAATGAGAAGAAAAGATTAAACATTAATTGAAAGAAGACAGAATGTATGGTTATTAGTAAAAGAAATAGTTTGACATACATATTACGAATTGAAGATAAAATCAAACCAGTACAAAAAATTTACTGTCTGAGAAGTATTTTAACAGAGGGCAGAAAGTGTGACACTGAAATATGAAGGAACATTGGAATAGCCAAAGGTGCCTTCCCAAAACTAAGCATTAAAAATATTAAGAAACAGAATAATTTCATTAGAACGAAAGAAGAGTACTGACCTATCAGATGAAGAGACTTGGAGCAACAGAAATGTGGTTCTACAATAGGATGCTGAGGATATCATGGACTGAACATATGAGCAACAGTGATGCTTTAGAGAAAATGTAAACATAAAAAGGACTCTTATACTTAACATTAGAAAGAGATAGTTGAAATTTCTAGGATACCTGATGAGGAAAGAAGGCTTTGAAAATTTGAAACTCACAGGACAAATTGAAGGAGAAGAAAACCATGCATAACCTATCTAGAAAGCTTGAGTAAACTAATGACAGAACTGGGATTCAGAGATAACAGAAAGACAAAATTTATTAAGAGCTACAAAGGACAGGAAATTATGGCAAGCCATAATCACCACTGTTCTGATGGGATATAGCACAAAGAAAAAGAATAATCATTACTTGCCAAAATATGGGTTGATGCATGAGAAAATATGTTAAATAAAACTTTAAAAATTGATACATTTAGGGATTTCAGTGTTATAGATGATAAATATGATTCTCTTAAATTCTCAAGAAAAAAAACTTCAAAGGTAATCATTAAGTTTAGTTTATCATTTCAGAACTGAATTGAACAGATCAATTAAATAACTCAATTTACTTGAAGGTCATATGAAATCATTCTTTTACATACATCTGAGTTTATATATATATATATATATATATATATATATATATATATATTCATTCCCCCTCTATACTGGTTTTCTTTATATAATGCAGATTTGAATATCATGGAATGATTTTCAAAAATTGCATTTATTAATAATCTTTGAAGTATTATAAAATTAGGAACAATTAGTTAAATCTATAAATTTAACAATTTTTGCTATTTATTTTAGTTTTATCAGAAATATCTGGAAGTAGAATAATGCTGGGTTATGTTTTCATTTTTGAATTTTATGTTTTATTTTCATTGGTTATATAGACATCAGGTGTATATTGTATGGCATTCGTGTTTATGTATGTATCAATTTTTAAATTCTATTTATTTGGTTCTTATTGGTTGTATATTGAAAACAGCCAATGAAAACAAAACAGACATAGAATTAAAAAATTGAAACATAGCTGCATTATTTTCATTGTAATAACACTAAATAGCAAAGCACATTAAATTTATAAAGATTTTCTTACTTTTTCCTTAATTAATCATTGTCAGAATTAATCCATATTTTCAACTCCTAGATTGCACTTTATGATCAAATATACAGTTGGCTGAAAAATACAATTATGTTAGTTTTGGTATTGAGTATTTTTTAGTAAAGTGATGTAATACATGGATGTGCATTGTGGTGCATTGGATATCAGCTCAGAACGAGAAATCAGGGAGCCGAGTTCGAATTCCAGCTGAATTCATTGCATTCATTTATGTGCAAATACCCTTGGGAAAGGTATTAATCCATCTATTACTTCCAGTTATGGGTTAAATAACAGGACAGATTGGGTTCTATAGCCTTGGTTGGCAACCACTCTACCGCAGAAAGCAATGGCAACCTACTGCGGGATAATCTTCTGCGCAGTCAGTCATGTTTCTTTCGAAACAAGCATGTATCACGTATGGCACTTAACTGACTGATGTAATACAATTAAAATATAAAGATTTACTTCTTCCTTATTTAATCATTGTCAGATTTAATCCAAACTTTCAGCTCAGTGTTATAAAAGTCATAGGAAGATCATAAGTTTAATTTTTCTTTAACTTATGCATGTAAAAAAAAATGATATAAATACCAATTCAAATTTTTGATCAAATAATGTCATAAAGTAAAGATTGCTGTAGGTGTGTGTGTGTGTATATATATATATATATATATATATATATCAGTCAATATTATATTACTGAATATTTTCAGACAGTGAATATATTTCAGTTTATCCAAGACTAAATCTTGTACATGTAATATAGCTGGATTGCTGTAAATGATCATATATACCAAACAACATATGCACATGTTCTGAAATAAGATGTATATCAATAGTACTCACATTTCATATTTATACGCTCTATATCTTCTTTTGGTACACAGTCTTGAATTTTTTTTTAATCATTTCATCCTAAGCAAGGTACTTTTACTGCCACTGGTGTGTAGTGGGTTACATAGGAGGAAAGTGATGAGAAAGAGGGACAAATTATAGGGGGTGTCAGAGAATGGGTAAGAGAAGGATGAGAATACTGATGTGATGAGAGTAGAGTGGATGAAGAAAAGAATATGAGAGAAAGGATGCAAGTCAGAAAGATAGGAGATGAGAATTGACCTTACATTTAAATTTTTGGAGTTTGTAGCTGTTGGGGAAGCAAGTATACGATAGGGAATTCTACAGGTGGAAAGTGCAAGAAAAGAAATTGATAGAGTATAAGTTGTGGTTACATTTTATTGGTTTCACTGGAAAAGGGTGGGACCTAGTTGCTAGTCTAGTAGCTTGACTAAATTCATGTAGAGGGGGCACCAGCGAGCTAAGCTCATCGGAGAAATTGTACATATTGTGAATAACATCCTGTAATACATTATTTCATACCACTTGCAACTGTTGATATAATACAGCAAGAGGCGTTGGTAGGCTAAACAGGTAAAGTGTTGTATCATTATCTCTTATTGTTAAGGGGATAAACAGAGAAAGAATAGTGCAAGAAATAATTCTCAACACAGAGGATATATAAATAGAGATTTATTATACCTCAGTACAATAAACCAAAGACACGTACACCAATGAACAGTTAACAAGAATAACAATCAAGAAGGCAATGTCTCTGTATAGGATGTACACATCCGTCTTGAGAAGAAGGCTTTCGTCTAGTGATGTCTAACTCTCGTCTAAGGCCGATGGCTCTTGTTCACTCTCGTATAATGATGAAGACTCTCGATCACTCCTGTGTAATGATGAAGACTCTCGTATAGTCACGAACACTCTTGATCATACATGTAGTTCGTTCTAGTCCCGGTCTTTTATAACCCAGGCCATACCCATTCCTGGGTAAGACAGGATATTTCACGACAACACTTATACATGTTCAACCATGCCAACTAGGGAAGCTTTCAAACATATTTCAGGTCATGGGGAGTAGTATGTGCATCATGGGAACAGGCATTATTCTGCTGAAACAATACTTTGTTTTCTTGTTGCAGAATGGATAGCAGAAAGCGTTGAACAATGTTCTCAACATACATAGCACTGTTCAGTCTTCTTGCTACATTCACTAAAAGATAGCAAGATTTGTAACTTATGGCATATTATATCATTATATCATCAGTTGGGTCTATGTAGGTAAATTAACTCTTGGAAAATGTCACACATGCTAATGACCATTACTTGCATGTAGGCAGAACCTGTTCTCATCTCTGAACAATGTTTTATACAATCTCCCATGTTGACCTTTTCATGACACCACTAAAAATACACAGTTGTTAACAGAAGTCTGACTAGAGTTACACATGTCTGTTATCCTGTTGCAAGTAAATGATTACATGTTGATATTTTTGGGGCCATATTTGCATTGATATGTAATGTTGATGTTGTACAGTCTCCTACTGCTGCCTTTACATAACAATTTCACAACTTCTTCCCAAGAACCACTACTTTGTGGAACAAACTCCTGAGAGGATGCTACCTTAACCACTCCAGTCTTCCTAACATCTTTAAGTCTATAGTGAATTTCTTCCTCTTATATCACTTTACAACAAACTCATTTAGTTACCCTTTACTCAAGTGGCTTGTGGGCCTTGTAGAATATTTAATAAAATTTAAAAAACAAAATATTTAGCAATTATTTGTACTACGTAGTCATCCCAAATTTGGTCTGTAACTGTTAGTTTATTTGACCAATATTGCTAATATTAATGGATCACTGATATATCACATCCAATAGGCACAGAAGTTCTTTTCTATTTATTTATCCTTTAATTTGTTGAAAACTCAGTCATTTCAGGAGGAGGTTTATATCATACACGTGCAAGCATTTATTTTTAGCAGCATTGTTACTTGACAATATTAACTATAAGGGATGCTTGCATATGTTGGCAATTAGCTTATGAAGTTCATTCAGTAGAATTATGACTTATGAGGTAATTGGTTACTATTAAAATTCACTCACAGCAATACTTCTACTTGCATGGAAAAGAGAGGCTCAATATGTTGATATTAATACTCATGGATCTAATACTTTTTACAAGTACATAAATAAATTAATTGAAGTAAGCTTAAGTTTCTTTGATATGCTGTTTCTATTCAAGACATTGGTGATTATGGCTCTTTACAATTTCCTGTCCTTTGTAGCTTTTAATAAATAATTGCCTCTTGTTATCTCTCGTAAACCTTGCTCCACCATCTATTTATTCATGCTCATGATTTAAGTTATGCATTGTTTTCCTCTGTCCCTATTGTCATAAAGATGTCTTGTGAGGTTCAAATTTTCCAAGTCTTCTTTCTTCGTTATGTTTCCTAGAAGTTTCAACTATTTCTTCCTGATGTTAAGTACAAGTGTCTTTTTGTTTACATTTTTTCTAAAACTTCATAGTAGTTCAGATGTTCAGGTCTCTTCTTCATCTGTGAGGTGATTGTCCAGCAATTACTTTCATATAGGAGGACTGATATCACATAACAATTTAATACTCTTTTCTTTGTTTCTTATGAAATTTTTCTGTTTCTTAGTACTTTGCTTAGCTTTGGGAAGGCATCTTTGGCTATCCAAATGCACCATTGTGTTTCAGTGTGACACTTTCTATCCTCTATTAAAACACTTCATAAATATTTAACTTTTGTATTTGTTTTATTTTGGTATCTCCAATTTGTAATTTACATGTTGGGCTTAGTGTCTGAAAGACTTAAATATCTTAATATTTAGTTATAGGCATTGAACTACTTCTTTACATATATATATATATATATATATATATATATATATATATATTCTCATGTTTGAATGTATTGTAATGCAATTTTTTGTTTTAGTGTTTTTGGGGGTGGGTTGAAAAGGAGAATTCTTTAAAGCTGTCACAGGATACGTGTGGTGGGCATCATGTGAGTGTCTATCTATTTTTTGAAAAAACTTTCAAAAATCTATTCCCACTGTTAAATAATGTAAGGTTGATGGTGGGCACTATATACCAAACAATTTTCTCCTACCATCAGCCTTAGTTATAAGGTATGATGGTAATACAAGAATTAACAAATGGTTAGAAACATTTATTTGGCATCTCAATATAGTTATTTATCATTTTTACAATTTTACTTCACAAGATCAACTCATCAACTTCATTTGTAAACTGTTTTGAATGAGTTTGGTTCAATATTACACGAGCCTGTGAGACGAGCTTGTAAACCTTTGTGGTTACCATTTTTTTATCTATATCAGTCGATTAAGTGCCATACATGATATATGCTTGGGTGATCATGTTTCAAAAGAGACATGACTGACTGGGTAGAGTATTTTCCTGCAGTAGGTTGCCATTACTTTCTGTGGTAGACTGGTTGCTAACCAAAGCTATAGATCCCAATCTGTCCTGCTATTTAATCCATAGCTGGAGGGAGAACTGACAGACTGATACTTTTGCCAAGGGTATTTTTGTGTAAGTGAATGCAGTGAAATCAACTGGCATTCAAACTTGGCTCTTTGATTTCTCATTCCAAGCTGATATCCACTGCATGACAATGCACAATCTGTATAATGATGTAAAAAAAAAAAAGTGAAGTTGATAATTTAACATGTTTTTTCCTCTTGTATTATAAAGCTTCCTGTTTTTATAGGAAGATTAAGATTACAAGAAGAAAAATAAATACAATTTTTTGTAGATTGTTGCTTGTGAGATTTACATGAAGCTTTTCTATTTCTTTTCCCCAATAATTGTCATTTGTTGGCTTCACAACCCTCAAGCTTTTTCTTTTTGTAATGTTTTCTGTATTGAAGATTTTTTTTTTTTTAAATGAAGCAATATGAAGTATAATATCTTACATGAATAGAATTGTATAACTGTTTAAGTAGTTTCTTGCATTGTGTTGTTAATATCTTATTTTTTCCCCTCTGAAGACATGTGAATAATCATAACAC
Source organism: Ascarosepion bandense (assembly GCA_037127315.1). Lineage (NCBI taxonomy): Eukaryota > Metazoa > Mollusca > Cephalopoda > Sepiida > Sepiidae > Ascarosepion > Ascarosepion bandense. Next base: position 2,497,216 of record JBBBDQ010000278.1, read on the forward strand.
TGAATATTGCATATGATCCATTATTGTACATAATTAGGTTACAATAAAATTTTTAATTTGTGTGAAAATAGAGATATAGTGGGTGAGGGTGTATCATAGGGCAGGAGGAGGGTGTATCATTTGGAGGAGGGCACTAAGACCTTGCAATGACCCTGTTGGAGAGGGATAGACTTTTCCTGTTCCATTTGCCAAAGCTACTATGCATGAGTGAATACCTGTCTGGTTTCCAACCCAGAAATATTGAATGGACTGGTCAAGTGCTAATCTGTGTAGCAAATCTATAACCATATCTTTTATGGGGCTGATGGTGATATTAATAATGTATGAAATATGCATCAAAATATAGCAATTTTTATGTGACAGAGGTAAAATTTTTAAAATCCATCAGTTTTCAAGCATGTTGAGATGACTAATATATTATGCTCTCATTACGATTGAGCTCTCTGGAGAAGAAAATTTTAAAAACAGTTTCCACTTCAGCTATATGTGTGACTCTTCAGAAATGAATTGAGTTCTCTCAGTGACTGGCATGTGTAAACACTGCTGATATGCAACACGTTAAAATTTCCCTTCTCTGATACCATATGTCAATGGCTTAGGGGGTAGCGACTCTGACTGACACCAAATCGGTCAAGTTTTGATCCCGGCCAGAGGCGAGTGTATGCGTCTAGCCACACTGATGAGCTGTGATACAGCAAAACAGGCTTGTATATGGATGACTAATATATATATATATATATATATATATATATCCAGGTGAAGAGAACCAACAGTTTTACAATTCTGAGTTCTCCAGCATTTACTTTTTTTCATAAATATTGTAGAGCATGACATAATTAAATTTGTTTTTAATTAAAATTAATTTTAATTAAAAAACAAATTTAATTATATATATATATATATATATATATATGACTAAAAGGTTGTCACTTAATTGATTGATGTTACCTTCCCCATCCTGTCTCTAGAGTTTCGTAGGCGGATTTTTCTGCACACTCTTCAAGGGCTTTTTTCAATTGACTATAAATATTTCTCAATTTTTACCTTTTATATTGTTGGGAATTGTTCATTTTTATAGGTTAATGCTGTGTTTGTGTGTGTGTGTGTGTGTGTATGTAGATGCACATATGCATAAACATTCAAACGTAATGACATTTCTATGAAATGTCATTATGTTTGAATGTTGACAAATAAGTCAACACATAACGAAATTTAAATTTTAAAAAAGAAATAAAGAAAAAAACTATAAAATGACTATAAAAGCGAACACCTGCTAACGTAGAAAATATGCCCACCTTCATAAACCCACCCAAATGAACAATTCACAACAGTATAAAAGGTAGAAGACATAGAAGGTCGCTATACAAGCTTTCCAACTGTGGAATCACTGAAAGAGTCTTTCCTATTAGTTATGTCCATGAAAATAGTTGTTAATGACTAGTCTTCTGAGACTGATGAAATCAATGCAAACATTCCCAAAGGTTCACTTCTCAGTCCAACCCTTTTTCTTCTTTAGATTAATGATCTGCCTAAGAGCATATTCAAATCTTTTGTGAATATCTATGCAGATTATACACCGGTATATGGATGCACCACCAAAAATCTAGATAACTGAAGCTTTAATGCTGGTCACTGCTAATCTAGCTCTAATAGCTCAATGGGGGAAAACTGGCTGGTCACATTCAATACCTCAAAAACCAAACTAGTAATATTACATCCTCACCAAGCAGCACCTGAATGGTCATCAATAGTAAAGGGCAGATAGAAGCCTCTTGCTATTTCCATGGAAAATGTTTAGATGAGCCATATTTCTTCATTCCACCAACACTAACCTTCACAGCTAAGATATGCCATGCTGTGTTGATTGACTGATTGATTGCTTGCTTGATTGATTAGTTTATATCAACTTTTTATGGGTCATTTAATGCTGAAATTTAATTTTCTTGAGCACTTTGAAGTAATTTGATAATTTTACTATAATTATGTATTGTTGGTAATTCTTTTATATAAAAATATGTTGCTGGTATTTTTATTATAAAAGTCATGGCAAAGGATGCATTCCAGAAGCTGATTAGAGTATTAAGAGACAGGAAAATTTCACTAGAAACATGGAAGAGAGTACTGGATTGCTATGTGATGTCAGTTCTTCAATATTTTTTTTTTAAATATTGCATTGAATGTGAAAAAATATATGAATAAAAGATTTGACACATCACTCAATAAATTTTTGGGTATAACTAATAAAACAACAACTTTTAGGCAAAATTCAACTTTATTCATCAACATAGACTCCTTCTAGGATGATACACTTATTCCAACACTTCGATGATTTTTATTCTAGAACAATTTGTCTTTGGCTTCAAAATATGCCTCAGTTTCCAATATCACTTCTTTATTGGAGCCAAATCTTGGGGGCATTCTTTTGAGGTCTACAAACAGCCAGTAGAGACTGGGGGCCAGATCTGGAGAATAAGGTGTGTAATCCTAAGTTTAGTATGATGGAGTGAAAGAAATTATTACTTGTGGTATTATTAATTCTGTAGATTATTGGAAATCACAATATGAATAGAGGAAATAAGCAAAATAGATGATAAAATTGTTTATTGTCAATCGCAATATGAGTTAAGTTGAAAAATATATATTACAAAAGTCAAAATATTGCAGACTGAAAATATTGCTGAGAAGAGAATGGGAAAATATATTTTGCATATGTACGGATGCATTGTTTATACAGAAGTTGATCAGACGAGGTCATCATTGGCAGCCATTATTTGACAAGTGGAAATAACATGGTGAAAAAGGTTCAAACTTATGTTTTCAGCATACAGAGAATTTTATTAACCCAGGTGAATTTTGGATCATTGAAAAGAGATTGTCACAAATGTTTTGATAAGTGCAAAAAGGTTAAATTCTGGCTATGGGAATAAAGTGAAATATAAATCTTGCTAGGAAAGGATTTATAAATTAGAAAACTTGAAAAATAAATTGAAACAGAAGAAGAAGAAATGACGTCGACAGAAATATTTCTATTTCATTGGTTAAACCAAGGGGAGAAAATCACCCCATCTCATAATGCGAGAGCGAGAGTAATCTCATTGGTTAAAGGTTTGATTTACATGGACAGAGAATTTGGGACAGGCATAAAAACCAGAGCCAAGAAAGCCAAAATCAATTGGAGTCCAGTCAGTTCCCTGCTGTTGGGTGCCATCTGTAGAGACAGTGACGGTTGCCGCACTGAGGGGGCCAACTGTAGGGACAGTGACGGTTGTCTCCAATAGAATCTTGGCTGAAGATGTAAAGAAACAGAAAGAGTCGAAAAGAGTTAAAGTCAAATAACGTGCCTTCAATAGAATCCTGGCTGAAGATGTAAAGAAACCTAGAGAAGCCTGCTGTCGACTGACTTAAAATAATTAAAGTCAAATAACGCGCATCTAATAAAGAAATAGAAAGAGCCAAGAAAGAGTTAAAGTCAAATGAAGCAGTTGTTGTTGCTGTGCCAAGCTAAGGAGACAAGACGAATTTACCGCCATCGTCACAAAAACCCATCTTTGGCTGTTTCCGTAAGGCTTCAGTGAAAAGCCCTGATAAGACTTTTTCTTGAACCATCAAAACTTGAAAAAAAACTAGAAATCTCTGATTAGAGTGAACAAACATTACTCTCAAACAAAAACTTTCACTTCATTGTAAGAATAGGAATTTGACGACTGTTATTTGCTGTTTTTTTTTTAATATAAAGACTTTTCCGCAAACTATTCAGGCATCATCAAATATATATTTTTTTTTGTGCCATTCTTTTTTTTTTTATTAACCCAAGTGTGCATACGTGTCAGATCTGATTTGAAGTGGTAAAGATACAGCTAGCGGGATTTCAACATGTCTTCCTTGTGATCAAAATTCACAGTGTGGGCAAGGAGGAATACCGTTGTAATAGACGACATGAAGACCAGCTACTGTGACGAGGCCATCACAACTAGCGACCCGATAGCGTTGTCATAACTGGTGCTGTATTAACAGAATAAACCCCGACCCAGGCTTCCGGACATCATTATAATTGTTTTCATGATCAGGTTAGACACAGGCGGACCATGCATCATAGTGGATGTAGAAGCAATTTGAAGTGCAATTCATGTAGTTTTGCAATTGACTTGTGACATGGTGTGTTGTCTTGGTGAAAGATCACTTTTTCGTCTTCATTTGTGGCCGTTTTTGGCAATTTCTACCTTCAAACACACCAATAATGCTATATAATATTTGCTATTGATGATTCTTCCTTTTTCAAGGTAATCAATAAACAAAAAACTTTGCACATGTCAAAATACAGGGACTAAAACCTTGCCTGCTGATGTTTGCGTCTTTGGTCACTTTGGACAGATTTCACCTGCTGCTGTCAACTCAACTGACTGCTGATTTGATTCTGGAGTGAAGTGGTGGATGCATGTTCCATTCATTCTCATATATTTATTCAAAAACACCTTCTTGTAGCTTTGAAACGGTTGCAATGCTCTGAATCATTGACATGTTGTTGTTTTTGATTGACTGTGAGCAAACATGGCACCCACTTTGAACACAGCTTTCTCATTGACAAATATTCATGCAAAATAGTGAATACACTGCCTTCTGATATGTCCAAATCCTCTGCTATCTCACGCAACTTCAACTTATGATCGGCCAAAATGAGTTTGTCAATTTTTTGGTGTTTTCTGAGACAACTGCCGATTTTGGGCGATCTGAGCATTCAGCCTCATTTGTGTCTGTACGGCCACATTTAAAGTTAACATACCACCTCTTAACCATTTTTCCGACAAAGCAGAGTCTAAATATCACACTCATCAAGCCATTCCATTGTTTGAACCGTATTTTTCCCATCAGAAAGCAATGCTTTATCAACACACAAAATTCAGATTTTCCCATTGTTTTGAAAATTTGTGACAGTGGCTTCACTCAAATAACTGTAATTTGTAAACTAATAATCCAATTAGGCCCAAATTTTGTCATGTGCTATTTGAAGGTTAGTACTTCATAAAAACCATATGAATTTTTTATTAGTGTCACTATCTATATGTCAGGCCTAAGACCTATTGAGTGATATGTTCTGATAGCACTGTAATACATTCACTTCCTTCTATAAAATTTGGACTTGACTTCCAGCCTTTTAGGCTGGGTTTCAGCATAATTTTCTTTTTTGATTAATGTATTTAATTCATTCATAATAATTGATAGCTCAAATGTTAAACAGTGAGCATTTATTTCTGTTTGGCGACTTTAACGCCCATCATGCTGAGTGGCTGCATAACTCCGTCACAAATCTTGCTGGTGTACACACCATGAATTTTTCTGTCACTCAGTCTCTTACACAGGTGGTGGAGTTCCCCACGCATTTCTGTAATAACTCTAACGGACCCAAGTCACTACTAGATCTGTGCTTCACCTCTACCTCTGACTCTTGCAATGTCAATCAACACTGTCCTCTTGGAAACTTTGACCATGCGTTAGTTTCCGTTAATATCTCCTTCCACCTCCACCCCACCCAAGAACCTCAGACCAACAGAATATCTTACTGTTACCAAAGAGCCGATTGGGACTCGTTCCGCCATTTCCTGTGTGACATCCCTTGGAATAAAGTATTTAGCCTTCCTGTTGAAGACTGTGTGGTTGAGGTCTTCTCTTAAGTTAAGGCTGACATCGATGCTTTTATCCCTGCCAGAAAGTTGAGGCTTAAATCCCACTCATCCCTCTGGTTCTTCCCTGCCTGCTCAGCTGCCATTGCCCACCAAAATCACTTCTTTCGGCTTTATTGGAGTCACACGTCAGACCACAACAGGTGCCATTTTGCCTCAGCTCGCAGTGAATACAAGAAGGTACTTAAAGGAGCTAACCTGATGTTTGCAGCCAGAATGAAGCAGCACATATCATCCTGTAAGTTTGGCTCCAAAGACTACTAGAGGCTCTGTAAAAGCGTGCTGAACAACAGTAAGCTCTCAATCCCCCCTCTAATCAACAAATTTGATGTCCTCACTTCTACAACAGACAAGGCTGAGTGCTTCACTTGCAGATTCTCCACTAACTCGACACTGGATTCATCTGGAGTATCTGTACCTAACTTCCCTCTCCAAACCCAGCTAGAATACAGTCGTTTTCTCACCAATGCAGTGTGGCTTCTCTGTGTCTCTTCTACAAATACTTTCATGGCTTCTGCTTCAATGAACATAGCTCACTGATATCCTCTATATATGAATTTCCTTGAGCCACAAGATTAGCAACTAGGTCCCACCCTTTTACTGTGAAGCCAATAAATTGTAAATGCAAATTCTACTCCAGCAGCTTCTTTTCTCACCTGTGGAATTCTCTTCTGCATACTTGCTTTTCTGAGTGACAATCTCCAAGAATTTAAATGTAAAGTCGATAGTCATCTCCTAACTCACTAACTTACATCCTCTCTCTCATGCTTTTTTCTTCGTCCACCCCCACTCTCATCAGTATTCTCTTCCTTCTCCTACTCTCTTCCTGACACCCCCTGTAACCTCTCACTCATAACATTCCTCCTATGTAACCCCTCTGCACAACAGTGGCATTAAAATGCCTTGCTTGGGGCGACAGGATTATGAAAAAAAAAATTTCAGTTCAAAATTCAGTGAGGGATGTATTGATTCATTGTCATTGTCAAATATCTTCATGCCTACACTCTTTGTAATAGAATTTTCTCTTTGATCATAAGGAATCGATTGACTGCTTAGATTGTGTACTTGATTCCATAGCTTTTTCATTTCACAATATTCATCAGATTATTACATCAATTAATTTTAATTATAATTCATTAATCTATTTTTAATCATCCTTTCATACAACATTATTTCATGTGTCTCTCTGCATATCATTGTTTGTGCCATTTGTTTTGCATATGCTCAGTTCATTTCTTTATATATATTCACATTTCTTTCATCCTCTTTGACAATAATAGAAAAATGGAATTTATTTAGAGTTATTTAAATATAAAAGTTAAGAAGAGAAGGCTTTTTTTGTACAATAATTTCATTTTTTAACTTAATATGAACTAATTACAAATAAGATTACCCATAAAAAATGATGTTAAGATAGTCACAAGGCACTGCCTTAAGTAAGAGGGATCAGGCTTATAAGACCCCCCCCCCCACACACACACACACCAATCTCTCATCTGGACTTTATGGGTAGTATGTGGTGGCCCTGATATCCTGGACATATAGCAGAAGCTATACTCTACTCTTTTAATTTTTGTAGTTGTTTGAATAGGGAATGTATGTTGACTAATGATGAGCAAAGAAAAAATAGAATTGGTAAGCTGATTTACTAAAAAGAACTATGGTGGCATTGAATTTTGCTTTTTTTTTGTAGGACTTAACAAAGACAAATTTTTACTTATATTTTTTCTTTTCTTTTTTTTTTTATTTATTTCAACCCAGGTAAGATAATAAGCTCACTAAAATGCAAGGGGCTACTGAGAGTGAAAGAAACTTAGAAAACATTTCTCAGAGAAGAAAGAACAATAAAAGAAATAGGATTCAAGGAGACAGATGATAATGATTGACATTGTATTTAAATTTTTGAAGAATGCAGTCAACGAGAAATCAAGAAGGTGGAAGAGAGTTCCTTCATTCTGCCATTCAAAATATTGTAAACTTTATTTTACATTTTTAGCTGTAAGGTTTCCAGTAGTTTTCTACTTTTCTCAATTTGCCAACACAAAATATACACAACTTTTATATTGTTAGTTGCTGTAAGGATTTGATGTCTGATTTTTCAGTTTTTTCTTTTAAGAAAAAAAAAAAATTTAATGCATTGTTTGTTTTTAATGTTTCAGGTAAGTGGAACAGATTTTATTAATGGCATATGCATTGGGTATGTATTATTTTACTTTTACTCTGTATTGTATAGTAAATCTATTAAATTTCATTATATACATAATTCTTAAGTTATCTTTGATCATTGCACAATGTATTTGAAAAAAGAAAAATAGAAAGGAAAACCATTTCTACAGAAGGTAATATATGCTATGTTAAAATGAAACAAAAAACAAATAATGTACTTGTTTTCTATTTCTTCTGAATATAATTTAAAGAAAGAGTATTTTTTCATTCCTTGTGATATTTAACTTTTAATGTGGTAAATGAGTCAAAGTTTTTTTAGAATTTAAGAAGGTTTACATATCTCTAAATATTTTTTAATGTGAAAGATTGATAGTAACAACCATAATTTCTTCAGTTTTGCAAAAATGTGATCCCAGGAATCTGGAAATTCAATTTTTTTCTAAACAGCAAAACCCTAAGTAGATATAGAATAGTATTATATTACCATCACTATAACAAAAGAGTTTCCTTCATGTTTACACATACTAGGTAGACCTCAAATTTAAAATGACATACTTAAAGGAAACTAAAGTCTGTTGGTTTTATAATATATTGATTAAACATGCTTATATTATTTTGTACCTTAATGAGCTAGCCATGTATATGGTGAATGTAGTTTTACTTTAACCCTAATAGAAAACAAATATTTATCTATTGATTATATTCTGACAAATTAAGATCTTTGACAAACTTTCCTAATTAACTCCATTGATTTTTATTTCTCAACACAAATACACTATTCTAATCATCTGTTATCAACCAGTATTTGTTCTGCTAAACTTATTAGATTAACATGTTTGATGACATGTAAGACCCACATTTTTTCTACAAAAATATCCCTAGGTTCTTATGAAAAGCTGAGTTTAACATGTATGCATACACTCACAGTTATTAGCTAGTTTTTCACTGATTACACAGCTTCACCCTATAATGTGTTTTGATTCATGTTTGCATGGATGTGAACACAAACTGAGAAAGGCCCAATGTACTTTCAACAAGGGAACAGAAGAAAAGAAAACATCAATCCCATTTTCAATATATTGGCTTATTTATTCATATATTCACCTGATATGGTTAACCGGTGGGTAGATGACACTTAGGATTGCTACTTACTTTATTGCTACTTCTGTCTTCTCTCATGACAAACTAGCATCAGATCTTTCCTTTGGTCAGTATGAACTCTGACTACTTCCCAGTCTACATCTCTTTTACTCTCTCATCACTCTGATTTCCCCTGACTATATTTTTATCAGCAGTTTCTGTGGTCTCTCTGGCCAATCTCATTTACTGCTTCTTTGCCCATCTCCACATCATGACAGATAGTCCATCACTTGCTCACCAACAGCTTCTGATTGACTAGTCTAGAATGCTCTCAGACTGTATAGATTCAGGACCAAAATTCCCTACCTTCTAATAGTGGCACTTGATCCAAAAAATTTCCATATATTTAGTTATTTGCTCTTTTTCCTACTCATGAATAAAATTAAGTTACTTTGAAGTTCTTATATCTAAACTTTACTGTTGAATGTTGTAAAAAGAAGGCCTAGATAATATCCCTTAAACTATATGCAGTGATGTGTGGCAAGAGTTTGTTGGATTTGAAAGAAACACCTAAATCTCTCAGCAACTACAGAGGTAATGGGCAGAGAGGGAAAAAGAGATGGGAGATAATGAAAGTAACACAACCTCGGAAACCATAGCAACTTAAGGAACAAAAATACCCACAGGATTGACTTCACAAGACACCTGATCTTGCTGACTGCTGGTTTTCTCCCCTTCTTTTATTGGCAGGAGGCAACCTACAAAGATCTAGATTTTGATCAGTTATAGAGAGGCTTGTATCTAAACATATCAACCTGTTCCACTGCTAATGAGAAAAACTCAGATGTAACTGTTGGTGACAAACATGCCCAGATGCGATCTAAAGCCTTTTTTTACATTTGTACTGATGCACATTCACCACAGTCCACTTGACTTCGTATGTCCTAATCAATCCAGCAGGGATCTGTTGTGTCATATATAGCTTACCTATAAACAAACTGTTTGTTAATATACCCTGTTGAATATGAGAGAGTCTTATGATGTTTTATTTATTATGTTTTTTTTTCATATACAATTGTATTTTACAATCATTTTGTATTTCTCTTCAGACTCAAGAAGTTTAATATATAGCAAGTTCCTTTCTATTCCATAACCAAATAGATAACTTTACACTGATACCCTTTAAAAGGATAGTCTTTCAATTAAAATGTACTACCTATATTAGGTTAGTTTTTGTCTCCTTTCATGTGAGTATAAATATTTCAAAATGGTTGCATGCAAAATGATTGTTATTCAACTTAATCTGACAAAGGGCTACAATCGTGGGGTACCCAATGGGGATCAAACTTACTAAACCCCTAGCCCAAGGACAATGCCCTAGTTGATTAAAGTATTGGTTCATGAATATGGCAACAGTAATTTTGAGTTCAATCCCTGGGCTGGGTTGTAGAAGTTTAGAATTAGTGGAAAGAGAATGAGCAATAACTGAACTGCACTAAATATGAACAAGGTGAGTTACCCTCTAAGACAGCATTTCACAAACTTTTTACCCTTGTGTAACCGTTAAAATAAATTACATGTCTTAAGGAACCCCTGTGCAAAAGCATAATTATATACCAATTTTTTCTCATTTTATTTAAATCATAGATCATGTGATTGATATCAAAGTATATATTTTTGTAAAAATCAGGTCATTCGCTGACAAAAACAGAAACATCAAAATTTTTAACAAAAATTTTGAATATTTTAGAAAACATTATAAAAATTTTTAAAAATATCTTCCTCTTAATAATAGCATAAACATTTTCATGATAAAACTTTGTTTTTATTTAGTTTGAGGCCTTTTAATATCTTGCTATGCTGTTTTTTCAGCAAATGAGTGGCGGTACCTACTGTAAAAGTGCCACTGTACAGACATCACTAAATATATTCCCAATGATTTTTATATTTTTTAATAACATAATAGGTTAGATAAGATGATGAACATATTACAATAAACAAGAATATATTGTGCATGTTTAGTAATTTTATGTATCTGATATTAAATAAAAAGTCAAAAGCTTATCTCATTTGTTCTCACAGAATCCTTAGGGACCTTTTGTGGAACCTTAGGATTCCAGGGAACCCTGGTCAAGAAACACTGCTCTAAGACATTGAAAGCAGTATTAGAGCAATGTAACCCTGTGGATTGAATTCATTGCATTCACTTGAGCACAAATACCCTTGGGAGGGTTGTTGATCTGTCTCTTCCCTCTAGTTATGGGTTGGATGGCAGGACAGATTGGGTTCTATAGCCTTGGTTGGCAGCCAGTCTACCACGGAAGGTAGTGGCAACCCACTGAGGGATAATCTTCTGCCCAGTCAGTCATGTCTCTTTCGAGTCATGATTGTCCAAGCGTGTGTCATGTATGGCACTTAACTGGCTGAATCCTTAGAGTCTGATGAAAGGTTTTCTGAAAACAAATTTTTCAATCATGATATTTTTTTTTTTAATTGTATCACCCCGAGCAAGGCGGTAATGCCACTGATGTGCAGGGGGCTACATAATAGTGAGAAGATTGGAAAAGAGAAAGCCGGAAACCACATCCTAAACAGGGAACAAGGGATGAGCCTGCCTCTTAACCTGTTCAATAGACGTGGGTGGAGTGTGAACCGGGCAATAGATAGATCTATCTACTCCAATTGAAAAAAAAAAAAACTAAGTGAGAAGATTGGAAAGGAGAAAGCCGGAAACCACATCCTAAACAGGGAACAAAAATGAATATGCAAAGAATCTTTAAAACATTACATTACACTGTGCACTAAATTTTGTTGTGCATATAGACTAAATTATTTAAACATGGCCTCTAGTAGGGTAATCAACAGTGCATAGAATATTCATGGCACTAAACATCAAGCAGACACAGAAATCCAGACAGCAAAAGATGCCTTCCAGAAACTGAGAAAATTATAAAGAGATAAGAAAAGGTTGTTAAAAAAAAGGTAAAGGGTAATTATCAACTCTGTAAAATCTCTTATACGGCAACAACTGCTAAAAACCCTCCTCTCAAATAAAGAAACTTAAAATGGCAGGTGCAGATCTACCACTGAATGGTAAGAATAACATGAACAGAATATGTCCACAATAGAGAGGTCTTCTATATATAAAATTCTGTTACTTGAAAGTATTTTATATGATCACCAGGATAAAATCATAACATTAACTCTTTGGATACTAAATCCAAGATACATATTATTAGTATAAGAATATATTAGTATAGCAATTTGATTGCTTAGAATGTGGCCTGATAAAGATGATACAATACTCTTTTCCATTCTCTCAACTGGAGTAGATAGACTAAACTATCGCCCGGTTCACACTCCTCCCACGTCTATTGAACAGGTGTAGAGGCTCATCCCTTGTTCCCTTTTTAGGATGTGGTTTCCGGTTTTCTCTTTTCCAATCTTAATCTTACATAGCCCCCTGCACATCAGTGGCGTTACCGCCTTGCTTGGGGTGATATGATTAAAAAAAAAAGGTTCAGTTTGAAATTCCCTGAATTAACCTTTGTTTCTTTAAGCAAATCAACTCCCCATCATTACTAAGAAATTGTTCTACAGAGTGCAATAGGTAATTTGTTGACATTTTATATTTTTAATTTCATGCATACGTGTGGTTTATTTTTTATTTTGTCAACTGCACAGTATGGTCAAGTCAGTTGGGCACTGTCTGTGAGAAAATAACCACCATGACACAACTCAATCTACCAGAAATTTAGAAATGACATGCTGTACTGCATGGCATTCAGAACATCTAGTTGTCAATCTAAAGACAGTGCAGAGGATGCTTTATCACCAAATGATGTATTGAGTGATGAAAACTAAATATTCAGTCAACATCGTGGTGTTTGGTGTAATCACTTGTTATGGTGATGTTATACCTCCAATAATCTTTTCACAGGGCATCAGACTCAACATGGAGTCCTATATTGAGCGCCTTGAGGAGGTAGTGCTACCTTGGGTGAAGATGGTAGCTGCTGGAAGACTCTGTCTTGCCACATGACTCTGCACCATGCCACACAAGGAGGAGAACCCAGTCATCATTGTCAGACAATTTATGTGACCATATTATCTTTTACATCTGGCCACCTAATTTCTAACAGACTGCAATGCAACCTCCTGGATTATTATGTGTGGGAAGCAGGTGAGTGAGAGACCAACAAAACTCCTTTTATTACCAAAGATGAACTGATGGCAAGTATTATGGTGATCTTCACCAGCTTAAACAAGGAGACTGTCTAGAAGAGGTGATTCCAGAGTTGTCTAGAGGCCGTTGTTGAAGCCAGTGGTGATTTTTTTTTTTTTAATGAATTCGCTCTTTTGTATTTCAAGATATTTTTGTATAATTTTGGTAAATATATCCTTTAAAATGAGATATCAGTATTATTTTCATTTTGGGGTGTTACTTAGACGACAATTTATCCATCGCACCCCATACTGTCATTATAATTAGTGTTGACCTCATGCCTTCAGCTAGTATTAAGTATTTCATTAAAATTAATGTCTATATTTCACTTCTTCAGTTGATAAAAATATTTTAAAAATGAAGTTGCATAGAAACAAATGAAAGGGACATTTAAATTTATTTAATAAAGAAAATAATTATACTATTGTCATTATAACTAGTTTTGACGAGACTTGATCTCTTGTTTATTTAATAAAAAAATAATTTTTATCAAGAAAATTATTAATTTATATTCAATTTATGATGTATGGAATATTGATGAGTTATGCTGGCTCAAGTGGAGAAATTCAAGTATGTTGGAATCACCATAGATTAAACAGTGAATGTAGTCATGAGATCAGGGATTGGTTAGGAGCAGCAAGATATTCACTTAGATCTCTTAACCTCTGTGGAAAGACAATGCTCTTCACAAAACCCCAAGATGAAGCTATTGAAAACTCTATTGTGGCCAGTGTTACTGTATAGCTCTCAAAAACTTAAAGACTACAAGATACTAATAATAACATACTGATATCTTTTGAGACAACATACTACAAGCAGATACTGCCCACCAGTTAAATGGTCCATAAAAGCTTTTAATAGACAACCATTTGTTAGTGACCATCAATCATTTATGTCATATGTGATAGATGCTTGAGCAATTATGTCTTTCAATTCACGGTTGACTAAGCAGAAGATTTTTCTTCAGTAGGCTACCGTTTCTTTCTGTGGTAAACTGGTTGGCAGCCAAAGCTATAGAACTGAAGTGTCCTGCTATTGACCCATAGCTAAGGAAAAATTGATTTATTCATGCCTTTTCCAAGAGTATTTGCATGTAGGTGAAAGTAACAAACTTGACAGGAATTCAAACTGAGCTCTCTGCATTCTGATTCTAAGCCAATATCCATTACACCACAGTGCACTATAGAAAGGGAAAACTGCAACACTTTGGCTATGTCATCAAGGTTTAGAAACTCTGCACCCACATCCTGGAGGGTCACTACATCAATGGCAGGAGACAGAGGGGAAGACCAAAGCAACGCTGGACTGATGACATCAGAAATTGGACAGAGAGAACACTGGCAGAGTGTACGATTGTGGTGAGTGAAAGGAGACAGTGAAGTGGATTGGTGCATTTGTCCATGGTTCCCCACCCAAGCCTCAGCAATGAGAATTAGAAGAAGCAAACAAAAAAAAAAATTAAATCTCCAGCAAAAAATATGGTAGGAGTAGATGAATAACCTCATTATTTTGTTGGCCTACATGAAAAGTTTCAGGTCTCTGGCATCTACTATATTAGAATAATGATGCTGACAGATAATGTCCTGTTTTGAAATCCAAACTTCTTTTCCTTAAACTATATCTAAGACTTAGGGTATAAATAATTGTTCTTTTGGAGTAGTATTTTGAATTTTTTTAAGACCAAGAGTCTTTTCAAATAACTATTTTCTTTTATATTTTCTTTAAACTAATTGAACACTTTTGATCAGATTAATTGTTTTCATTCAACGAATGACCTTGAAGGGCCTTCTTGTCATTTTGTCTATTGTATTTTTCATTTTCTTTGTGTCTGTGTTTATACATTAACTGACAAAGTAGCTAACTGTGCCAGTCAAAACATGCCCTTTCTCCAAACATGGGTAAACTATTAAATTAATCAGTCAGTCGAGAGAAGCTATGAAATAATAATCTGAGGGAGGAGGCCAAGAATCTATGAAAAAAGGAAGAAGAATAATTAGGGAGTGAAAGAAAAACAATGTGAAAAAGAGGAAGTTGGTGTAATGAAGTTTGGGAGAAGCCACAAAATAATGATCAAAAGAAATAAGTGGAAAACAAATTTGAAAAAAAAAAAGAAAAAATGAAAATAAACTTAAATAAAACTGTAATAATGAAAAGGGGACCATTTTCCCATTCTCATAGAGAGTTCATTGATTTATGTAAATTTCTGTGGTGAAGGGAATAAAAAAAAGTACCATCAAAAGAAAGCAAAGCAAAAAGTTTTTCTGAATTTTTTTAAATGTTCAGAATCTAAAGTATCCAGAATTAATTATTTTTACATTGTTCTTTCTTTTTTCTTTCTTAATTTTTTTATTATTTTATATGTTGAACATTATTTTTCCTCAGCCTTCATATTCATTTTTTTCTTTGATGTCATAAATTTTAAGTCTACATTAAATTGTACAAATAAAAAGTATGTTTACCACAATAAAACAATGAAAGTGTGCATAAAACTTCTTACAGAAATGTACATAATGTATTTATTTAAACAAAATATTTAATTAGGAGGATTTAATTATCTCGAAACTTGTTGCTAAATTTTCCAAGTGTAAAAAAAATGACTCCAAGTTTACTAATATTATAGAACTTATTTAAATAAAGTATATGATAGTGGCTCAATAAGTTTAACACAGTTTAGATGGGTGACTGCTTTGAAATTTTAACTGTATTGTAATGTTCAATATTATCTTCCCCTTCAATTCCATTTCCCTGTGGAGAATTAGGGCACAGTCTTTTTATGTTACATGTTGCTGCTGTGACTTTAATAACTACAAGTTGTAGTTTTTTTGTTTTGTTTTGTTTTTGTTTTTCAAATTCACTTAAAGTAAGCCACTAAGATGCCAATACTGAGATTTAAGGAAATTTAAAAAAGTTGCAGAAAAGAAAGGACAAGAAAAAGAGTCGGATTTCAAGAAACAGATAACGATGATTGACATTGCATTTAAATTTTTGAAGATCAAATTTGATAGGAAAGTAAGAAGCCAGAAGAGAATTGCACAACTGAAAATTACAAGAGAAGAAACCATTAGCATAGAACTTAAACAATTTTAACAGTAAAATGATGAAACCTAGCTGTCAATCTAGTACTGCACTGAAATAGATGAAGTCAATGTACCAAAAAGAAAGCCCATCAGAACAATCATCATGAAAGTATTTACAGAAAAGGGATAAGGAAGCTATATCATGTTGATGGAAAAGGGAATGAAGCCAAGATATCAGGTCAGGACCAATGACATTGCAGATTCTTCTTTAGATTCTGTCAATAATCTTAATGTACATAGAAGCATCAGGCCAGATGTGCCAGCAATATTAGATGCATGAATGAATGATTGTCTTATAAAGGTTCAAAATAGATTCTGGCAAGAAAAATAGTTGTCTTTCTCTTAGACTGATTACCAACCAAGGCTAGAGATCCCAGTCTGTTCTGCTATTTATCCCATAGCTGGAAGGCAGGAAAGCTTCCAAGGGTAACTGTGCAAAATTGAATGCAACAAACTTGAACAGTATTTAACCTCAGCTCTGTAATTTCACTTTCTGTACTGAGAACTGTTATCCTACATGCACATATTCGCTCAATGTGACTAAAATTCACTACTGAATTATGTGCAGTGATAAGAAATGAGATTGTTAAAAACTATTTACTGTATAATATAAAACCTTTATTTAATTTTTTTTCATTAGTAGCCAACATACATTGATTTACCAGTATATATAAAACCTTTTCATTAAACTTTAGTAAAACAAAAATCTTAACTTATAATTCTAAGGAATTAGAAGGAGATATCTTTGCCATTCTTCTTAGACCACAAATCCCTTTTAGTTTGAATACTGTCATTGTATTGGATGATAAGAGTGCTTCTCAAATATACAAAATTCTACCTTGTAAATGCTGTTAAGCCCAGATATGTGTACATTTTTAGAATAATCCTTTTAAAGAAAAGTGACAGTTGTGCTTAGATAAGAATAATGTAGTTTTTGAAAACAATGCCAAAAATATCTAGAGAGATAAGTGGCAAAATTCACAGTAACTAGTGTCCTGTTTTATCATTCACTTCTTTTTCCTTCATCTTTAGAAAATAGAATATTAAAAATGATGACTCAACAATTTTTCTTCAGTGAACAGATGACTCATTTCTCACTTTACAAACAACTCTTTTTTTTTCTCATTAAAAATAAGTTTATTATCAATATTAAATTGCTTTCAGCAACTTTGCTGTAAAAATCTTTTTTTAACTCAACAGAGTGATGATCCCAGCTGTAAAAGTGCCTGAAAATCATACCATGAGTTAACTTGTGCTTTGTGAATGAAACTGAGTAGATAAAACTGCTTGGAAGCTGTTCATGGTTGTCCTAGCATAAAGCTACATGTCTTCACCTAATTAGCAGATAGATACTTTTTAGCCTTGACAGAAAATCTAGCTAGAGGTAGTAACTTAATAAAAATACCCATACTTCAGCAATCTTGGAGATTATTGTGGAGGGTAATGGTAATATTAGCCATTTTCTTATAAGGAAACATTTGGCATTCATTGGCTAATCAGCTAGTACTAGTAACTTTTTTTCCAGGAAAATGTGTTTCTCAAGTTCAGTAGATGTTATCACTCTCTCTGGTATTTTCAGGGGATTCCTTCCTAACTTTTTGTTTGAAGTAGTGTCAAATTTCAACATCTTGATTATGTCATTATTTTATCTTCAAATTACATATGCTATCTGTTTTAGTTGTTGCTGCTACTGAAAGTCCTTAAGTGATGTGGTTTCTGTTATTTGGTACTAAAGCATGTCTACAAGGTTTGAAGAAGGGTGGTCTTCACCAAAAACCACAGGCTTCTCTTGCTCAAAGCTGTTTTTAACCATCTTAGAAAGCACTTGTATGTAGCTGACATTTATCAGATATTTCAGAATGAGTTTGGTGCCATGCATGACATCCATATGCAAATTTTGATGTAGTGAGGTTATTTAACATGACTTGAGTTTTCAGGAAACTGTTTTGGTTTTGTAGCAAGTTGTGGTGTTAGAATAGACCATATGAGAGATTACTTTACATATGTTCAATTTCCTTTTCTTCTATACTGAATTTGTTATAATTGCTCCATACACCAAGGAATTTGAAGTTTTGTATTTACTAATTCCTGAATTTTTATGATTGACTCAGGTTACATGCCATCACTAATTTCATTCCAAATCCATATCATAGTTTCTGTTTAAAAATATCACATGTAATCTGTTGGAAATAGTGGAACATTGCTGGAACTATTTTAGACAGTTTCACCACATAGCATAGGTAATGACATTTGGATGCTCTACTATTAAATTTGAGTGATAAGTAATTTTTGTTTTGGGGAAGCAATTTTAAAAAGCAATCATTTATGGTAGTTAAAAATAAATTTGGAGTACACTAACATACCTTAGCTTTTGTATAGCAGTGGATTTAACAAACAATATTGTTCTCTATGACAATGCAAGGCTGTATACTCCGAGAAAAGCAAAGCAACTTAGTTTGTCTGCTCTACCTTACCTTCCATATTCACTTAACTTATACCAACCAGTTATTACCTTATTGTTGCAAAATGCTTTCATGGGGAAAACTTTCTTTGATAAATATCAGAGGTAAGAGTTTACTGAAAACATTTTCACATCAAAACTTGAAGAATTCTACTCAAAAGGTATTGAGGATCTGCCTGATAAGTTTTTGTTTTGTTTGATTAACAGCATATCACATCTTCATAGGTCATTTAATGCTGAAATTTAATTTTATTGAGAGCTTTGTAGTAATCAAAATGTGATATATTATTCTGCTTTCACAATTTAATATATGGTAGATGATTTTCAGCTTTTTCTACGTATACATGTTTGTGTGGACATAATTACTAGAGATGGTGATATGTGTGTTTTATGTTGTAGTTTTATTTAAGTTATTTTTCATGTTGGTTGTTTAGCTGATTTCATTTAGTGACACATTCCCCTCTGGGTTATTTTATGCCAAAATCTAAATATTTTTTTTAATAAAATTGCATGCCTTCAACTACAGATAAAATGTATTGTTGGTCATTTTATTATAAATAGGTATTACTGGTCATTTTAATATAAAAATGTATTTTTATATTTTCAAAGTGTTTTTGATAAACATAAACAGAAATTATTTATGACTTATCCTCATAGATTATTCTAGATTTATGAGCCTAAGTTTTAATAATTTTTAGTTCGATGACACCAGAACACTGAACCTGGTAAAAACAAATAATTTTTAGAATATCATCCAAGAACTCCACTATAGTAAGTAAAATTATTGAATAACAATTCACATTCACCAGTTAACTGTTACAGTCTTATCTAAACTTATTTATAAATGGAACTTTGTCTCTCCGTGTGTGTGTGTGTGTGTGTCCATTATGTATAGACTCCGAAACGGCTGAACTGATTTTCTTGAAAATTTACACAGTTGTACTATAAGCATCTGCGAGTGTTCTTAGCTAGGTTTTGTGTCAAGGTACCCCCGATAAATATTGAAAATTGATAATCGAAAAAATCGGGTTATAGAAGGAGTGGTCTGATTTTAATCAAATTTGATACACTCATAGACAAAGACATAAGAAACGATATTCAGAAGTTTCAAGGTTGCAGTTCTTACAATAGTGCAGAAAATTGATAATATATATATATATATATATATATAAAAGGCAAGATGTTTGTGTTTATGTCTGTTTGTCTGTATGTCCTTTATACAAATCCACAATTTTTATCCGGTTCTCACCAAACTTCACACAAATATTCTTTAGACTGAGTCTGAGCTCTAGGACCATGGATTAGTTTTAAAGCTTTCATTACACCCGAGCAACACCGGGCTATACTGCTAGTTTTATTATAAGTAAAATGGAGTGAAATAGTAATATGAATCTGTGTTTTAATTCTTACTGTTTTGTAGATAAGGGATCTTACCAGTTAAAATGCAACACATGAAATAGAAAATATAGTTTTCAATACAGTGTTTCATCAATATTGTAGAATTTGTTGATATCTTCAAACTTTTGTCAATGAAGTGAAATGGTGTCATGCAAAAGATCCTTTATACTGAACAATGGATGAGACTTAATTATTCCAAGTCAAATGAAAACTGCAGTAACACAGAGTAGTGCTTGTGTCTCTTAATATATATATATATATGTGTGTGTGTGTGTATGCACAATCAAAATCCTTGTGGTGGCACACATAAACAGTACCAACGTGAAGTATATTGATGTTATGAAACATTCCAATGGATGACTTGTTTGATATCTTTTCTTCTGTGACATTGTAAATTTCACAGGAATTAATGCTTGCAACATTTGAATGTCTCAGAAGCATTTTTAAGAAAAAAAAAGTTTTCTTTCCTACCATCCATATATTACCATTTCAATTCATTTGACTGGAATCTCGTCTTTATTTCCCTTTATTTTTCCTTAGCATGTCAGTCTGTATCTTTCTTTCTTTCAGTTTTTTTTCCTGATTGGCCGCCGGTTATATTTTAGTCAGGTTAGTGGATAGGTCACAATGACTATAGTCTCCCATTTCTGATCATTCTCTGTCCAAAAAGTTAAAAATTACTTTCTTTCAACTGACTGGCAGCAAGCATGGAATCATGACTTGAATCGTAAAGCCATGTTTGGTTCTTGTTCGCTTATGCCTAATTTTTTTTACTTAATTTTAAAAACCTCATGCCTAATTGAAGGATTGACTTTGTTTTCAGCAGAAATTTCTTTTGACTGGACTTTAACTAAGTTAAAACTTAGTAAGTTACTTTTTTTTTCCTCCAATTGGAGTAGATAGACTAAACTATCACCTGGTTCACACTCCACCCACATCTATTGAACAGGTGAAGAGGCTCATCCCTTGTTTCCTGTTTAGGATGTGGTTTCTGGCTTTCTCTTTTCCAATCTTTTCACTCTTTTCTTTTTTTTCTTTTTTTTTTTTACAATTGGAGTAGATAGACTAAACTATCGCCTGGTTCACACTCCACTCACGTCTATTGAACAGGTGAAGAGGCTCATCCCTTGTTTCCTGTTTTCTCTTTTCCAATCTTTTCACTCGTACGTAGCCCCCTGCACATCAGTGGCATTACCGCCTTGCTCAGGGTGATATGATTAAAAAACAAACAAAAAAAAACTGAAAATTAATTCTTTAACTACAGAAAATTCTCTCAAAAGAGTTAATTGCTTTAATTGCAAATGTCAGAAATTTCTGGCACATTTAATGTATAACTTTCTTTTTTGTAACCATCTTCTAGAAAATTTTGTCATTGTTCATATGTTTGGTCCATAGTAACCGCAACATTTTATTTTTTCATGAATAAGTAGTCATTATTCAATTTTTTTCAGTGTTGTGAATTACAAATGTGCAAAAATACAAACATCACTAAGTTAAACTTGAAAATATTTTTTCATCATACTCTTTAAGTTTTCTCCAAAGATGATGGAGTCATATCAAATACACATTAAATTGTACAGACAAAAATAAAAAACAAAAATTAAATAATTATAAACATTGAAGAAAAAATTATTTTTTCAGCAGACTGTAAGCAGTTCTGTTCTACAAAAAATAAAAAGTGAATTATTGCTATTTTGTGATAGATTTAATTTTGGTATTTTATTTATTTTTTGTGTGTGTTTATTTGAAACTAGTGTTCTGTAATATAAAAAAATCTTCACTTGTTTTTAAAACTGATAAAAAACAAAAGCTTTTTCTATAGTTTATCATGTTTAAACATTGACCTCATCTAATTTTATATGATCCAGTGAAGCGATTCTCTGCATTAACAAAGTGTTTTAGTGTATTTGTATGAATTGTAATGAGATAAACTTTCCACGTAATACCACTAATTTTATCCAATTAAAATGCATGTTAAAAATCACTTAATCAGACATTTTCTTCAAATTTCATGTTAAATAACTCTAGTATTTTTTTACATTTCTTATGAGGTTACATTTTGTTTTGAAAACATCTTCCAAGTTGTTTATTAGCCTTTGTATTTTGAGTTTAGTTTGTTTGGCCAACACTTTGTCGAATAAAAAATAATGGAGATATAAATAAAAATCTGTTCCATATTGTTGTCATAGAACAGCACAAAAATCTTTTACTTGATTTAGTTTTTAACTTTTGTCTGTATTAAAGGATGTGCGTTGTGGTACAATGGATATCGGCTCGCAACGAGAAACCGGGGAGCCGAGTTCAAATTCCAGTTGAATCCATTGTATTCACTTATGCGCAAATACCCTTGAGAAAGGTATTAATCCGTCTCTTCCTTCCAGTTATGGGTTAAATAGCAGGACAGATTGGGTTCTATAGCCTTGGTTGGCAACCAGTCTACTGCAGAAAGCAATGGCAACCTACTGCGGGATAATCTTCTGCCCAGTCAGTCATGTCTTTTTTGAGACATGATTGCCCAAGCGTGTATCACGTAGGGCACTTAACTGACTGACTGACTGGATTAAAGTTACATGCAGAATCACCTCTCTCTCTCTCTCTCTCTCTCTCTTGCACACACACACACACACACACACACTAACAGAATAGAAGTAGTTATTCATTTTTTACACAATTTTGATCAGTGTAGGAAAATGTTCAACCATCATTCAAAATCTCAGAATTACCAAAAAAAAAAAAGTTCATGTTAGATATTGTAATTCATCTAAGCATATATATTTTTATAACTTTTGTAATCAATATTCCAAGTTCGAATTCCAGCTGAATTCATTGCTTTCACTTACACGCAAATACCCTTGGGAAAGGTATTAATCCGTCTATTCCCTCCAGTTATGGGTTAAATAACAGGACAGATTGGGTTCTATAGCCTTGGTCGGCAACCAGTCTACCGCAGAAAGCAATGGCAACCTACTGCAGGATAATCTTCTGCCCAGTCAGTCTTTCGAGACATGATCGCCCAAGCGTGTATCACGTATGGCACTTAACTGACTGAATCAATATTCCAAATGAACTTTCATTAAGCATATTACTTGATGACACAGCATATGTGTATTTGTAAATATTTACTGACTACAATTAGGTCTATGTGCAGATTTTCTTTTGATATGAGTGCGATACAATGTGAGACAGAGATCATGGAGTAGTTAATTTTAAGTATGACCTGGAAGACAGAGTAGAAAATATTTTCCTTGGTGATGAAAAGTGAAAGGAGTCATCTGGATTGTTTTGCTCTTACAAAAGAATGGTACACTAAAGAGTTTATTTTTTCTATCAATCAACAGTTTGGCATATGGTGGAATGAATTGAGAAATAACTTTATCTCTTCCTTGAGAATTTAAGAAAACAAATATTATTAACAAAGAGAGGGACAGATGTGACTTATATTTTTGCTGACAAAAACAAATTAGAAACTTTAAATAAAGAATGGATTCTTCTTGGGAGCCACAGTTATAAAAACAAGTCCTGTCATTAACAAGCAGGCAATCTAGTTTATATGTTTGCTGGACAGAGATAAGTCCAGGAATTGAGAAATAATTTTCTCACTTTCTTGAGGAATCAAGGGAATTAAAATTAATGACTAGAATAAAACTCTACTTTGTCCCCTACATGCTTTAAAAATTAGATTTATCACAAAGGTAGTTTTGCTTATTCTGGGATGTAGGTTGGTGTTGAATGTTAAGAGGGTAGGAAGAAGAAGCAGAATTTGGTGGCACCTATATGTAGTGATGTAAAGTGAAGCAAGTTGGAGTTAAGAGGAGGAGTGATCCCTGTGATCACTCCCAAGGAAGGTGGGTAAATTTTCCAAATTTGAAAAGTTGATTAAGAGCACAGTATTAGGGAACAAAAAAACCTTGTTGGGATAAATGCAAAACTTAGGGAATCACTGAATCCTCAGAACACATCAGCCCAATGCCAGTTTTGGGCCAGAAGGCATATAAGCAGACAGTTTGGGGAATTCAAAGACTTGTGTGGTGGATTTCTGCATCAGTGCCTCTGGTTTTTACATCAGCTGCTACCAGATCTCTTGATTCTGAAGAACTTTGAACCCAGCTCCAAAATTTTTCATGAGGCCTAGAGATTGTTGCAGGAACGATTAATTTTTGTTGTACCAAGAACTATATAAACCAATTAAAGATTAACCCAATGATTTCTTTTGTTCATATTTTTATATTTAAGATATTTCTTATACCTTCTAACACAGTTCAACCCAGCACTTTGATTATTACGGCATTCAGTCTTCCACTGCTCTGAGATCAAGAACACAACATAGCCAGCAACCAACAGCCAGCTTGGGACAGTATCAGTCTTGACTAGTGAAGGGTTGGCCCTCTGGTTAACATGTCCTAAGACTCTGAGGATTGGAAGGTTAAATGTGGCTACACCATCAGGGTTGGACCAACTGAGAGGATAATATAAGTAATAAATGTATGTTTCAGTGCTTTTATTATTCAGGAAATTTAAATGCATTTGTTATTTCAGCTTCTTACCAATAACTGGTAATAAAGTGTAGTATCTGTTTATAATAATCAAATGAAAAATGGGAATTTACGCATTGTGACAACAAAATATCTAATAATAGAAAGTACAGTTAGATTTCACCATTTGCAGAATTTCCAACTGTGGCTTCATTTTTCCTCAATTGATACAGTGTTATATAGGAAAAAAGTGTCAATACCAACACATGTAGTCGAACACAGATCTCCAATCAACAAATGAATGAATTGTGCTACTAGGATCACATAACCATAAATATTTACTATATAAAGCACTAAGACAGAAGACTGAGTGTGTTCTGTGTTGTGCATCATTCCAGTGTTGCATGTCATTGAAGAGATGGTTTCTGAGAGAATTATTGTGTATTATTTAAAGGATTCCTTCAAGTATATTGACTTTATGCAAAGATACCAAATATTATAACTTGCTAATAGTGAGTTATCAAAAGTTCCCTTCAGAATAATGTCATGAAAACTAACATTATAAAATGCATTTGGCAAAATAATAATTTCTGTAAAATCTTTGCAAAGGGTAACATGACAGATTGACTAGAAATGTAAGTCACCTTACTTGTTGATGCCAATTCATTACGGTGACATCATATCTATTCCAGTTTTCCATTTTCTCTCACTATTCATGGTCTAGCCATGATGCAATGTCTAACCAAATCAACTGTCATGTAAGACCTTACATCATTGCTTTTTTTTTTCATATCTGTTACTGTGTACCTGGTTTGATGATTGAATGATCTTAATGAAATGTGCTGTTGCTTTAAACATCTTGAAATTATGTGACAGGGTTTTTTCACAAGTTGAAAGGCTATGATATTTCTGGACAAATTCTTGATCTAATTCAATCTTCCTTATCAAATCCTGAAATTAAAGTTATCCTAAATAGCCATTCTTTTAGATCTTTTTGTACTAATGCAGGTGTACTCTAGGGCTTCTTGGACCTACTTTGTTCTTAATTTTAATCAATGATCTTCCTGATGACATAAGTTCACAACTTTATATCTATACTGATAACTCCTGTCTTAATAGTAAGTGTGATCAGTTCAAAAAGGTTAAATTGGTAGCTGATGTAAAAAAAAACATACATTCTGTTGTTAACTAGGGTAAAGGATGGCGTGTTAATTTTAATGCCTTCAAATTGAAACTTCTCTCTATTAAATACCACATCAGAAGCACTGATACTAACCTCCATGAGTGACTCATTGCACCTCCTTGGGCAAAAATTCTCAGCTGACATGAAGTGGAAAGAATATATTGAATCTATTGCTAGGTCTGTGGCTAAGAAAGTTGGTTCACTATGGTTTCTCTCTAGAAATGATCTTGTACATTTATATTATCCTATATATTTATAAGTCTACCATTAGTCCTGGCTTTGAATATTGCTGCCACATATAATCCAGTGCTCCTGCTATATATTTAGAGATTCTTGATAAAATTCAAAGAATGGGTAATATTATTGGTCCCAACCTGATGTTTCGACTTAGGTAATTTTTCTACTGCTGTAATGTAGCTTCCCTGTGCCTTTTCTATAAATATGTTCATGGTAATTGTTTAAATTAAATCTTTGCTATGAAACCTAGACTTTATGAATTTAAGCACAGTGCTAGTTGGGTGGCAAGGTTTCATTAATTCACAGTTAGCTAGATGTAACTGTAAGTACTATTCTAACAGTTTCTTTTTGCACACTTCTCACTTGTGAAAATTTCTTCTGATTCCATGCTTTCAAGCCAACTTTGATCTTCAAAAATTTAAATGTATTATCTACTGTTTTCTTGGTTACTCTTCTATTGTTCTCACTCCTTAATAGTGTTTCTCTTTTTTCTTATTCTTTTACACTCAGTTCTCCCTTCTGTCTTCATAGCTTTACTGCCTTGCTTAGGGTGATATGATTAAAAAAAAATTCTGTTATGGCAAGGTAAAGTTGTAAAGTGCTTCCTGGAAGCAAAAAATTAAAGAGCCATGGTTCATGAAAAAAAGTATAATAAAAATAGAAAAAGAATTAAGTTTGTGAGTGGAAGATATGAACAGAAAATGTTTTCCGATTGACAGCAATATGTTGCATTGAAAGACACTGAGACTTTAAAGTGATTTCAGTTAGAAATATATGGCTGCAAGTGACACTAAACTATTTAATGCTAGTAAAGAATGGTTATTTAGATATCATGACAAGTTTAGACTGAAAAATCATAAAAATACTGGAGAGTTTGCATTTTTTGATGAAGAAGCTGCTGCCACATTTTCAAAAGAGTTGAAAAATTTAATTGATAAGAAAGGATATAATATCAAGTAATCTTCATTTGAATTGTAAACAAACTTTTAGGGAGACAATGCCTATTAAAATCTACATTCATAAAAGTGAGAAACAGGTGTTAAGGCATACATAGTGGAAGGATAAAATAAATCTGGTATTATGTGGCTACAATACAAGTTATATAATAAAGCCCAGTTGAGTCTTCAGTGTAAAAACACATGCTCTGAAATGATTTTGCAACATAATCAGGATAACCTATCAGGTGATAGTAGTTTTGTTTATGGAATGGTCCCCACAGTCCAAAAAGTAAAAAAAAATATTTTTCTTATATTCTTTTACAATCAGTAACCATCTTAATGGCTTTGTAGCTTTGCTTGGGGTGAAATGATAAAAAAGAGAAAGGATTGAAATTTCAAGTTCTTTTAATAACAAACATTATTCCAGAATATCATGACTATTTGCTATGAACATAAAAATATTAACGGTGTTTTCTTCTTTTCAAATGCAACTTCATTGTTGCAGCCCCATTGATCAGGGCATTATTCAGTGTTTCAAAGCTACATACACTCACTTAGTATTTGTATTTGAATACAATCAAGCAGGCTTACGGCCATATCATGTTGAACACACTGGTTCTTGTTCGATCACCAAAGTTAAGCAACGTTGAGCCTGGTCAGTACTTAGATGGGTGACCGCTTGGGAATACCAGGTGCTGTAAGTGTTTAGTGACAGATGTGTGTTGTGGTGCAGTGGATGTCGGCTCGGAAAGAAAAATCAGTGAGCTGAGTTCGAATTCCAGTTGAATACCCTACATTCACTTAAGCACTGGTACTTTTGGGAACGGTATTGAATCTGTCCCTTCCCTCCAGTTATGGGTTAAATAACAGGGTAGGACTTGGGGACTCTGCCCCTAAAAACAAATTCCAATGAATCTTGGTACTCAAAAAGAAAAATGTATTACTAGACACAAAACTTATTAAAAAAAACAACAATAAATTGTTGAAAGAAAAAGGTATTGCCAGCAATAAATAAATAAAATTTAGTTGGCAATAAATGACCCGCCAAGGTTGATATGCCATAAAACAAAAACAACCAACCAGCCAACAATCAAGCAGCTTTGATGCAGACCCCCATTTTAACATTATACAGTATTGGAAAACATATACAATTGTGGATATAATAACATCAAAATTGAAGTAAATGAATTAAAACCAGAAAATGTAAATGTCTGCTGGAAGAATATATGGAGTGACATCATTAATAATTTTAAATGCTTCCCTAAGATCGATGGAAAAATTAAGAAAATCACTGATACACCAAGAGTTGATGGAAAAGGCTTTGTCTATATGCTTGCTGAAGTGAAAACACAAATTGAAGTTACAGAAAAGTGTTAACAAATAAGAAATTGGAAGAACTTATTGAGTCATCTGCTGATGAAAATGAAGAAACTGAAGTGGACATTGGAATGTAGACAATACAGAAAGTTACTGAGTTTTTTGCATGATTAAGAAAGCAAAGAAAAAATTCATATCATCCTCAAATAGAATGATTAAAGTTATCTGCATGATAATCAAGGCATTAGAACATTGATATCAATATTATGAAAAGTTGAAAAGAAACACCTTTCAATCATAATGTTTTCCAAGAAAATTTATAAAAAAATGACCTTCAACTATTCCAATTCACAAACATTCTAAAAAATTTTAATTAGCTGTCATCAAATATTGCATAGTGAGTGATTTACTGCTGATTAAACATTGACTTTATAACAGTCCAGTTCTAAGGTAAAAAGATTTTTTTTTTATTCAATTACTCTTTAAAAAGGTCTCTAATCATTTTTTTTTTAATTTTCTATTATGAATTTTTAAAATCCAGCTCTTAGGCTGTTACAAGAATACAAGAATAATGGCCAAATTAACTGTAAGGATGTTGAAATAAGTCAAAATAGGAACCGTGAGCAACTATGCACCCCTGCCATCAATCGACAAGATTATTTATTCCTTGTTTCTAAAAAGTTATTCACTGTGATGCAACAAAATCTTTGAAAGCTGATTCCACCTCTGGTTCAGACCTAAAATTTTTAACATTTAAAAAAATGATAATCAGTGGATGAAAGATCAGGAGAAATTAGAGGATGTGGTAAACTCATATTTCAAGTCTGTGAGTTTTTGTAACATCATTCTTGGAACATGTGGCCATGCATTATTGTGAAGCAGAATTGAAACACATCAATTAACCCATGCAGGACTCATTTTTTGCAGGTATACATGCATTCCAGCAGGTTGATTGTAGTAAAATTCTGCATTAATGGTCTGATTGACTTCCAAAATGCTGTAGTGGATAATGCCAAATACTGACCACCAGACAGTCACCATAATACTTTGGTGATGCAACTTTGGCCTTGAAAAATGTTTGGGGGGCTCATCAAGATCCAGCCATTGACCTGATTGTTTACAGTTATCATAAAGGATCCACTTTATATCACCAATGATCCTTTTTTTGACTAAATAGCCACTATTTAGT
Source organism: Ascarosepion bandense (assembly GCA_037127315.1). NCBI lineage: Eukaryota > Metazoa > Mollusca > Cephalopoda > Sepiida > Sepiidae > Ascarosepion > Ascarosepion bandense. Next base: position 2,526,637 of record JBBBDQ010000278.1, read on the forward strand.
CAAAAAAAGGATCATTGGTGTTATGCAGAAAGAGCATCGAGCACACTACAAAACACCTAAGATTTTGATTTTTATTGAGATCATGAGAAACCCATTTATGGAGCTTTTTCACTTTGCCAATACTCTGCAAATGGTGTGAGACTGTTGCAGTGCTGGTACCAAACATCTGAAACATCTCTCTGACACTTTGACATGGGTTTTGCTCAATAACTACTTCCAATTGTTTGTTGTCAAAACTGCATGACCGCCCACTACCTTTTTCATCACCAGTACAGAATTTCTGGAACCACCTTCATACTGTCCAAATACTTGTGGACCCATTCCCCTATGTTCTGTTGATATTTGTAGAAGTTTGGAAGGCACTGTACCCAAGTTTGAACTCATGCAAGAAAAGTAAATAACAATCGTGTTTTGTCATGTTAATAGTTAAGAGCTTGTATGCTTCAAGAATATTTCTGTCTGAAAATAATTTTAAAATTATTAAAGAACACACATTAATTATTATGTATGTCAAAATTCATTTAACATATACCGTGAATACTATGTTAAAATGGGTTTTTAAAATACAGCACTTTGTGCAGCCATAATTTGTAGCAACTTAATACTATAAATATCAAGTTCTTATTGTGTGTGT